>OOIL02003702.1:422396-462099 GCA_900332095.2 Cuscuta campestris
GGCGGCGGCGGCGTTTGGTTGTGGGTGAGACAAGATTAACAGATCAAATTGATCGTGTTTAGGGCGGAAAGGGATAGATTTAATGGTAACTGATAGAGGGCCCGGAGGAGGGGGGAGGGGAGGGGGTTTGGGGATGCAGAGAGGGTCTGCGGCTTTTTGTTGAAAAAACAGAAAAAGGTGATGGTGGTGAGTAATATAACGTAGGGTGCATTAATGCCTCTTTAATTAATACGGATTAATTATTAATAATAATAATTCTCATTACTTTCTTTTGATTGATGCTTTTTTTTTTAAAGATGGTGTCCGAACTTTGAATGTTTTTTCATAATGGTTCTAAACTTAAATTCAAATTGTTTTTTTTTTTGAGGGGTGAATGCATATTGTTCAATGTTCTTTCTCTATTCTCTATTTCCAGTGCAATCCGTGACATTTCGTAGGCTCTTTGCTGAAAGAAAGTTAGAGATTCTGCCTTTTCGGTTCAAATAAGATTATAATTTTCTATTTACTATTGAGAACCCATCACTTTCCAAAAGTAATTTATTTAAATATTTGTATAAAAATAATTAATAAAATTTACTCCGTACATATTAAAAGACTACGTTGAAAATTCTACAAAACAAAAACTGAGAAACACTTTTCAGATACTTATAAACAATTTCCCCAAAAGAGAAAAATCCCAAACATCCATATCATCATCAACAATTTTTTGCTCTCTTCAAATACTGTCATATATTGAACTCCCATCGTCCCAAGTTAAATGACAACTTTTATTTATGATTTTTTATTAAAATTATTTTCAATTTATTTTATATGAAAATTGGTGTGAAATTAAAAATAAAAATTATATACTTAGAAAATGATATCAAAAATTTTACAAAACTAGTGTAGCATGAGTACATTATTTTATCAAATGGTTCATGAAAATGGATAAAGAAAATGAATAAAATTTGACTTTGTAATTAGTACTCCCTCGTTTCCCAAAACAGTTCTTGTTTTGACTTTGGGGCAAAGTAAGGAAAGTGTAATTTTAATTAACTTTCTAATTTTACTCCTGATGTGATGGGTAAAAGTAAGATGTGATAGTTTAATTATTAGTGGAAAAAATATGATGTGATAGGTAGGGTATGAAAAAGTAGGGGAAACGTGGTTTTTCAATAGAAAAAAGAAGTGTTTTAAGAAAAACAAAAAAAATGAAAGATGAAGGATTCAAAGAAACGGAAGGAGTATATAAAATGAAATGAGTTAACTCAGGTCATAGGTAGGTAGAATCTAATGTTGGGCATGCATGTGTTATGTGGAGTCGAGGCCGTTTAATAAACTAAAATGAGTTGACCCAACTCAAAACAACCCAAGAAAGACTCCGACGCAACCGCTACTATTAGCCAAACAAAATCAGGCAAAGCAAAAAAGTTGGGCAAACCTAACGGGGACTCGCCTCTACCTCCTCAAATCAACTTTAAAACGTTCTTAATACTACTTTCGTTTCTCAAAAGAATTCCTATTTTGACTTTGGGGGGAAATAAGGAAGTGTTAAATTGTAGTTGATTTTCTAATTTTGCCCTTGATGTAATGAGTAAAAGTAGGATGTGATAGTTTAGTTGTTAGTGAAAAAGTATGATGTGATAGATAGGGTATGAAAAAGTAGGGGTAAAAGTGGTTTTTTAATAGAAAGAGGAAGTGTTTTAAGAAAAACAAAAAAAATGAAAGAGGAAGGATTTTAAGAAACGGAGGGAGTAATAAAGTAAATTCCCTAAACTTTGGGCTCGCTCGATCATTCTTTTTCTGGTCCAAAATAACCTCTAATTCAAAGAATCTTCACCTTTATTTATTTACAAGGAATAATGATCGAGGACAATAATTAAGGTCAAAGATATGGGGATGCTTCCTTAACCTCAATTTGATGCTTTATTAATTACGTCAAAATCCCTTTGAAGGGATTAGATAGATCACACACGTCATGTTTTCAGCTCAGTAGGAGGATTGCCTCTAAAGTCAAAACCACAAACATGTCCAAATTAAGGCTGTGCAAAGTCGTATCTCTCTTGGAAGTTAACTTTTTTTTTCATCAAACGATGTTAACTAGTACAAAAATAGTTATCAATTTTTTTCTTCTTCAAACAAACTCATTATATATTAGAGTATAGAATGTTTCCCAAACTTATAACTACAAGTTTCAGCTTCTGATTGAGTAGGATTTTGCATGAAACTGACTCAACCAAAAGTTCAAATTTGTGTTTGTGACTCAAGAAAGGTTTTTATATACTCTAACATGCTGCCTCACGTGCAAACATGAGCTTTTTAAGATTTTACACGTGAAATCTTAATTTTTTTAGAAAAACTGGGTGGTAATAAGTTTTGAACTTGTGACTCATTAATTAACAATGCTCTGATACTGTTTCAAATAGGTGATCTAACCAAAAGCTCAATCTCGTGATTGTGCCCCAAAAAAAGTTTTTAAATACTCTAAGAGATTCTATAAAAATCATGTTAATGCAAATGTCACGAGTACAAACTTTATCGTCATCCAGTTAATAAAAAAACAATTAATGCTAGGCTCAAATATATAAACATAAATTTCACATTTGTGGTTGAGTTATCCTTGACTAATTATGTTAGGCAGGTGAAGTGGAGAAATTGCATAAAATGGAGAGAATCCATTTCCTTAACGTACGTCCTCAGTTATCAGTCAATCCCATAAAGAGTAAACTGATTAATTAGTCGTGATGAATAATAAAGTGATGACCGGTCAGTCATGTTAAACTAATAAAGCTACAAGTTGCAATTTGCAAAGGTATGTATAGAGATGGTGAATAATAATGCATGCGACGCAAGCTTGATGAGATACCACACACACACACTAGGTTTTCACCTAAGAGATGGATTCGCCGTCTACTTTGTCCAATTTGATTTTTCGAGTTAAATCAATGATTTTTGAATTTCAATTCAATAAAAATCACTGTGTTTTTACGTAAAAATAATTTTGTTAGATAATCCTATAGAGAAATTTCAAAATTATATTGCATTATACTAATATGCACTACAATTTTAGAGTAATTGAAAACTCATACGGAGTATATAATACATGTCAATTGTTATGTCCATCAATCCTTATTAGCTACTCCAATATTTCCTTTGTTCTAATTTCTTTTTATATATTTTTCTCTTTTTGAACATATTAGGAAAAACTTCCCACTTATTCCATCTGTTTTAATTTGGGTTGCACGTTCATTATTCAAATGATTAAATTTTATCTATTCTTTCTATTTTTATTACTTATTTGATAAAATAATATAATTATGTCATATCTTGATTCATAGAACTTTTGACATATCTTTTAAAAAATATAATTTTTATTTTTTAATGTTGAATCAATTTTCAATTCAATAAATTAGATTTAAAATACTCACAATTTTCTCTCTCATCTAAACAAATTCTAATTATACAATTTTTATTTTTCAATATTTTTTTCTTAAGCTCTATAAAAATAAAACATATTTTTTTTTGGGACATAGAAAGTAGCTCATCACTTAAGCAGGCGAGCAGGCGAGGAGGAAAGGTAGGTCACAGAGGATGTGTGAAAGTGCAAAGTGTCTCTCAGTTCATGTAAATTCAAACCCACATACTTTTCATTTTATTGAAATTAAACTTGTATTCTATTAACCAGTAATATGAAACCGTTAAAAAAAATTAAAGGTTCTAAGGGGTGCACTCATGCTTCGCACAGATGACACATATGAATAATCATCTCTGCGACATTGATGATACTCATCTTTGCGAAGTATGGGTGCACCTCTAGTATCAACCATTTGGAGGCATCTTAGTAATTTTCATTTAAAGAAGGTAAATTACCCTTGTGTATTCTTGCATATGCTTTTCACATTTTGACCCTCCGTGCAGTTTTCTTAAAGGCAATGTTAGGGGTATATCAAAATGAGATATCTTATTTGTATCCTGAGCAAAAAAAGACATACACCGCGCGAAACAGTCATGAAGTGTCTATGTGTGTCTGTTTGTGTTTGGTGAACAAATGAGTTACCCATTTCGGTGTAGGCCTAAGATTAATGTTTCCATAACTCCTGCTGCAGGAGTATATCTTTTCCCACAGAACGGTCACTTCAGATAGGGTAATAAATTAGATGAGTCTTGAATTGATGAAAGGGCCACTCAGGTCATGACTATATAGGCCACCATGCACCCGCCCCGGCCCCATTCTATTCATTCTCTGATTCTCTATCACCTACCACCCCCTCTATCACAAAATATGTTCATAAATAAAATATCTCATTAAATATATGTGATTGAAATCTATATGAAATGAAAAAAAACAATATGAATCATATGATATTTTCTTTCGAAAAATTCGAAAAGTAAAAATAAAAAAAAAAATATTGACATAGCACGAATGAATAAGACAAGTAGAGTCTCGGTTAGTTGATCGATTACGTACGTAGAGAGAGAGGTTGTTTTCAAGAGAGACGTCACAAAATAAGTTAGAAGAGTTAGAGATATGGGCAAACCGACCCATTCAATTCAAGATACTCCCATCCTAAAGTATGTATATATATATATATATATATATATACATACATATATAGGACTATGAGGTCCAATAATTAATTCATAGAGTATATATATATACATGGATATTTGGGGAATATATATAATTACTAGCACAAGAATGAGTATTTGGTGAAGAAAAGAGGTTAATTAATTAAGCTCTGATTTTCATCCTCATCATCATCATCATCATCATCATAAGAAGAAGAAGAAGAAAGTATGAGTAGTAGTAGTAATAGTGGAGGAGGAGGAGGAGGAGTGGATGATGAAGAAGAAGATGAATTCAGCTTGGGAAAGCTTTCAAAGTATATAGTCCCTCCCCTTGGCTCTTCCCAAACTACCCTCCACGCCGCTACCCCTCCCGGGAAGTTCATCATCTCTCCCACCAATTCCAAATACAGGTGCCCGCCCGCCCTATTACATTGGGGAAAAACCAAATTATTAATAGCCTCTTTTAATTATTAGATTGATGATGATGACATATATATATAAGAATGCAGGTGTTGGGAGACATGGATGGCGGTGCTGGTGGCGTACTCGGCGTGGGTGTGCCCGTTCGAGATAGGGTTCCTGGGGAAGGACAGCCAGCACCCCTTGTACGTGGTGGACAACGCGGTGGACTTGTTCTTCGCGGTGGACATCGTCCTCACCTTCTTCGTCCCCTACCTCCACCCCACCACTCACCTCCTCGTTCGCCACCCCACCAAAATCGCCACCAGGTAATTAAGTCTCTGTATGTATCAATATATGTGTATATATATACGCAGTGGCGGACCCAAGAATTTCGGGGAGTGGGTTCACATTTTGTGCACAAAAAAAAATGTTGATATTTGTATAACAATAAATTTAAAACCTTAAAGGTAAAAAAATATTAATAAATAGCATTCTGGGATTAATATAGTGAATTATATGCAATATTTTTGAAATACGGTATAAAAATATAATACGCTCATTGTTTTAACCAAAAAAATTAAAGAACTAAAGTAGTAATTCTAGACATTTCTTCAAATACTAAGTATATCTTAGGAATCTTTTTAAAACAACTAAACTTGTTCATACATTTCAAAAAAAATTGAACATTTTATAATTAAGTTTCATAATGAAAGGTAAATCAGTTTTCCAAATCTAAAAGAATTAAAACATAAAATTCTACACAACTATAGAATGTGTCATCTCTTCCATTTTCAAAAAATAGCACCTAATCACATATAAATATACTCTCCTTGGATGCCCTTAGTCTACATATAATATCTAATTATATACTACTACTAATAAATAATTTTTTTTTGGAGTGGGTGCAAGTGACCCCACTGCAACCACCCTAGGTCCGCCCCTGTATATACGTACATTACTTGGAAGGAGTTATTAGTTATTTTCTTGCATTCTTGCATGCAAATTTCATGGTTTCAAAATTTGTATCATCAAGTTCTTTTTTTCATTTCATTCATATGTGGGTGGAGACACATCATTCTTCCCAAATTTATATATTTTTCGTTTGTTTTGAAATTGAATGAAAATTTATTTGGGACTAAGTACACACTAGCTAGCTACTCCCTCCATTGTAGTTAAAACATCAACTTTATGCTTTGGCTGTACAAAGGATGTTACATTATATTTGCACCTACAACATTATTACAAATAAGTTTGATGGGTATATAAGTATATTTCCCAAAAAAATCCCCATAATGATCATCACCCTTACTAAGAAAAATTCTAATTTTCATTTTTGTTTGTCACAAAAAAAATCATAATTTCCTTTTGAAGAAGGAAATGTATGGCTTTTACAATTTCTTTATTTATGACAATTTATTTCATAAGAGAGGGAATGATAATGTACTTTCTTAAAAGTTGAAAGTAAAAATGTACAAGTAGTGGGCGTGGACGTACAACTTGTGTCGGTCTTGTGTTTTGATTCTTTTCTTGTCTCAAGTAATGAGGAGTGGTTGTGGTGGGCCACTTGATTGATGTTCTCTCATCACTGAAAGGTCGCATTATCGACTGGGCCGGCCCATCGCGGGCCCAACACCATTATGTTAGCAGATATTCGGATCAGAAGGAACTTCCATTTCTTTCTACCCTTTGGAATTTGCGACTTTATTATCTGTTCGTGCGATTCTGCCCCTTTACCACTCTACATAAATTACAATATACTTCCTCCGTCCCAAAAAGATTTACACCTTTCAAAAAAATTGTGTCTCACAATCTCCTACACATTTCTATTAAAAATCTACTTTTACCCCTTACTTTTTCAAACCCTACCTATCACATCATACCTTTTTCCTTATAATCTACACATCACATCCTATTTTTACACATCAAATCAAGGTTATTTTTGGAAAGTCAACACAAAATTATCCCTCTCTTAATTTCCACTTTAGTCAAAATGTGTGAAACTTTTTGGGACGGAGGAAGTAAATTACAATAGCTCACATTTCACTTTATTAAAAATCTTCTCAAATTAAATTTCGAAGATAATTTTACGAAGAGGAATAATTAATCATTGGAAAAATACAAATTAAAAAATGAAAAAGACTAAACAATGAATAAAATATGAATTAGTATCAAAATAGGAATTTCATGTTTTTTATTCCAAAAAAATAGGATTAACAATACAAATAATGTCAACATATAATACCAAATAACATTGTAAAATACTACGGAGTAATATACAGTGTCACATTATCACGGTCTAAACTCATATTTTGGAATAAAAAATGAAAAGCTTATTTTGGAGATAAGTGCTATGTTTTACTCATATTTTGGTTTACTCCTATTTTGGTTTACTCCAAGCTAAGATTTGACAATAATACTACTCGTAATAGGCAATTCTTTTTGTTTTGATATATTTGTTTCATACCCAATTCGACAAAATGTATATTGTTCGCCTTAACCTTTTGGGTATAACTTAACAATTCCAATAGATATCGGTACAATGTTACTCTTTCGTAGGTTATGTTATGGGATAAGTAGATGCATGCCAATCAATGTATGTAAATTCAAATAACTTTCCAATGCCAACCATTGTAATAACCATATACACGATAAGAATCCGTTAAAAAAACATAATACTCAATACTAGGTTGTTAATTGCAATGCAGGTATTTGTCAACGTGGTTCGTGATGGACGTGGCGTCAACCATCCCATTTGAACTGGTAGCCTTTTTGGCGACCGGAAAACACCACTCTGGCCTTTGTTTTTCCATCCTAGGAATGCTCAGGTTTTGGCGACTCCGCAGGGTCAGCAGCTTCTTTACCAGGTCAAAAAACAAAAGAGTGAATTAAAATAAATGTTTTTAGCTAGAGTACCATGACTTTAACTTGGTTTTCAATTTCCTTCTTGTTATTTGCAGGCTAGAGAAGGACATTAGGTTCAGCTACTTTTGGGTTAGATGTGTCAGGCTTCTATTTGTAAGTCGCGTTTTTATTACTCCATTCATCTCAGGGTATTCGTCTGATTGTCTTTCATGTGACAAATAAATAAAATATAGTCCCTATATGTATAGGGTACATTGTTGTTTGTGCATTGTGCTGGTTGCCTGTATTACTTGATAGCTGACAGATACCCACACAAGGGGAAAAACTGGCTGGGTTCGATTAATCTCAGAGACGAAAGCCTTCTGATTCGCTATATTTCTGCTGTGTACTGGTCCATAACAACCATGACCACGGTTGGGTATGGAGACCTCCATGCTGTCAACACTATGGAGATGATCTTCATCATCTTATACATGCTCTTCAATCTAGGATTTACAGCTTACATAATCGGCAACATGACCAACTTGGTCGTTGAAGGCACCCGGCGTACCATGGAATTCGTAAGCAGTTCAACAGATTCCACTTTTTAAAACTTGTGTCAAGTGTCAACTGTCAAGTCAAACCAAGAAGAAGGTTGATTAATGATGTTCATTGTTGCGCGCAGAGGAACAACATTGAAGCTGCGTCGAATTTTGTGCGGCGCAACCACTTGCCTCCGCGGTTGAAGGAGCAGATATTGGCTTACATGTGTTTGAGGTTCAGAGCAGACAGCTTAAACAGACAGGAACTGATTGAGAATCTCCCGAAAACAATATGCAAAAGCATCAGCCAGCATTTATTTCTGCCAACCGTCGAGCGAGTTTATCTCTTCAAGGGCATTTCTAAGGAAATCTTGTTGCGTCTGGTAGGTTTGACTTTTTTGGTCAAACTTTACAAAGTAACTGCGTTTGACTTTTTTCGTCAAACTTTACAAACATGATTAAACACATTGAATATTTCAGGTAGCTGATATGAAGGCAGAATATCTTCCTCCAAGGGAGGATGTGATCATGCAGAACGAATCCCCTGACGACGTTTACATCATAGTGTCAGGGGAGGTGGACGTGATCGACACGGAGACTAAGGATAATGAGAAATATGTTTGGACTTTGAATCCGGGAGACATGTTTGGAGAGGTTAGTGCCTTTTGTCGCAGCCCGCAGAGCTTCACATATCGAACCAAGACTCTTTCCCAGCTTCTCAGGCTGAGGACAAGTACTCTTCTTGAAGTCATGCAAATGAAACGGGAAGATAACATTACCATGATCAAAAACTTTCTCCAGGTTACTAAAACTTTCTCGAGGTTAACGGGTTTTAAGCTCATGGTTCAGGATGATTGATATGGGTTTCTGTTTGGATGAACATTTAATGTATGCAGCACCACAAAAAGCTCAAGGATCTGAAGTTGGGGGATTTGTTCATTGATATAGGTGGAGAAGATGAAGATCCAAACAAGTTTATCAACTTGTTGACAGTTGTGGCCACTGGGAATGCCACTTTTCTCAATGAGCTTCTCAAGGCAGGAATGGACCCTAACATTGGAGACTCTAAAGGAAAGACTCCATTGGTATATACATGTATTTATTTAGCTACTTATAAATTAATTAATCACTATTCTTATTATTATCATAAAATAATGTTTATTTATATTGAACTCATCAGCATATTGCAGCATCAAAGGGGCATGAAGAGTGTGTGATGGTGCTCCTCAAGCATGGATGTAACATACATGTCAAAGGTTGAAGAACATTTTTAAAACAAAAAATCCATAGATATGTTTTTTTTTCAAACCTTAAAGTTCATTTGAAATTGGCCACCATTGCCATATTGACTATCGATTGTCAACTATAATCCAAGGTTAAAAAAATGTTGCAGATGTGGAAGGTAACACGGCATTATGGGACGTCATAGGGGAAAAACAACATTCAATATTCAGCGTACTGTACCACTGGGCAACCATTTCTGATCCCTACGTAGCAGGGGATCTCCTATGCAAAGCAGCAAAATCAAACGATCTCGCTGCAATGCAGGAGCTTCTGAAGCACGGGCTCCACATCGATTCCAGGGACCGACACGGGAGGACTGCCCTTCAAGTGGCTGTGGCTGAGAACAAAAACCAGACAGACATGATAAAGCTGCTGCTGATGAATGGGGCAGAGATTGATGAGCCAACTAAGGTCCATTTGGAGTCCCTAGGCTTGACTAATGAGGTCCTACAGAGAAAGAAACTAGGGCACATGATGGATCAAAAAGGTCCTACTGATACCCTACAACAATGCTCTATGATAAGAGTTAGCATATATAGAGGCCATCCTCGAACAAGGCGAGAAACGCAGTGCAGAGAACCGGGAAGGCTAATCAAATTGCCTGACTCGGTAGAGACGCTAAAGAGCATTGCAGGTATAGTACACAAAACAACATTTGACAGGTTTGGGATTCATTGTTCTTAAATGATGTTTTTGTTTTGGTTTGGTTTTGCAGGGGAGAAGTTTGGGTTTGATGCAGCAAATGCTTGTGTGACTGATGAAGAAGGAACGATAATCGACGCGGTAGAAGTCATAAGAGATAATGATAAGCTTTTTATAGTTGCAGACTCAAATTTTTGAGTTCTTATATATATAAAAGAGATAATGTTTGTGTTATTGGAGTTGCTCTGAATAACCAACCATCAATTGATGAAATGTAACTAAAAAACTATCAAGTGTTGGATGGGTTTCCTATTTTTATTTTTGAACACCCTAAATAAGAGCAACAAAAATGAAAATACTAAAATAGGAGTAAACCTCTTTTTGTGACGTACTCCATAAATAGAAGTATACACTCTCACCAGAATTCTGCGGTCGAACGCAGGGGTTGACCACCATTGACCGGTTGTCCGTCACCATACTACCACTGACACTGTTATATATAATCATCACACAACCACCATTCACACTACCAAACTCCTACTATGGAATAAAAACGTTGACACTTCTTTTTTTTGGCATTTTGATAGTATTTTACTCTTTTCTATAGACATTTCTTTTTATTCCTCTCTAGTGTTATTATAATAAGCATTTTTTTTCATACGGAGTACTTCTTCCCTTACATTTCCTTCTTCTCATTTGACTTTTTACGATTTCCAATATGACACGTATCTATCTTGACTACTCTAAAAATGTAACCATATTTTTTAAGAATTCCTTTGTTATTTCCGTATGAATAGGGTCCAAAGGATTTAAAAAAAGTTAAGCCCAACTTTTTGGAATCTCCTAATTTAATATAAAGAGCCCAATTAAATTAAAAAAAGGGATATGCTAGGGGTACACCAAAAGTGTACCCAAATGTACACCACTTGTCTCTACACCATTCATTTTTTTTATTTTTTATTTTTTTTGAAATTTTCTTACCTTTTTGTATGGTGATGGAGGGGGTGGGGGATGTTTGGAGTACACTTTTGGTGTACCACTAGCATTATCCTAAAAAAAATCAAACCCGACCTAACGATGTTTTTCATTTTTTTTTAAACATTTAAAAGTTAATTTTCATTTTTCCACTTTCTCATTTAGAAAATACGGAGAAATTAGACATATAAACACTTAAAATTATGTTTTTCTCTATATCTAGAGAGAGTTTTTTCTTCTTTCACATTCCAATAACCTTGGGGGAAGTGCAACTCTAGTTGTATTTCCCTTTGTTGGCAGTGTTTTTCTTCCTTTTATGTGGGTGTTTTCTCTTTGTTGGTTTAGATCTGGTTTAGTTGCCTGAATGTCTTTCGTGGTGCCTTCGGGAAGTACAAATCAAGTGGTTGTTATGCGGCCACTATGATGTCAAAGACGGTGGCTTCTCTGTGCATTACATTATGTTCGTTTCAATTGTAAAAACAGAGTTTGATGTTGAAAAAAAATTAAAAGGAATTAGAAGAAACTGAAAGGAAATGGAAAAAAATGGAAAAATTTGAAAATAACTAGGGTTAGAATAACCAAAAGTAGTTGAAGAACTACAATGAGTTAGAAGAAACTTAAGAGTTGAAAAAAACTAGAGAAGTTGAAAGAAATTAGAAGTTGGAAAAAAAATAAAAAGTGTTGAAATAATTATTTTGTTTTATAAATTTCATATTATATTTTAATAATTTATGCTCTACTTTTAAAAGAAAATTTTTGATTTATTCTATACCATTATATTTTATCTCAAATCGTATTAGTAATTTTTGTGTGACTCGCACTTCTAGTTTCTTTACATTTTAAGATTAACATCAATGATATAATTTTTTTCATTTCTTAAAAATGAATGTCATGACAAAAATAAGGAAACAAATGTAGCAACACTTTTATTAATCTTAGCTGAAATAAAAATTAGACATAAATAACAATCTATAACGATATCTCGACTAAACAAAAATAATCTTATATTACCTTTATATATCAAAATATTTACATACATGACCCGGGACAAGCGATGTAGATTTTTTATTAGAAATTACTTATTTAACATGAATTATTTATATCTAATTATTGAAAAAAATAATGTAGATAAGCCAGATACACTAATTATTTTTTTAATTTAAAAAAATCACCAAAATAAACATGTAATACAATCATATTTAGGTAAAAAGTAAATCACACAATATCATAAAAATAACACTAATAATAGATTAATACTTTATTTTATTTATTCTAATTTTGCTTGTCTATAACATAATTAATAACATCATATTTTACATAACCATATTGCAAATGTTACAAAGGGAATTACGAATTTATTATTTTAAGAATTTTAACAATTTATGTTGACTCTATAATTGTAACTAAAATTTATCTTGATGACATATTTTTGTAATTAATAATTTGTGATATTAAATCAATTTTTTATTTTATTGAAATAATAATAGTAATAATAATAATAATTTATGAAAATACATCTAAGTAATTTTATTAAAGTCGTTGTTGGAACTAATCGGAAGAATTGAAAAAGACTTGGAAAAAACTGAGAGAAGTTGGAAAAAACTTGAAAGAATATAAAGAAACTGGAAGAAGTTGGAAGTAACTATGAGTTGGAAGAAACTAGAAGAAATTGTAAAATATTAAAAAGTCAAGTGTTAGAACGGAAACCAACAAAGTGAAACAGTAATTATAGCTGTAAACTTATTGTACACAACACAATCTATGATGGATTTTCATCCTTCTAAAATTTGTACTAAATAGGACTAAAACATAATGACTTTCCCAATGTAGGACTTAAATTTTTTTATTCCCAAAATATGACTTAATAATGACCTAGTGGGAAGAATAATGTTCAGTAATGATGGACATTTACTTGAATAATGACTACTTGTTAATGACCAAAAGTCCTACATTGGGAAATAAAAACATATGGTCATATATTGGGAAAGTCATTATGTTTTAATCCTATTTAGGTAAATTTCTCTTCATCTTTATGATATTCTTCTTAGAGTGATGCTTATGTGCTCTCAATATCCACATTTAAAATGTGAACTTTCTCACATTGTTCATGGGCTTGCATGTAAATATTTTTTCTTTTTTATAAAAGACCTACTTCTTTATGTTACTTCTTTTCCTCAGTGTATGATCTATTTTAAGCGTTTCTTCTGTCTTTATTTCAACAAAGTTTATGTCTCATTTTTTCTTTATTAATTATTTCATTTTAGATGTATGTGATCGATCATAAGTAAAAAAGTATCATTTAACTTTGATATAATTTATTTTACTTCTTATTATATAAAAAAAATCTGTCTTCCAAATGAATTAGCGGGGTGGACTCATACTTACGAGTAAACTGTAAATTGTGAGACTTAACAAATGTCATAATATAGCATTTCGTTTAGGCCGGCCCAGCCCGGCCCACTCTCTAATCACGCAAATTTAGTAGCCCCGCAAAAGTTCCGTGCACGTAAAGGCCATCATCAACGCGGCCTAATTAAGCTCGCAAATTCTTTCGCAATGGGACCTCCCATGACGTAGAAATGAACACAAAATATTTAAATAATATTCATTCTTTAAAAAGAATGTATATCTTTATGAATAAATTTAGGGATATACCAATATGGAGTATCCCAATTGTACTTCAGGCAAATACAGATATTTAATATTTTTGTTTGTCTGTATTTGCCTAACATATAAATGGGGTATACCAACCCCCTATTTTTATTTATTCTTTTTTTCCTTCCTCTTGTTAGCTAGCTAACTAATTTATCAAATCTTTACTCAATCTCCGTTTTGCATTTATGTTAAATTCTTGACCCATAATTTCTCAAAGTATACACTCTAATTCAAATAACATTAGACTTCAATATCATAGACGACACGAGACCAATGTCATTATATGACATTGGCTCCGATTGGAGGCCTACTGTACCACGTTCCGTTCGTAAATTGGAAGTTCCTATCCTCTCTACGCAAGCCCCCGCCCCAACCGGCCCAAACCGACCCCCCGGCCCACCTTCTAATACACCCCATGACATTAAGTTTGGGGTGAGTTGTGCAAAAATGAAAATTAAGTACAGCTTTTACATAGGTTAAAGAAAAATCTTATATTGGAATACAATTTTTTAAAAATAATTTTTTCAAAGACATGTATTGAAATGAAAGAAATTTACTTAGATAGGAGTAAAAAAGTATGAAAATACCAAAATAGTAGTCTTAAGTCTTTTGAAACCAAACTAGGAGTATAATGACACTGTAGTGTAAGAGTACGTGTTGGTAGTGTAATGGAAAAGTTATGACACTGTAATATGTGAGTGTGATCACTCAACAATCGGTGATCCGCGGCGACACTCGGGTTGCCGGAAGCGAGGGATTGCAGTGAGGCGGTGGTAGTCTAACAGTTATAATGTGACAATGTGGCGAGTAATAGTGTAACAAGGGCAGTGTGAACTTCTATTTTGCTCTTAAAAAATTTATGACTCCTATTTTAATATTTTCATATTTTTTTATTTTGCTTTTCATTGTTTGATCTAAAAATAATTAACTCTTTTTCTTTAGTTGATTGAGTTGATTCTTTGACATAATAATTAACTCTTTGATTCGCTTTAAAATCAAAATAAGCCAAAATGAGAAATAAAGCCAAATTTTGGTACTAAAATTAGCATCTATTGTATTTATATTGTTTAATTTATTAATTTATTTGGGTGAAAATTAATGGTGGTCGCTATATTTTTAGGACTTTTATGATCATCTCATCAAAAAATTGATAGTTCTTATCACACCAATTCTTTCATTAAACCCACACTTCCCGAACATATCCCTAACCCTTTTAATTTCACCCCTAAATTAATTGACCTTGAGGTCAATTTTTCTGATATCAAACTTAACTAATTTTGTGGGATGAAATTGAAGAGATTTCAGTGGGTTCACGTCCGGAAGGGCGTGGGGATTATCAAAAAATA
The DNA here is from genome assembly GCA_900332095.2 of Cuscuta campestris. Lineage (NCBI taxonomy): Eukaryota > Viridiplantae > Streptophyta > Magnoliopsida > Solanales > Convolvulaceae > Cuscuta > Cuscuta campestris. The sequence goes on from OOIL02003702.1 coordinate 437,632, forward strand.
AAAATCATTGATTTTACAAACATAATACTCCGTATCATAAATACACCAATTAGAACTAGTGTCATGGGATGACATCCAAAATGAGTGTCAATCGATCGATCCTATCCAATTAAATTTATATCGTTAAAAATTTTGCTCCATACACGGATCCGGTACTTGTTTAAACTTTAAATGCAGTCCAACAAGAAAATATTTTTTCCAAATATTTTTCACAATGAAATTACTCCGATTACTTTTGCCTATTTATAATGCGGATTTCATGCAATTCCATTGCTTACAAAAAGAAGAATAATTCATTAATATACACACGCGCACTGTACCAACATTAATGCCAACATATTTTGACCTTATTTGCTTCTTTTTTTGGTGGTTCTTTGTTACATTAGTGTCCAATATGATGTGTAGATTGTGTATCTCCTTCTTCCTTCTTGATTTAAATTGCTGAAAATCTACTAATCGAACGGAGATAAATATAGACTATGATGTATGGATTGTGTGTCTCTTTCTTGATTTAAATATCTAAAGATCTACTAATCAAGCGGGGATAAAGCAGACTCTAATGCATGGATTGTGTGCCTCTTTCTTGATTTAAATTGCTGAAAGTCTACTAATCGAGCGGAGATAAAGACTATGATGTGTGGATCGTCTGCCTCTTTCTTGATTTAAATTGCTCAAAGTCGACTAATTGAGCGGAGATAAAGACTATTGTGAGTAAATTGTGTGCGGTGTGCCTCTTTCTTGATTTAAATTGTTGAAAGTCTACTACTCCAATGGAGACACAATGATAATATGCTTATTTTTTTCTTCTATATAAAAATTTCAACCTCATAATTTTACTTTTTTTTTATTAATGTGTCATATTGAATAAAATATGAAACATTAACTCAAGATGAAGAGAATATTTTTCTTCAAAAGTGCATTATAATATTTCATCAGAATTATTTGACACCAGTTGAATTACCAAACTAAGGGCACGGGAAATACCCATGAAGCCCCGGGGCTTCAAACCTTCTCTCTCTGCCACATCAGCTTTAACTTAACTCACAGTTTCACTGGAAATGGGTTTGAAGCCCTGGGGCTTCAAACTGGGGCTTCAAACCTTCATTTTTTACATTTTAAATACACATCTTCTAAAATAAAATTCATTAAATTTAAATATTTAAAATAATTGAAACGAGAATAGTTCATTAAAAAAATTGTATTCATTATAAAAAATTATATTTATTAAATAAAAAAATTACATTCATTAAATAAAAAAGTTACATTCATTAAATAAAAAAATTACATTCATTAAATAAAAAATTACATTCATGAAAAAATAAAAAAATAGTTGAATAATAATTTTTTTAAAAAAAGATGATAGAGAAATTTGTATTTGTGTTGAATTTAAAAAAAAATTAATTTAATTTATAGAGAAGAAAAGAGGAAAAAAGAAGGAGAAAAAAGAAGAAAGAGACGCTATCACACCTTCAAATTGCGTCAAAACTATGACGGGGGAGTTTTAACGTCCGAATAACGGAGGAGGGGAGTAGTGTTTAATGCCCCTCAGGTATCAAATGAGCATAACGTGGGTGGGCGTTACGCCCATTGCCACTGCTCTAAGCTAGTCGAATAGCTTAACGAGGGAGCCCTAGCCCCAAGGCCCCCAACGTACAATTAAGTCATAAATCACTTTTTTTTAAACATTGGGAGTATGTGTTCCACTACAAATAAAAAGCACCAAAACGCATAGTCAAATGTCACCAAATGTCACTTTTAAGTTGATTTTCCACTTGTATACAAAGTTGTACAAATACAAAGAACTAAAGTTTGCAAAATTATTTTTTTCCAAAAAAAAGTTTGCAAAGTTATTCAAAAATCTAATACTCCTCCAGTAAGTATTACTCTCTTTCGCCTGATTTAAATCGCCTCTTTTGAATTATGATGATGTTTATCTGAAATTATTTTTAAATCATTTAATATGAAAAACGATGTAGGATTAAAAAATAAAAATTAGATATTTAAAAATTAGATTAAAAGATCTACAAAACTAGTGGTGACATGATTATACGGAGTATTATTTTATCAAATGACTAACAAAAATAGAATAAGAAAGTAAATGAATTTGACCATGTGAATAATAAAAAGTCAACTTTTGTTGGTCGAGATTATTTGAATAATACGGAGTATATACGGAGTATTTTGTTTGAAGAATAATATAATATTGTTGGAATAAAAAAATTCCAGCAATATAATATTGTTAGACTACAAAAATTCCTTAATTGCTGCCTTAATTATAATTCATGAATAATCTTTGTATCACCATACTCTAATTTCTTTGTCCAATCTTATCCTCGAAAACAAATGTATCTCACCATTAACAATTATACTATTAATCTTTTTTTATTTTTATCACACAACAACAAAAAAATCAGACATCCAAAACTCTATGTCAAGTATTTAAAAAATATATTTCCCAATTTTGATACCCCGTAGTTAATTTTGTATTCGATAATTTAGGCCAAATAGCATGAGTATCCTCGTTGTTTGGAAAATAGGCATCAATATCCCCTTTGTTTTCAAAAATTATATCTAAAGTCATCGTGGTTTCAAAATATTGCAACCAAACCCTCTATGCTCATTTTTCGTCCATTTTTCAGGGCATTAGTACCTATTTTTCAAATCATAGGGGGCATTCGTACTCATTTCTTATTTTCTGTTGTTCCCTTTTTTTCCTTTATTCTTTCTTTTATTAATCAAGGTTTTCTAAATCTCTTTTTAATTTTTTTATAATGTTCTTAAAATTTAAAATTATTTTTGTCTGAAAAAAATAATTAACATATGCTGCATTTGTACATCTTAAATTAAAAATTTTTATTTATTTTTTGAAATAAAAAGTGAAAAATGAAGAATAGATTAAGAAATAAAATAAAAAAAATAAAAATGAATATCCTTTTTGGACATCCCAATTCTAAAGACTTTTTAGGCATTTCAAAAATTTCTTTTGTATACGATTTTTTTTGAATGTTTCAATTTTTTTATTTCGTTTTTCCTTATTTTTATTTTTTATTCTGAATTTTCTTTTTGAACTTACCAAACAATTATTCTAGCAAACAAAAAGTGAAAATGTTTAATTTGAGATAGATCAAGTATATGTTATTTTTTATTTCAAACACAAAAAATTTAAAATTTTTATAACATTATAAGAATTTTAAAAGAAATTTTAAAAACTTTTCTAGGAAAAAGGAAACAAATATAAAAAAGTTAAAAGAAGAGAAATAAACCAAATAACAAAAAAAAAGAAATGAGCACGAGTGCGCATATGGTTTAGAAAATAGCCATCAATGCCCCATCTTCACAGAAAAATGATCGGAAAATGATGAGAGGGAGTGTAGGTGCAACACTTTGAAACTACGGAGACTTTAGAAAAAAGTTTTTCTAAACAGAAAGTTATTAGTGCCAAGTTTTTAAACCACCCGAGGCATTTGAACTATTTGATTTATAGTGTTTTTATCAAATCGTTCATATGTGAGAGTATTTTAATCCAAATTTCCTTGAAGCTACATTCAACTTTGAGTTGATTTTAATGAGTACTGTTTGCTGAAAATACTATATATGGTTGTAAAAGTCTTACTAATATTACGGAGCATTAAAATTTTATGTCATTGACTTCAGCCAATTTTTAGAAGAGAAAATGACAAATTAATGTAAGTCATAATACTGGTAATGGTCTTGAAGTCCCAGGGCTTTAAATCGGGTTTCAAATCTTCTCTCTATGCCACAAAGTTTTAACTCTTCGTTTCCTTTCTTCATCGATTTTTTCGTGCGTAAGCACCTCCTCGTCCGGGTTGTAATGCCATATTGCAAATTAAATCGAAATAATTCATTAAATAAATAATTACATTACTAAAACTTTTTTTAAACAACAAAAATATTACATTAAACAACAAAATATGGAGTAAAATTTTTTTTGTTTATATGTGTTTTATTTTTTTAAAAGAGAGTGAATAGAAAGAGTAAAAAGAAGAAGGAATCGGAAAAACTATATATAAGAGATTGGAAGAAGCCGAAAGACTTGAAAAAGTTGCATGTTGATTTTTCAAATAAAAAAGAACAGATCTTAGTCAATAATAAGGCTTTGATATCATGACAAAAAACAAATTCAACAAAAAACTCGAACCTTTTAAAAGAGATTTTTCAATTTATTACTCCATATTTATTTAGTCAAGCTATATCTACTTTATTTATATATTTTTATTGATGATTTTTAATACAAGTGGTTTGATTACCTCTTGATTTGTATACTTTTTTTGCACAATTTATATATATGCACTAGAAAAGTACAATTTTTTTTTTCATTTTATCCAAACATCGAAACAAATAGAATTTAAAATAAATTAAGTCATAGAGAAGTATAATTATATGTTTAAGAACGAGAATACTCTTAATAAGAATTTGTGTTTATTTTTTTTAAAAGAGAAAATCAAGGAGTTTGGCTCCCGGATAAACTGAAATGCACTGAATATTAACAAATCTCGGCACTCAAGTTCCACGTCTAATTCCTGAATCTTCTCACAAAAATGGCCGGGCTTAAAAGTTAATGAGGAAAAAGACTCGTTTCTCCATGGCTATTGTGCATAATCTTAATTTCATAACCATAATTTTAATTCTTATTATAATCCTAATCTCCTAACAATAATCTTAATTCTAATCCCCCAAACTTAATTTTAATTCTAACCCTAATCCCCTAATCTTAACTCCCTAATTCCCAAATCATAATACTAATGTTAGTACTAAAGAACACTAGCAAGATCCATATAATTTGAACGAATTTGAGAACCATGGAAATATATGTCTTAATTGAAAAGTGTTAAACTAGAATCCATTAAATTACATGGGGGCGGTTCATGTGACATTGCTCCGTTATGTCATGGGATGACTCAGGAACGCTACGGTGCCCTGTTCGTAAAATTGACAGTTCATATTCCTTAATCACCCAGTAAACCATCCAACCCGCTCCAACTCGAACACACCCACACCCCTTCAATTGCACCCCAAGTTAATTTTGACTTTGGAATCAATTTTGACTCCAAAGTCAAAATTATTAAATTAGAGGTGCAATTGAAGGAAGTGTGAGGTGTTTGCGTCAGGGTGGGTGGGGGAGTAGGAGCCATCAATTTTACGAACAGAGGATTGTATCGCTTCCGGATCATTCCATAATATGAGATTCCAATATAATGAGAATTCCTCCCAAATTACATTCTACATTACTAAAATTAAATTTCGGTTTTTAAAACAATACTTCCAACTTCCAAGCTCATTGGCCGTTGTACGGACAAGATACGAGTTCTTCACTCCATCTTTGAATCCCACATTTGACCCAAACACCATAAATCCCACATTTCATTAAAAACCGCGAATCCGGTTCGAGTGAATTTACAAACCGGGGCGGTCCAAATACTACCTTCGGGCCCAACCGGTGACGTGGCGTCCTTTCACGATGAGTAAAACCACCGCCATCACGCTTCGGTACAGCGCACGCGCCTTTTCAGAGCCAACTATAATTAGGCAAAAGCCGTAAGGAAAAGGAGTTTTCAGAAGTGTACCAAAACTCTCACCCAAAGAAAGAAAGAAAGAAAGAAATCTTTTTTCTTTTTCCTTTCATTTTCCTCAAAATCTTTATTGATTTCTATGTGAATAGATATATAAAACAATCCCAATAAGAAACGATTTATTGATTTTTTCCTGAATTTTTTTGTGCATACTGTGAATCGATTGAGAGGTTGATCAGTTACTGAAGATTTGTTCATCGACTTTTGATCGTTTTGATTGGCGATGGATATGGAAGTGGAGTCTCCGGAGATGGTTGTGGTGCCTGGAGGAGTAGCGATGGAGATTCCGGTGTCCGACGATGGAGCGAAGTCGCTGTCGCCGCCGACGATCCCGCCGTGGCTTCGCCAGAAGCTGTCGGAGCCGAAAGCTTCGCCGCCTACTGTTGAAGAGATCGAAGCCAGACTTCGAGGAGCCGATCTTCGTCGACAGGTCTCTCCCTCCCGAAACTAAACTTTCACCTAACTTTCAAAATTGGGTAAATAAATCTGGCCAAGACGTTGAATTTCATCTAACCGTAAAAAAGGCATTAGAACTGATTTTTTTTAATAAATAAAACAAAATAGTCAGAGTATGATCAAAACTGAATTGAACGATTCAAATATTTAAGAAAAAGGTATGTTAAAATAAAAAAAATTGTGCGAGATTTTATTTTTTTAAGTTTTAGCTGTTGTAAGACTTCAATTTCACTTCATTTTGTTTCTTAATGTTTTCTATGGTTGAAGTGTTTGTAACATAAATCCTGTGTGTTGCTGTACTGTGGTGTCGAACAGAAGTTTTATGAGCACCTATCAAGTAAAGCTAGGCCAAAGCCAAGAAGCCCAACACAATCCATGGCTTGTGAAGAAGACCTTGGCCAGCGAATCGAGGCGAAACTTGAAGCTGCTCATAAGAAAAGGTGAGTTTTTTTTCTTTGTGAGAGAGATTTTCTGTGTTGAGATTACCCCTTTCAGAGTTCTGTGTTGTGTTATCATAAATGATTTGGAATCACCCATATTGGGATGGGAGATTTTCTTTGTGTTGAGGTTACCCCTTTTTGGTGAATTTCGCCAACACATACAAAGTATGAATTAGATGTTACAATATTATTGTGTCTAAAGTGGTCATCTCTTACAGGCTTATACATTGTTTGGCATGTCGGACTGATAAAATAAACTTATTATGACCTTTTTGTATTTATTTTCTAAATTGAAGGATGAGCATTATTTCGAAAGCCCAGATGCGGCTGGCTAAGCTTGATGAGTTACGCCAAGCAGCAAAGAAGGGAGCAGAAATGCGGTTCAGGGAAGAACGGGCTGAGTTGGGTAACAAAGTGGCATCACGCGTTCAGCAGGCAGAGGCCAATAGGATGCTTATCCTTAAGGCCTCTCATCAAAGGAGGGCTACCTTGAGGGAGAAGACATCTCAATCATTATCACGAAGAATGGCTCGAGAAAGCAAGTACAAGGAACGTGTATGCTCAGCGATTCGCCAGAAGCGTGCTGCAGCAGAGAAAAAGCGAATGGGGTTGCTGGAAGATGAGAAAAGGAAGGCTTGTGATAGGGGTATGCAGGTCAAAAGGGTAGCAAAGTCAATTTCTCATCAACGCGAGATCAAGACGACAGAAATAAAAAACAAGTTAGAAGACAGACTACAGAGGGTATAATGATAATCACTAAATTCCATGTTCATCAACTTATTCAAATACGTTATTATCAGACTTCTCTATTGAATTTTGTGTGATAATTAGGCAAAGAGACAAAGGGCCACATATTTGACTCAGAGAGCAAGATGGCACAGCTATATAACTATCCATTACAATAAATTTCATGAGCAAGCTGAAGATCTTTCCAGAAAATTAGCAAGGTGCATATTTAAGGAAAGAAATGATTCATTCTTTGCATTTTTCTCTCCTATGCATCTCTTTCTTTTGCATTTCTTGCTCCTGCCAAACAATGGAAGTGGCTACATGCTCTTCTACAACTGAGTTGGCTTTATAAGACTTAAATCACTTATTGCAGGTGCTGGAGACAATTCCATGAGCAGAGTAAAACCACATCTTCCCTTGCCAATGCTTACAGTGCATTAAATATTAATCAATTTTCAGTTAAGTCAATGCCATTTGAGCAGCTTGCACTTCTCATTGAATCTAGTGACACTCTTCAGACAACTAAGGCATTGCTAGATCGTCTTGAATTGAGAAATAAGCTGTCACGCGAGCTTGCCAGCAACTCTAATGGCTCTAGTTTAAATGTTGACATTGATCACCTCCTCAAGCGTGTTGCTTCCCCTAAAAAAGTGACCAGACCAAGAAAGAAATCCATGGGCACAAAGAAAATGGATTCTTGTAAAAAACCTACAAGAACTGCTGTTAAGTTGTCACGTTATCAGGTGAGAGTTGTGCTCTGTGCTTATATGATATTGGGTCATCCTGATGCTGTTCTAAGTGGTCAAGGTGTGCGAGAGGTTGCTCTTACCACATCTGCAGAGAAATTTATCCAGGAGTTTGAATTGTTGACCAGAATAATATTAAATGGGCCTATACAGAACTCTGATGAGTCTACAGTAGGTCTTAAAACCTTCAGGTCGCAGCTTGCAATTTTTGATTCTGCATGGTGCTCTTATTTGAGTAACTTTGTGGTGTGGAAGGTTAAAGATGCTCAATCTCTGGAGAAGGATTTGGTGAGAGTTGCTTGTCAGCTTGAAATCTCTATGATTCAGTGTTGTAAGATGACTCCTGATGGTGATGGTGGTCCACCTCTTACACATGATATGAAGGCCGTCCAGAAGCAGGTATGCCAACTTCTGAACTTCTCATTGTTCTTGAAGTAAAAAAAAAAAATCTTAAACAAGTGCATGAGAATCATGGAGGAATAGTGTTAGGATGGTATTTAAATTGGGCCTAAAGTCTTGTGTGATGCAGGTTATTGAAGACCAGAGACTTTTGAGAGAGAAAGTACATAATCTGAGCGGAGGTGCCGGTATAGAGCGCATGGAAAATGCACTCTCGGAAACACGCCAAAAGTATTTCCAGGCTATAGAAAGTGGATCCCTGGCCTCTCAAAGTCCCTCCTCATCTTCCGTGGGGAAAACAGTAGAAGATTCCCAATTTTCAGAGGCTGGTAGTCTGACTTCGAGCCGTGTGGTGAGGTCCTTGTTTAAGGATGAACCTGATTCAAAGGGATCTAGTGTGTATGCACGCTCCGGCAAGGGGTTGGATTTCGAGAATGAGTTGATTGTGAATGAATGTGTGCATGGCCATCATCTTGAGTTTGCTGATACTCCTAGAAATGTGCTTGAAGCTGGTATCAAGGTTAGTGTTCTTTTGGCCACCTCGTATGCGTGGAGTATTTGCTACGGTTAATTCCCAGTTTACTCCATTTACATTGAGTATTTGCAAAAGTAGTTGAGTGACTAAATCTGGTATTTAGTATATTGTCGTTGAATTGGTCATTGTTATGCTACTATGCAGGCAAAGGTAAAAGAGACATTAGAGAAGGCATTTTGGAACAATATCATGGATTCCATGAAGGAGAAAGCTAACTATAGCTGTACTGTTGACCTGATAAGAGAGGCAAGGGAGGAACTCTGCAATATGGCTCCTCAGAGTTGGAGACAAGATATTACTGAAGCTATTGATCTGGACATTCTTTTTCAGGTCTCTGGTGATGAAAATTTCGCTTTTTTAGTTTTCTTTAAAAAAGAACTGTGACAAATCCACTCCAATCCCCCCAACTGCCATCTCAGGTTACAAGTTCTGGGAAGCTGGACATAGCTTATTTTGGAAGGATAATGGAGTACTTGCTGGGTATTATACTGAAACTGGCTGCCCCTGCAAAGGAGGATGAGCTAAAGACATGTCACCAGAAGTTGATGGCAGAATTGGCTGAGATTTGTCAGGCCGAGGATGATGGCTCAGACAATCGACTTATCTTTGCATTGATAAAGGGTTTGCGCTTTGTGTTAGAAAAAATCCAGGTAAGAAGTTAAGAACCTTATGTCCAATAAAATTCTTTTTATATATTTTGTTCTATAGTCGAATGTTGTTTTTTCGCCCTGGCAGGAATTGAAGGAAGAGGTTAGCAAAGCACGCATTAGAATGCTGGAACCAGCTTTGAAGGGGGCAGCATGTTTTGATTATCTGGGGAAAGCTTTTGCCAAGCATTATGGGCCTCCCTCTGATGCAATTACTTTCTTACCCTTGACAAAGCAGTGGCTGCTGCCTCTAATGGATACCATGGATCAGGAATGGAATGAACACAAAGATTTGTTAACTGATTTGAGAGGACAAGATAGCTCATTCCACACTTATGTTCCACCTACCTCGCTTCGAACTGGAGGAAGCTTCGTCATCAAAACCACAGGAAACCCGGATTTGGCTTCTTCAGTTAATCCACTGGATTTAAAAGGTACTTCTGAATTTTGATGCTTGGAAATTAGAACTCTACTGCTGTGCCAATCTGTAATAATGCAATGTAGTCTTTCTTGTTATAATTTTCCTTCTTCAGAATGCAATGGAAACAAGATTGATTTACTGGTGAGGCTTGGACTGTTGAAATTGGTGAATGAGATAACTGGTCTAACTCAAGAAAGGCTGCCCGAAACTCTTAAACTCAATCTCTTCAGGCTGAAGGGCATTCAAGCAACCATTCAAAAGATTATTGTGATTGCTACTAGGTAACATTTTATCGTCATACAACCATAAACTTGAGGTTTTGGTAGATTTGGTTTCTGTTAAGTATAAAACTTTTCTGGTCTTTCAACCACAAACGTGAACTTTTGGCTATATACGTGCAGCACTCTAGTGTTACGGCAGACACTTGTGAGTTTACAAATGGTTGGAAGCCCAGCAGATATGGACAAGGTAACACTAAGCAGCGTGAAACGGTTATCTGAACTATTGGACCCTGTTAAGGACACTGCAGGCATTGGAGACATCATTGAGACACTGTCCCAAGTACTGGAAGACGCAAACTGCGTGGACACCACAAAGCTTCAGTCCATGAAGAACATAACAGGCAGGATGCTGTCCAAAAGCCTGCAGGAAGATGACCCGGTCTTTGTCCGTATGGCCCGCGCCGTGCGCCTAGCTGCAAGAGAAGTGTTACTGGGAGGTGGGAGGGACGAAGGGATAAGATTGGCCGAAAATGCCCTCCGCCAGGTAGGGGCAAAGGCTCTGATTGATGATTTGGTGGCCGCGGCAGGGGTTTTACTGGTGGTAGCTTCTGTGACGGTAAACGTTCATGGCCCTTGGTATGCTTGTTTAGTAGAAGAAATGTGAATTAAGTTTGTTGTCACATTCATTTGTGTGTGTCTGTGCAGTAGGGAGTAAATATATATCATAATACATGCATGAACTTGATCGGTTGTATATTTGTAGTTTGTAAATAAATTGTTCTGTAATAAAACAAATCATGTAAATAATGTTAATAATAACATTATTATTATTATTATCAGTAGTGCTGTGTAAATAATTTGTTCTGCAAAATCTCTGAATGAAGCAAAAAGAGCACAAGAAAAAGAGGGCGAGAGGAGCAGGGAACTCTGTTCCTCTTTATATGGCCACCGTCTTCTAGGCGAAACTCAACTCGGGGATGTATATATATAAGTTGTGTTTATATTATTAACAATTTGTAAAAGTAACCAATGTGTATTTCATTTGTGCACCAGGAAAACACTGACACTATCTGTGATCCTGTGATCACATACACTTAGTGTCAGCATTTGCTTGGTGTACAAATGAGATAATACTATTTTGGTGTACCCTAGCGGCCCTTAATATATACCGAGAAGAGAATTATAAATCTTTTGTGCGGTTCCATCATGAGCTTCGGATCTTGAGGTCTTTCCCTTTGTATTGCAAGGATCATTTGTGCGGTTACATCATGAGCTTTGGATCTTGAGGTCTTTCCCTTTGTATTGCAAGGATCAGGGCAACACTTCTATGTATTTAAATAATTAAAGAGCCAACTCCACACGATTCGTTATCTAAATTGCCTAAATTAAGGAGTCTCAGAAGTGAAATATAGAACAAGATATCAAGAATCGAGTTTCACTAGCGACATTGTGAGAATCCCTCCTTACATCAGAGTAAGCAATTTCATCTTTTGGAACAAGTGAATTGTATCTCACATCTTATGTACTATATCCATCCCAAAGAAGAGTCATAATTTGACCATTTACAAAATTTTAGAAAAATAAATTATGCGGTAAAAAATAATTCTAAAGAGAACTTATTTTGGGGCAAAGAAATTCAAAAGAACATTTCATAGGTTGTTCATTAAACTATGATTCTAGAGATATGATAAGATATGAGTTTAGAAATCAAGAAGAAATGATATTAAAATCTTGAAAAAAATGTTTGGAGAAAAAAAGAAATGAAATGCAATCACAATCACAATATTTGGTGAGTAATTAAGATATAAAATGCAAATATTAAATATGGTTTTATTACGTTAAATAAAACGCACTAAAATTATATTTATACTTTTTCAAGGTATTGTCATAAAGTGGCATACATTACTACCAAGAAGTTAAATAAGGAGTACAAAATTTTAGCAAGGTTCACTAGAAAAGAATGAACCTTAATCTGGGAACAAGATTCACAAATTCTGGTTGCATACAAGCATCTTAACACCGCCATCCAAACATCATTTTGTACATGTAAAATCACGCAACCAAACACGTCTGAAGTTTTGGGGGGGATAGCGAGCATCTATATGTTTCAGTTCATATGATACAGAGAGAAAGGATAGAAGCTTCAAGCTGCTCTTTCACGTGCTAAGCGCTACAAAATGAAGAGCCAACGACAACCAATTACACATTTGAAGGGTGTTATGGTTAATGTTGTGAATTTGTCGTTTTAATCAATTCCAACAGCTTGTTGCTCCATAGCAAACCTCCTTACACGTCGCCCGCGAAGCCATTTCCGGTATAAGCCAATGGAAAACATAAGGACGACAAAAAACACAGCACATGTATCTAACACTGCATATATTCCCAGCCTACCTGCAAGGCACATATATATACTCATCTCTCATATAAAACTCTGATGCATTCTACATTAATCCATAACTATTGTCAAGTTGAGCCTAGAAAATCACCAGTTGGGATGAAATCCATGTGGCATTTGCTATAGATCCAACCAACCAAAAGCTGCAATATAAACACTTTAGTATCTAGAGATTAACTGCGGTTTCTAGAACCAGCTAACATAAACACCAGAGAATCATAGCTTTCATTCTTCGGTCAGGTTTGAATCAATGGGTAAAAAGGGTTCAAGACATCAATTCTTGGCACTCAAACTCAATGTGTTGGTTTTCTGTAAAGACGCCAAGTTGGGCAGGCTGATCTCGAAACTTGATGTCCTTGGTCCAAGAGCTTGCACGGTTACTAGAAAATTAGTTGCTCCATACCAAAAAATGAGTCACATTCAAGAATTCCCAAAAAAATAGTCCAACTTTGAATGTACTATCCATTTTAAGCAAAATTTATGTACAACAAGCGTCAAGTCAAGTACTCCACATAATCTCTCAAATGGCATTTGAGGGGTATTACTGAATATTGACATTTTGTTATAGCTGGTACCTCAATTAAGTTGACTCAAAAATAAAAAGTTGGCTCAATCAAACATGACATTTTTGGGGATGGAGAAGATGCTTTTTGTTAAATCGTGTGTTTGCATATACAAAGTATAATTATAAAGTTTTATTTTCACTATCATGCAACCATCAAAATGTAAGAATAAATTGATAAAATAAATATAGCTTCTTCCCCAGCTCCTGCCCTTTACCGTCGAAGTCCTCCAACCAAACAAGGGCTAAGAAAATCCACTTCAATATATATCATATCACACGACATTGACAACACTAGCAGCAGAATTTAATCAAAAAAACAAATGCATAAAGAACATATGTTCGCACTTACAGCCACAAAACGCATCATGTTATAGTTTAAACTGAGTTGACGAGGATCCAAAAGCACATCCATAAGTGCCCATAAGACACTCCTAAGAAACAAAGGTGTTTTCTGTGGGGAAGAAACAGAGACAGATCATTAGACCATATATTAATGCTAAACAGAATAAACTAGGTATTGACAAAAATGGGTTCGGAAAACTCACTCTTAGAAAACATACCAATGCAATCCCACGCATTCCACCTTCATAGAGGCGATTGTAGCGGTGAATGCCCTTCAGGAGGTCAACAACTTCCTTCTCCTGTTGAGAAAACAACGATGCCTCTGGTGTAAGCTTGGTGATGAAGCAAGTGCAAATGGGACACTTGCACGCTCTAAGTGCCCCTCTAAACTTCCACAGCTGCAGAATGCAATTTCCTGTGATTGGAGAAACAGAATGTTCAACACACAAACACAAGCCAAAGGGAAGAACTGACATCTTATTTGCATGGAATTGCAAAGTGCAAGTAAGAGTGATACATTCTGGAGAGTGGAGATTTGTATTTGTGAGATGATTACTTTCTCCTGTGATTTCAACTTGTGTAAAGTGCAAGTAAGAGTGATACATTCTGGAGAGTGGAGATGTGTATTTGTGAGATGATTACTTTCTCCTGTGAATTCACCTTGTGTATACATAACTATTACCACATGAAATGCTAATTTCAGAAGCTTATTTACATATTTACAGTCACCTCGCCTTACCAATCTGGCCATCTTTAAACAGAAGAGACTAACCGATATTGAAGCATTTCACGTTGCCTTTAAGCTTAAAAAGTAAGAGATTGAGTAACCACTACTTGGTGTGATTAATAGGGAGTGAAAATTGCTCTTACAGATAATTGAATAAAGAAGATGAAGAAGAACATTCCCAATTTCAAAAAAGGGTAAATAATTAGCTCAAATCAATAATATAGAAGCAATCTACAGAATAAAACCACAGTTAGAAAATAGCAACAATTTAATACCGCAATACCAGTGGCCGCAATCGGTCCTGCAAGCAGCGGCGAAGTCGCCGAAGCAAATTGGGCAACAGTCGTCCTCCGGCGGCTTCTCCTTCCTATCCTTTTCTACTTCCGCCATTTCTGAACCACGCGAGCTTTGTTCTATCATCTCTCTCCCTCTCTCTTTCTCAAAGCACCGAGGTTAGCTCCTCCGCATTATACATCAGCCGGCGAACTTTGAGACGAATTCACTGGATCATATATAGTGGCAGAAGTAGAAATAGGAGCACGCAAAGAGTGGAGGGAGGGAAATGGCAGCAAGTCGTGGGCGTACTATTGCGGTGAGGAGTTTATCCGTACGAAAAGACGACGGATACGGCGGAGGTGTTGAGGCGGTGGACCGGAAGTGGCGAATCGCTGGGCGCAATGGTTCGCTCCGTATGATGATGACGCGTGGGTAAGGAAGGGGACCCACCACACTCTGCTCTGGTCATTTCTTAACGGAGAAAGCTATATCTATCCCATTAGGAAATCTCATGGATGCATCCATATATTATGTTGGTATAATGTTAATTTTTGTTAATTCACCAACACTTTATGTTAATGTAATTTTTTGTTGACGCACCAACACTTTATGTCAGTGTGAACCATATTTTAGGTCTACAAATGAAGTACAAATTTTGGGGTACATATAGCATGCTCCTTTCTTAATACACTCCCTCTAATTGGTGGCCCTCTAACCATTGGTCGTTGCGCAGTTGCCAAGACAAAAAGTGTCAAGGAGTAATATTTGAGTTTGATTCTTAGTAATTGCATTGAGAAGCGATTATGTTAAACATATGATCTCTGCAAGTATCAAGCATATATTCCACTGTTTGGGGATGCGGCTGATCCTTTAAATAGACTCCCTCTAAAAATCACATTAATAAATATTTATTTGTACATTTTAATCAATTATTTCATAGAATAAAATAGTTTTTCACAATTTTTTAAATAAGTTTTGAAGTAATATTAAAATATCTAAATTTTATTTTAAATTTTTATACTACTCCGTAATATTTAAATAAAATAAATTTTAAAAAATTGAGTATTCATTTCATTTTTACGTAATATGACAAACATTCTGAAAGAGAGAGTGTGTGTGCAATTAGAGGCAAACAAAAATACCCTAGTATTATTCTGAATCGGAGAGACATTGTACCAGATCGAAAAATGCGTTTTTAAATGGTTTAAGTAAATTCATTTTGAACCAAATTGAATTGTTTTCATAATAGTATAGGACAGATTCTCAAAAATAAAAATTGAAAATATCGAAAGTGGACCATTACTACCATAAAATAAACTTTTTATGTATTTTCTTTTTTTTCTTTTTTAATAAGTTTAAGTCATATTTTCTTTACACACCATAGTAGATAAGACACATGGACCATATTATATTCAATTTATTTTTTACTTATTATTTATGTTTATTGAAATAACATCATTTCAGAAGCAATTTTAGTACTTTTAATATAACTAGAACTATATCAGATCTCAATAAAATTAGACCAGAATCAATCAAATCCGACAAAATGATCATACTCTAATGACAACATGATCACACTTTAAATAAAAAATAAAAGTGTAATCATTACAGTGGAAGCTAAGTGAGACATATGTATGAAGTGAGTGAGATTGTGAGTGTAGTCAGCGTTAATGTGACGTTTAATGACTGCTGATTTGGAACTAGTGGTAGTGGAATATTGCCTAGCATTATTCGTTTGAAAAGCTATAAACTTAGTTTGAATCGCATGTGTTTTTTAGCTTAATTAAATCTGAATATAATGTTAAAGAAAAGGACGGGCCTTATCCCCGAGAGCCCTACAGATCCGACCAAACAGTCACAGAGAGAAAATAAATTAGAAGTTGCTTGTAAATGGATGACAATGAGTGGAGCTTGTAAATTTGGTTTGGTGGTTGTTGAAGTGGGATTTTTTTAGCAAGTGATGTTTGGGAAGAATGGAAGCTTACTCTCTTCCGATATGATGTTTGCCCCGGAAGGCATCTCCTTAAAAATCTGCTTGCAGCCCCAAAAAAAATGTAAAAAGATTTACATTTTGTATGTCAATCTCAAAACCACAGAAAAACAACTAACTCCTCTAGTTTAGGGTGCATACCTAGCTACTCTATTATTATTAGGAAAAATAAAATAAAAATATTTGTAATACTCAAGCGAACCTTCGTAACAATGAATTTTTTTTTTATAAAGAAAAAGAACTTCAACGTCATAAGTCATAACACACTAAAATAATCACTCAAACCATTTGCATGCACTAATCATTTTTTCTTTACTCAAAAAAAGTACGTTCTTTTTTCTATGTTTTAAATAGGGTATTATATATGGTTCCTGCTCCATCTCAATTTTCAATCCTCACGTTGATGCTGTGAGAGATTTCAAGTAAAGCAAATTTGATACTTTTCTTTGCACTCGTGTTGTGAGACCTTCTCTTCATTTAACTTTTTTCCCTCTCCATGAAAACTTGTTATACTAGTAATAAACTAAAAATTTAAAGTTCGTTGTTTTCTTAGACTCCCATTGCATGCATACTTTAACGTTTTTTCTTTCTCTTTTTTCGTGAGACTCCGCACCATTAAGATATTTCTTTATTTCTTTTTATAAATTGTTGTAAGATACTAAAAGCAATTTCTATTTCCCTTCTTTTTAGAAATTTTAAAGTATTTCTACCCTGTTTTAAAAAAATATGAAGACTCTGGCCTTCAAAAGTGATGAGAGGCATTTTGATATTGTTTTGAACTTCTAAATTTCGCTTTGTTTCGTTCAAAACAAAGTAATGGAAGCTCATTTTGTAAATTATTCATTTTTTTTTTAATTTGCTGCTTGGGAATAATGAGGGAGGAAGATATTTATCAAGATGTTACTGTTTCTGGTGCAAAAAATAATAATGCTAACACTCTAGTGAAGAAATATATCACTATTATTGGAAATAAAAAGATAAAAAATAGGCGTGTAACTTTTGTTTGGTAATAATATACGTTTTGAGGTATAATTTTAAATATGCATGTCATTTTCTGTATTTAGCGCTTTAAGGCGTCGTCGCACTCGTGTTTTTTTAAATTTTACCGCATAAACACCTACTTCAATTCCCTTTTATGTGACCTAGATATATGTACAGACTACTAGATTTACCATTGCCTTTCCTCCCTATACGAAGTACGGAGTAATTTAATTTGTTAAGTTTTCATTTAACTAGATGAATACTAGAGAATAACAGCTTGATTGGTAAGAAGCTTATTTCCTAAGATCAATGAGGAAGGCAATCGAATCTTTACATCATTAAGTTGAGAAAAAGTGCGAACAAATGTTACTTTGTAATCGAGTCAATAATACGAAAAAACGAATGCACGCGATGTTTTTAAGTTTTTGTTTTTAAATAGTTCCCAAATTTCCTATGAGTTTTGTTTCCAAATAATGAGAAAATTCATGATATTCAAATGGACCCTAAACATCTTGATCACAAACTTGTTATTTGTGTACTTAAATTTTAATCTATAGGTCTCAAATTTATAAACAGTTTTTTTTTTACTTACAATGGCAAAAGGTAAAAACAGTGGAGCCTAGAGTGAAATTTATTACGAATGTCATTCTTCAAAACACTAACACTATGTTTTGTTCAAGGAATTCAAAAGAGAAAAGAAAAGAAAATGAAGTGGAAAACAAGTTTTCTTGTTTGGTTAGAAAAGAAAAGTGGAAGGAAAAGAGAATGAGAAGACAAAATGTACCAAGTGGAGGAAAAACCAAATTCGTCCCATTTTGGTGAGGAAAATGAGAGAAAACCATTTTCTTTTCTTTTCCTTCAAAATTCCTCGAACCAAACATAGTGTAAGGGAGACACAATTAAGTTCTAAAATGCAACATACACATGGAAGCAAAAAAACAAAAAAAAAGGAAATGCTTGATTCACAAACAAAATGATCACAAAGTTTACAAACTTACTATTTGTGAATTTCAATAAATAAAATTAAATAGTCTAAAATAATTTTAAAATGAAAATTTAATCCATAAATAGTAAGTTTGTGAAGTTTGTGAATATCCTGTTTGTGAATCTAGCATTGCTCACAAAAAAAGACCGGATTGGGTTCTAGGAATCAAGAAAACAGTGCACCCACTTGAGAGGTCATTAATTTAGATCTAACTTCCCTCGTATATCTTAGATGCCATACCAGCCAGAACCCAGAACAGATGGAATCAACAGTAGCTTGTAGTAGGGCGAACCGGACTTGACGGACCGGATGGCATTCCCTCGTATATATATAAGTAGTGAGTATTCTTGACAGTAATCTAATTTGTCCTTTTAAGTTTTGTACCAAACCAAATCAATAGCCTTTTTGGAAACAGTGAAAGTATTGTTTTCAATAGTATTATTGTCGTATTAAAAATGGCTTCGACATTGTAAAACAAAACAGATAATTTAAATTAAAACAAGTGAATTATTATTGTTGTTGTTATTATTATGAAAAATAAAAGAAAAATATTTGTAATACTCAAGCCAACCTTCATAACTCTAAAAATTTATCCAAAAAAGAGTGAACTTCAACATGTCATAACATTTTGCTTTAACATTCTATTCTTAAATTCGCAACATTCTATTCCAAAAAGAGTGAACTTCAACATTTTGCTTTAAATACGACAATTCTATTCTATTCTTAGAGATGTACAAGTTCTATTTTGTTATCGCTAACTTTAATAAAATTACATTGAAGACAATTTTCAATGCTGGAAAAAAACAATACAACTACACTAATGAACCAAGCACAATAGACTAGAATGGTACCCAACGTCGTGCAAACTCAATGCCGAGATTTAACCGTGAGCTATGGTGTTGTTAGGCATGGTTTTGAAAAATGTAATGTCATACTGAATGCTTCCCTGACTTTTTCAGAACACAATAAAACCAACACATAACACTACAAAAATAGAGATCAGATCGAAACCATGCAGCTCTTTTTTTATCCCCATGGAGGTAGAACTCTTCCTGCCTCACCATTGGCTTTTGCAATGGAGCCATTGATTTGGGGGTCAAAGTTTTCCTCGAAATCAGTATCCATAAAATCATCATAGTATCCAAGTTCTATGTAGTCAGTCGTCGTTGTCATCGTGGCCACCTGCTTAGGTTTGCAAAGCTTTTTGGGAACCCGTTTCTTAGAGCGTGCTGTACTCTCGACAAAGTCATTGTCTCCTTTTCTCTTGCCCGAATCCGGACTCCCATTGCTACTACCACTGTTTCCATCACCCTTGGAGTGGGCCTTGATAGTAGCCTCTATTGTTTCCAAAAGCCGATCCCCATATTTAGTTACCTTAGCCCTGATTTGAGTATCCCCCACATATGCTCAGTGACATATCTTAATGTGATGCGCAGCAATAAAAAATAACTTTTTGCAAGTGTCGGAAACTTACTTGCCAATGCCGCTAACTTCTAGCAGCTCATCCTTGTTCCTGGGTATCCTCTTGCTCATTTGTTGCAACGTATTATTTCTACACATGCCAGACAAAAGCTGTTTTATCAGGTATATACAATTATAATCAATATTCAACACAGACAATCAATAGTTAGCAGGCATGGTGGAAACTGCTGGGGGGGGGGAGGATCTTCATTGCTTTGAATCGTGCTTAAGTGATGTATGTTTAAAGCGATATACGTTTAAAGGGAGTTGGAGATTGTCATTAAAACAACCCCGTAGAACCCCACAAAAAGTAGGCTCTTGTTGGAGATAAACATCATCATCATTATATTAGTATTTATTCGGCAAGGATCTCTTGACGTTAAGTTTCAATGTCATATTATGAAACCAGTTTGGTTGGGCCATCTACGGAATTGTTGTTGTTGTTGTTACTCCGTTTCATTATTATTGTTGTTGTTCGTTTGGTGTGTGTGTGTGTGTTTGTGGGGGGTGGGGGAGTCTATTCCAGAGGTTCAAATGCTAAGATGTATTGTTATGCTGAACAATGAGTGAAAACTGTGATTACGCAAATATATGGTAAGCCAGGACTCCCTCTCCTGCTTCCTTGATAAGAGTAGTTCGAAGCATCCGTAGTGCATTATACAGTTTGGCTGACAGGTTCTACATAAACATTACATTGAAAAAAAGAGTAAAACACCTTAACTCTTATGATAAATAAAGGCATGAAATATTAAAAGGATCCATGTATTCACAACCAATCACAAGCATACCAGATCATCCTCAGATTGATTTTCGGATTGATTTGTTGATAATAGTGTGCATTTTGCAGGAGTCATTCCTGCTTTACCCGGCTTACTTGCATTGGCAGCCAATGGGACTCTGCAAAACAAATACATCGGCTCATGCATGATATTCAATTTTCACTTTTGTTTCGTGGTAGTACAAGTTTAGGAGAGGGATCTGAGAAAAGGAAGATCCACTAGCACGTACCATGACATGTAAATATCCATTCTTGTCTATTATGCTACTTTAGTTGAACTGGATATATGCTACAGGAATATGTAGTATGCTAACTAACACAAAGTATAAGCAAACAACACAAAAACGTACCTTAATTTGACTATATGCCCAGGGGCAAAGAGAATATTTGCTTTGAGTTGATTCACCTGAAAGCAGGATGGCAATGACAATAGGATTTCTTTTGAAGGGAAAAAAATTAATATATGTAGATTTAAAAGGCATTGGTCATGTGGACACACAGGTCTGAATACCCTTGCATGGGGATTTTTCTATCTACACTTGTTCTGTAGCTTTGCAATTTGTTTGACTCTGCTGTTGATTTAAATATGTAAGCATTTATAACGATCAACAAATTTGTTGGCTCTACTTTTTATGACAGACTCCATAGAGTTAGCCCTGTCAACGGGCTAGATCCAGACCCGGACCCATTGTGATTAAGTGTGTGTGTGTAATAATAATAATAATAATAATAATAATAATAATAATAATAATAATAATAATAATAATAATAATAATAATAACAACAACAACAACAACAACAGAAATAAACAATGATAACTACACAAAATCAGACACAGATCCAATTCCAATCCAACTCATTCATAGCGGATTCAGATTCGGATCCAAATCTGAATCTGGTATTCGAAAAGAGATCCTGCATTCAAAATTAGAATTTGTTGTTTTACCAGGGAATTTTTTTGAGGACTTGCCTACATAAAGTGGTTGAAGAACTTGTAAGTTGTAACAAAAAGCAAAGTCTTTAGTGATTCTAAAAGGGTTTGATGCAATGATAGATGCCTAGTTCAACGCTGTTTAGATGCCAAAAAGAACTAATATCATACCTTCAAAACTGATGATACAGATCCATATGTATCACTTTTCTTAACCTCCTCCATTAAAATATCTTCAGTAACAAGGTAACGCAACACTCGGGATGCTTCACCTTTTGCTAAATGTTTTCCAGCTCCATGCATGCTCAATATATCATGTCTATGTTTCTTGACCTAGCCCAGGTAAGAGGGTAACAGCAAATTAGATATGTGTTATGAAATAAAATCTGAATAAGAAAAAATTATTTGCAACCAGATCATACAAATTGGTTCAAGGAACCCCTAAAAACTTCCAATATATGAGCTGATGAAAACTGTTGTCCAGTCATCTTCACTAGCTCGACCTAACCATTGGAAAGAAGGATGTTAAATTAAGTTATAATGATGAACTAAATGAAGAGATATTGAGCTGTGTCATAACTAATTGTTTTGCAGTTCCAGTAACATCCTTGTCAATGCAGCTCTGACATTTTGAACAATTGTCACAAGTTTTCATACAATTGACAGAATCAAACTTTTCACCAAAATGAACAAGTTGAAGGTAGCGTCTACAATCAGCATCATTCTCACAGTAGCTAACCTGAAAATAATGCCATATACTGCTCTTACACATCAAGAGAAATTAGAATACATACTTAAAACAAAAAAAATTCAATCACATACCATTCGCAAAAGATTTTCAGTGTTTGTTTCTAGTATCTTCCCAGAGGTTGCCATGCTGGAACGGCCGTAACCAGGTGTGAAAGAGCTCTGTTCTATAGGGCATTGGCTAATCATATGCTTCACCCTTATCTACAGAAGAATAAATTATGTTCCAAGTGCAGCATAGAAATACCACTACGAATAAACTCAAGGAAACAAAAGAAAACGCACACACTAACACACACAAAAAAGGATCAATACATAATCACTGTAGTTGTAATACAACACACAAGATGAAGATTGGCCATCTCTTCCAGCACGACCACACTCCTGCAACATGGCAATGTCATAATATATTACAAGGACATCTTTTTATAACTAATCAAACAGAAAATTATAATGCTTAAACTTTTCATATATATTTAAAATAAAAATAGTCTGGGTTGACGAATTAATAACCACCTGATGATAGCCTTCAATAGATTTTGGCAGTGAATGATGAATGACAAACCGTACATCTGGCTTGTTGATGCCTAAAATGCATTCCCCACGTTGTATTAGCTTGCATTGTAAGAGCATTGGAAACGGCTTTATAAATAGTCAAAGTAAAGCTTACCCATTCCAAATGCAACAGTTGCACAAATGATATTGATCTCGTCTTTACTCCATTGTTTCTGCACATAGGCACGCTGAGGAGCATCCATATTGCCATGGTAAAATGCTGCTTTGTGCCCATATTCCTGAATATTGAAATTTAAAACACGTCCAATTTTATAGCATAATGCAGGTCAGCATATATGAAGATCTATGTTATATTACGTATTTATTAACAAACACACACACACACACAAATATATATATACACACACACACACACACACATATACACATATATATAGTGTATAATCTGGAACAAGAGAAACTAAACTCTGAAGAAACCAAAACAGTTTTTCAATTCATATCAAGAAAAGTTCGGAAGCATTCTTCATATGTCATCCAATGTCAACTCCCCTGATTTAGTTGCTTCCAATTGATTTAGTTAGAGAACTTTAGGATGCCACTTTCGTAGGGTTCATATTTAATTCACTCCCTCCATCCCATAAAGTTCTGACAGTTTGACTTCACGGAGTTTAAGAAAGTTGTTGATAAGTAAAGCGTGCGGCTAGAATTTGTTTAGAAGAGAGAGAACTGTTGGTAGCCACATAATCATTACCAACATAGAGAATAAAGTGTAAAGCTTTTTTTTGGGACGTCCAAAAAGGATAGTGTAAAGAATTTTATGAGGCCAAGGGAGTATTGGACAAGACTCTAACCCATTATATATATACACTTATGTAACAGTAGTAGTTTTGAAATTATTCATTGGCTGTACAGGATGTCAGGACACAGTGACACACTAATGATTTTATCTGCTTAAGTTGAATATGTTCAAACGTGTAAGCTGCCTATAAATTGAAAATATATTAAATAACAAGGGAAGGGCTTGACCACCTAAATACACTTTCAGACATAGGAAAAAGCATAAGGGGTAAAAATATGGACTAGGTCCAATTATTTCACATTGAATAAAAGTATGAAAAAATTAGCATGGTCCCTGCCTAAGAATGACACACAACTCAAGTAGCTAGGGGACTGGAACCTAAAAACATTGCTAACAAAATGATTTTTATTTCAATTTTCTGGGTTTTCTAAAGGAAATCAAAATCTACTAATTTTCCATAGAAAACAAGAACAAAATAATAGAATAAACAAATTGATTTTGACCTGCAACTTCTCAGCAACTTTTTCACAGTCCATTCTAGAAAGACAATAGATGATTCCACATTCATCAAAATGATTTTCTCTTATGAAGGTATCAATGTCTTCCAAAATCTTCTTAGTCTTTGGGATTACAGAATATCTGAAATAGTGGCAGATGGTCAATGCAAATCAAGGAGCATATACCCCAACATTGGTAGCTTAAAAACAGACACTTCCACCTACCGTAAATTAGGACGATTAAAACTTTGACGGAAGACGATGCAGTTGGAAAGACCGAGAGCTTGAACAAC
>OOIL02003702.1:462205-485009 GCA_900332095.2 Cuscuta campestris
GCAGTTGGAAAGACCGAGAGCTTGAACAACATCTTCCTTGACGCTGAGTGTTGCAGTAGCAGTCAATGCCAGAACAGGAACACTAGGAAACTTTTGTTTCAGGATACCAAGACACTGGATAGGGACCAAAAGCTTAGTATTAAAAAGGACCCTCAATTCAAATTACCCACTTAAATATGTGATTTAAGACATCACCTGATAGTCTGGCCTAAAATCATGCCCCCATTGGCTTACACAGTGTGCTTCATCAATAACAATTCTAGACAGTGAATCACTGTCATGTAGCCTCTCCAGGTGTCGCAACAGAACATCACTTCTGCATTCAATTAAAAGTGTCGTTCAAACACTTTTTTTTTACCTTGGTTTATCAATTAAAGATGAATTTAAAAATATTGCTTTTATATTCGATGTATTTATTGAATTTTAGATGTAAGAAATAGACAAGCCAATTAAAAGCTAAAAGCTAACATATTATTTATTATATGTTAAAAAAAGCCAACACTCACTTAGCAACTTTCTCTGGTGTGACGTATAAAAGTTTGTATTTGCAAACACCTGAACTAAGTTCTCTAAGAATCTCCTGCTGCTCAGGCCATTCCAAGTTTGAACTAAGATATGTAGCAGGAATGTTAACCTGCATTATAATTAGCCAGACAATGAGACAGGCATTCAAGTGAGGAAAAATTCTAAATCCATATCGTTAATACAACAATTACCTGTTGCAGATGCATTATCTGATCTTGAATGAGTGAAACAAGAGGTGAAATTACTAAAGTAACCCCAGGAGAAATGAAAGCTGGAAGCTGCAAGAGACAAGCATTCTTGTTATATCATTCATACAATCATAAATAGGAATTTTGGAGACAATTCCTCTTGATGTGGAATTAAGAAGTTGCCGTGTCAGTTAGAATTAGAACATCAAAAAAAGGCAAAAACACATATTGCCTTATATATAGAAAAAACTTAAGAAAAATGATTAATCTATTCCCACAAAATTCTCTTTATCTCCTTGCTTAGTTCACTACATTTTCAAGTGATTACTTTTCACCTTAGATGCTAACCAAAATTTATCTGACATGTCCTAATTCCCTCAAGATCGAGGTACTATACTCACATACAGGTTACTGCTGCATCACTAGAACAGAAAAAAAAAACCTTAGATATATCTCCATTGAATGGGTGGTTATCTACCTATTTGAACATGACTACATGAACAAAAAAGCATTAGCACAAACAAATAAAATTGCCATTAGTGGTACGGGTATGTACTAAGATTCTAATGACATATGCTTAGACCTGCAAACCAAAGTTTAAATGCTTTCTTGTAGTTATTAAGAACAAATGGAATATTTGATAAAGAGATACGTATTATCACCTGGTAGGTCAAACTCTTCCCTCCCCCAGTTGGCATTAAAACAAATACATCATATCCACTCATGGTGGCATTGATCACCTCTCTTTGGTTGGGGCGAAAAGAGTGATTTCCAAATATTTTCTTGTTGTTGACCTAGCAGCAGAATAAATGACCATATATCTGAGTAATCATTGTGAAAATGCAAACTGTTCAAATTGACTTATAGGTACACACCTCAATATCTTTTGTCCAAGGAAAGTCTCGGCAGCTCCACTTTTTATCATTTGAACCATCAACGTAATTAACTTCTATATTTGTTGGTATGTAAGTTTCTCTTCTGACACTATCATTTGAAATACTATTTGATGAAAAAGGCACCGATGAAGAATTCCATTGATCAAATCCAACCGGTTCATTATATTCAAATTGTGTTTCAAGCCTCCTGGGATCAATCCTAAAGGGAATTGTTCGAGGAGTCTCATATTGAAAATTTGAAGCTGTGGTGGATGCAGAGAACTGTGACGTTATTCTTTCTGCATTAACTGATATTGTGCGGAGATACTTCTCAAGATGTTGAATTTGAGTATTCAACTCCAATCTATAGAAACACAGTCCACCAAGCGTTAACTTGTCTACCATATTTATTATATGTAACAAGTACTCCCTCCGTCCCCCTGTATTTGTCCACTTTCATTTTTACACACCATCCAATGCACTTCTTTAATCCATTTTATCTTGTAATTTGTATATTAAAAAATTATAAAAATTATATATTAATAATCTATATGTTAAGACAAATCAAACAAGATCACACATGACTATATTTAGGCTTACACATTGAGAGAAATTGATGAGTCAAAGTGCTTAAATGAACAGTTCCAAAAGTCAAATGTGGACAAATACATGGGGACGGAGGGAGTAACACATAACGCATATATATAATGCACACACACACACACATATATACATATATACATATATATATATATATAGAGAGAGAGAGAGATTTTTTATCAAATGAGAATGATGTAGGATGAGAGAAAGAAGAATGTATATGGTCCATTGGATAAAAGATATCAAGAGGTGTGAATAAATGAAAAATTAGAAGAAAAAATCGTGATGACATATTTGTAAAAAAGTCAAACTTTATGTCACATCAAAATATGCACATAAATATGCATAAGGTTGAACCAAATATGCACCATTCACATTAAAAAAGAGAAAAAAAATGCTTCATTCACATTTCTCACATTCAAAGTCATTCTCACATAAATCACGCCGCGCACGCACACACATGTGTGTGTGTGTGTTTGTGTTTGTGTGTTTGAGTGTGTGTTAATCAGGGAAGACTGTGAGTGGCTCCTATTGGTAAGTTACAGGAAGCCAGACTTAGGTGGTTTGGGCACATTAGGAGGAAAAGTTTTGAAGCCTTTGTCAAGATGTGTGAAAGGCTTATCATAGTGAGGTTAGTCATGGTAGAGATAAACCTAGGTAGATTGGGGGTGATTAGGCAGGACTTAAGTCTCCTTGGTTTTAGTAGACTTTTTGTTCATTACAACTGTGTTTCTCCCCTCTTCTTTCCTCTCTCTTGGGTATTGGATAGTACTTTGTTAGTGTATAGTAGATTGTTTGCCCCTACTTTTTGAGTTGGGGGTCTCTTAGAAACGTCTCCCTACTTTGGACTACGGGTAAGGTCTGCGTACACTTACCCTTGCATTGTGTGGGATTATACAAGGTTGTTGTATACTTGTATATGTGGGTGAGTGTGTACATGCTCACTACAAACCAAGTATGAAGAATTTAAACGGGGCAGCAATAAAAATATATGATTCATAAAAAAGAATCACTTTACATCCAAAAGTTGTATTTCAAACAATTTCTTTTTTATCTTTTACTCGGATAAAATACAATTGTTGAGGAGGCATGAAACAATAGAACAGAGAGCTTTTTTAGAGAATAAAACCTTTCTTTGCGCAGATTCTCGACTTGGTCAGAACTGAGATTAGTAACATTGTCAAGAAGATCATTTGAAATAGAAATTAATTTATCCTTCATATCTTGCAAATGAGCTGGCGCCTCCGGACAAAGTCCTAGCTGCAACAACCACATGAATAAGATAAGAATTAAGGTTATTCATGTCACATAAAAATTCAGATTAAATATTGCTAACCTGCAAACCATGATTGCAATTTGAGGACAGCTCCAAAGGCAAACTACTTTCTTCAGTTTTTTCCAAGCATCTAGAACTCATGCCTGGAGTAGAAGGAAATTTCGAAAGTGATGGTTGAGGTGTGCAGTTAGATTGATAATGCTCCATAACTATTTGGTCAACATCAATTCCCTACAAGACATACAAATGATCATTATGTATATTGGTGGGAAATTTAAGGAAAATAAGAATACCGCTCGCACCACTTTTTTTGTTTATTATTGGTGTGAAATCAAACCTCATTCTATAAGTTTAATGTACTTGTGGAAAATTCTGTATGTTTATGTTCCCAGCAACCACATTGTAGGACACAAGAGCGAATTACCTCCAGTACATCATCATCATCAAATCCATCTGCAAAACTGTCATTAGACCCTCTCATTTTGTTTAAATTGACTGCATTGGCTGTGAATGATCCATTGGGGGGTTGCTTCCAAGAAGCACTTGTCGTTGACGAGTATATACTATTCTGGTTAGTCACAGTATTTCCCAATTGCGTGTGCGATGGAAAAGAAGCCCCTGCAGACTTTCTGAATTCTCCTACTTCACTGTTAGTTTCCCTAAAGCTCTGATGAAATGGCACCTGTGAATATGAAGTGCTATTCACATTGGATGACCATTGTTGATTGGCTTGAACAGAACTTCCTACAGCAGAAGCACTGGCATCTCTAGTAAAGGGTAGAGTTTTCCCAGGTTTGACATAGCTCTTGGAAGACAACCGCATGTTGGAAAGATTTTGCCATGCCTGAATTTATAAACAGTCTGCAATGTTAAAGCCAACCAAAGAAGAAAATGAAAATGACACTGTTTAATTCATATTTAAAAAGTGCATGTGTGTACAAATGGTACAATAAGCCATACGAAGTTCAGTGGAATGGACAAATTTGAAGTAAATAATTTTAAAAAAGTGAACTTCATTCAAAACTGGGTCTATATTGTTCTTTAAATTGAGATTTGGAGGACAGTATGAGTATAAGAATATACCTTCTCAGCTATAGGGTCAGACAACCTCAAATCCTGAATTTGACAAATGGTTGGCCTAGAGCAATGATAATCAGCGTAAGACTAATGAGTACACCATCAACAAGAGACTGATCAATAAATAAAAGCATAGAGATTGGCATATTATCAACTTAGAATCTATTGACTTGGATTATCTACTCAAACCATACACACCCACTATCTCCGACTAAATACTAGAGTTTGTGGTGGGCAAAATATATGAAGACCTTAACTCTACCCCTAAGAGTATATAGTCTTGTTCCATGAATACATCCAGCAAGAGGTGAAATGGTGTAGAAATGGAAATGCACTTAAATGACCATGCAAGAAACAAAAAAAAAATCAGTAAACAAGTAGCTAAATAAACTGTGAATGGAGCAATCAAGATAAAGCGGTTGGAAAAAAATTAGTGACAGTCTACACCACCTTATACCCATTGCTCTCATGGCACTAGGCTTTTGTTCTGGAAGGGAAAAAAGGAAACCCGACTTCAGTAAGCTGCCCTGAGTGAGACCGTTATCAAGACGGCGGGCATGTTCCTGCCAGTTAAATTTTGGGAGTTTGTCACCAGAGCAGGGTTTCTCAACCCAGCCGCTTTCACTGCTTGACAAATTGCACCATCAGATGAATTAGAACATAAACAGAACAAAGTTAACAGCAACACTAGTCCATAAAACAGCATAAAGTAACATCCTTGCCTCGTGTGGTTCTCCTTTGACATTAAATACGCTGACCAACTTCACCTGGCGGATTTCGAGATGAAAAACTGTACACTAAATAGCATGAGCTAGCAGTCGTGAAAAGGGGAAACTGAGAGACAAGGACACAAGCAATTGATTTGCAGTGTGATTTACAGCATGCCAGAAGAGGACGAGAATGCATAGAAGTTAATTAGGGATTGCGCAACTATTCTCGGAGAAAAACTAACCATTGGACAGTGATGTTAGCCGCCGATCGGATATATGCGGCGGAGTAGGGCGCAAGTGGTTACGGTGGTGGCGAATTGACGAATGAAAAGGGCGGTGGGGGAGAAATGATAATATTTGGAGGAGAGCTTTGAATTCATGGCGCGGTTAGCAGTGTGTACGGGCGGGATGGTTTTAGGAGATAGGGCTTTGAATTTAGCATTTCAAAATTTGGGTACAAAAAATTTCGTGAAGGTCTGTTGGACTTCTACAGTTCTATCCCTTTACTCTTTTAGGCCCCGTTTGGGTTTGTGCGCGCAAGAATCTTTTTTTTTTTTTTAATTTCACAATTCACATCATTATTTATATAAAGTAATCTGAAAACAACTTCAGTTAAATATTGTAACGCGCAACAGAAAGATAATTTTTAGACTGAGAGAATATCTCATTATCTTTTTTTGTGAAAGATAAAAAAGAATTTGAACTTGAAATCAATATATATCAAAAACTCTTCAAATAGAAAGTTTCAATATCTATTAGATTTGGGAGATATCAATGTATATATTTGCAATTTACCATTGTCACCGCCAACCATACATATTGCTAGCGAGTGACCACCCTCACATATCACTAATTAAAAATGTGATTTTAAGTCTCTTCAAATAATTTTATTTTAAGTTTCGTTTAGTATTTAGAATTCAAACTATAAAATTAGAATTGGGGACAACAATTATAATTCTAGTGTTTGGAAGCACAAAAATGTGTGGATTTGGAAGTGGTAGCGCCAAAAATGAACTGGAATTAGAGAATTCAATTCACCCAAATCAATTCTATAGAATTCTAACTTCCAATTCAGTTCCAATTCCGTCAATTCTGTGTACCAAACGAACCCTTAGATTTTAGAACTCAAGCCATTTCTCTTGTATTTTAAAATTCGTACCATATCATACCTCTAAAACTTAACAAACGACTTTTAAAAGCTTATCTTAGTTATATATGCTCACTAAACGGGGGCACATTGGTCGGGCCGAGTTCAAATTTATTTTTTTGTTTAGATAAGTACGATTCCGAGTTAGTAACTGTGTGTCAATGATAGCTTCGTTTGACATTAGATTTAACGTTTTGAACAGTGATCTAATGATACCTTTTAATATTAGAATTTTCAAATTACTTTATTTTCTAACTTCTATCCTTTATAGAAATCACTCAATGTAGTACTCCAATATATGCACTCAATATTATACTCCCTCCGTCCCCCATAGATCTTCCCAATAGCCCTTTTTCTTTGTCCATAATAGATCTTCCCATTTCATTTTTTAATAATTAAAATACCACAACTACCCCTACTTACTTTATTTATTACACCTCACCCACCTCATTTAATACACTCCATCCATTTTCATTAAGGGTATTATGGTAAACTTTCACCTTTTTTCAACTCTCCTTAAAAACCACTAAAAGTCAAAATGAGAACATCTTAGGAGGACGGAGGGATATACATTCCTTATTGTTTTTCACACATTTGCTTATTTATAACGTGGATCTCTTCCAATTGTACTCTTTTTTTTTTGTACGTAGCACTTAGAACCGTACGTCGTGCTACTCCTCACTGCTTAAACACATTTGATAAATGAAATTGAGAGTGTATACCCACTTTTTTTGCCAGTGTAGAATGGTTATGTTATGCCTACACTTTCTGGCAGTCTATTATGTCCATATTTTGCATAGTGTGTCGTGGTTACAATACTTAACTACACTTTCTGGCAGTGTGTTATATGTATGTTCTAGAAGTGTATATAAATTTAAACACATTTATTGGAAGTGCGGAATGATCATGCTTTGACAGTGTGGATGCATGTTATGTTATGTATGACGACAATATGTTATGTTCATGTTTTGCAAGTGTATACAAACTTAAACATATTTTTTGACAGTGTGGAATGCAAGGACAAATTTGGAATTGCATTCACACGAGTTCTAATATCCTATGGTAGTACTATATTGGGTATTTTAAACATATATTAGTACTATGACGGTACTTTTCCCTATTCTTTAACTTTTAATGATAACATTAAATTTAACGTTTTGAAAGACGGCAATACTTAATTATGAATAATATTATCATAACAATAATAATGCGATTATGAATATTAATATTATTATAATAATAACAAGAATAATAATAGTAATAATAATAAATTATAACAATAAATTAATAATAATGAAATTTTTTAAAAGTTTTTATTAGATATTCTAATTTTTTCTAGTTTTTCCAGTACCATATAATTTCTTCTTGTTCATTTAAGTTTTTTCTAGTTTTTTCCAATATTTAACTTTTTTTTTTCAATCCTAAAGAACCGACCCTTAATATTAGTATTTTCAAATTAATTTATTATGTAACTTTGAATGATAACTTTCTAATGCTAATTATCCTAAGGCACTTTTTGGTTAAGTCTCATACTGTGCATATGGAGGCATGGAGCCATACACTCCAGCAGGGTAGATGAAGCTCCTGGCCTCATCGCGAACTATAACACTGTGTTTGTTTGGAGGTAGGGGGAGGTAGAGGGAGGTAGAATTATTATTCTACCTTGTTTGGTAACAAAATTGAGATAGGTCATGAGAGGTAATTGGAGGTAGAGGAGGTAGAGTTACCTCTCAACAGTACACTTTTGGGAGACCGCCGATTTGGCGAAACATTGCGGTAATAAACTATTTTCCGCTGCTACCCTCTCATTCGTTCGCAGAGCAAAAAACAAGTCTTCATCTTCAAGGTTCCTATCGCATCGTCATCCAATCGCAGGTAATTTCCGATCTTCCCCTTCCCCTCTGTTTCGATTACTTCTGCTCCCATTTTGTTTTGCAGCACCCCTTTTTTGCGGCACCCATAGTCATCCAATCGCAGGTAATTAGGGATTGGGTTTGTTCTTGCTGCACCCATTTTTTTACTCTATTTTTTCTGTGATTTTTTACTCGGCCCCCTTTTTTTTGTCTTGGGATTGGGTTTGATTGTTACGGCACCCATGAGTTTTACTCGGCTCTCATTTTTTTCTGTTCTTGTTTTTGTGGTTTTTTTGTTCTTTTTTTGTGCTTTTTTCTGTTTTTTTTACAATTGTGCAATAAAGAAAAACAATCACAAGGATATTTTAGTAATTTTATTCTTTCCCTACCACCTCACGTTATCTAATAAACATCCAAACACAATTTTGTAACTCATTACCTTACTTTACCCACCTTCAATTACCTACCATTACATACCTAATAAAACTTTCTATCTACCTCCAACCAAACATACCCTAAATTTCAATTTCATAGTTCTCCCGCTATGGATTCCTGCATCCAGGCCTTGTACAGTCAATCCAGTCTCAAATCAAAGGTTCGTATAATCGTATCTCAACGTATGGTTTTCTCGAGCAGGTGAATGTTCATTCTCCTTAGTATTTGAGCTGAATAGTAATCGTTTGCAGTTGAGCTGTAGCGTAGCTTCCTTCCATAGATCTCGTAGATCCAGGAGTTCGATAACAATGTCTGGCGATAGCTCGAACATAAGAGTCCCGCACGTGCTAACCGTCGCAGGTTCGGATTCCAGCGCCGGTGCTGGAATCCAGGCGGACCTCAAGGCCTGCGCGTCGAGGGGAGTCTACTGCTCCACGGTTATCACTGCCGTTACTGCTCAGAATACAGTGGGAGTTCAGGTATCAATGCAATCTTCAGATTATGGATTGTCACTTAGAACGAATTTGGATTGTTATTTGTGTTTCGTTACTCTAATTCTTTGATCTTGAATGTTTTCATGTTTAGGGTGTACACATTGTGCCAGAAGAGTTCTTGGCGGATCAGCTGAGGTCAGTTCTATCTGATATGCGTCCGGATGTTGTAAGTGTGTCCGACTCAATTTAGTCTCTTAATGAATCTTAAGACAACCTGATATTTATGTTCAGTACTTATTGATAAAAACTAAGAACTAGAGACTGCATAAAACGGAAAAGAAAAAATCCGGAAGGCAATTTGTGTTATGTGGTTCATCACTGTTAGACCATATTATTTTCTGATTACAGTACCAAACTAGGCGTGTACATAGTAGTATGTGACGAGATTGCTATTGGCTGACATGGATTATATCTAGGTGAAAACGGGCATGCTCCCTTCCACGAGCACAATCAAGGTCCTCTGTCAGTGTCTTAAGGAATTTCCCATTCAAGGTACTACTACATCCAAGACAAGAATCTTCTTTCTGGGTTGAGTTTGATTTGCACTTGTGTTGATGCGTCAAATTCATTAAGACAGCTTTGGTGGTTGATCCTGTCATGGTCTCTACAAGTGGAGACACCCTATCTGGTCCCTCAACTTTAGCCAGTTTTCGGTAAGTTTACTGAAATTTACTGAAAGTTTCTTATTAGCCCCCCGGACCCTTCAATGTGTTCTATGAAGCCGTTTGTCAGTATTGGATTGCGCTCTGTTAGTGTCTGTCTATGTGAGGTAACATTGTAACATATGCATCTATTTGTTACTCCATCAATGTTTTCATGAAACCATGACATTCCGTTACACTATATTAGGGATGAGCTCATTCCCATGGCTGATATAGTGACTCCAAATCTGAAGGAGGCATCTGCTTTGCTAGGTGGCATGCACTTGGAAACACTTGATGACATGCGATCTGCTGCTAAATCTATACATGAATTCGGCCCAAGGTTAGATTCTAGCTTCCTAATTTTTATTAATGGATGATGAGAAACTACATGTTCATCGTTCACTTTTAATCTTTATTATGACAATCTACTTGTTCATCTTTTTATTTCAATCCTTTTTATCATTTGTAACTTTCTGGAAGAATATGTCAATGGAAAAAGGGGTTGTCTGCAGGAATGTACTTGTGAAAGGAGGTGACCTCCCTACTTCTATGGATGCTGTTGATATCTTATATGATGGTGGGTATGACATACATCTCTCGTAAACACTTGCGAAGTACAAGTCTTAGTGCACTTTATTGTGTCATGTGCTCAACTGTGTGAATGCGTGCTTACGGGTTTCCCATTTTCACTTGAGACAGGGAAGGAATTTCATGAATTTCAGTCGCCACGCATAAGTTCAGCAAACACCCATGGAACTGGTTGCACACTGGCTTCTTGTATTGCAGCTGAGTTATCTAAAGGCTCTCCAATGATTTCTGCTGTTAAGGTAATTACTTTAACACATTTTGGGGTTTGAAGTCAGGATGGGGTTAGAGGTGCCTTGTACAGCTGTAACTAAAGATAAATGGCTGATTAGCTCACTTAATTAACGTGCCTCATTTTGTCTCTTCTCTTTCCTTTCTGTGTCGGGTTGATTTGTTCTCCATGTGTTCTAGCTTTTTGCTTAGGATCACCGTGGTAAGGTAAAATATTTGAATCCCTTCGCTTTTCAATTCACATCTTAAACATTGGCTAGAGTTTATTATTGAGGTGATGGGTGGTATGGTCTAAAATCAAAATGAAAATAAATTGAGGCTTTCTTGTCCTGGCTCTCATGAAAGTTCTGGAAAAATTTAAAGTTTGTTTAATCACAATCACATCAAATTCTTTTATCAATTGTTTCAATATAATGGGTTTCAAGTTTCAACTTCTAATATTATTTGTTGCACAATGTATTTTTGTTGTTTTTAAATTGGGTCTAACTTACCAAAAGGATTCTCAAGATATGAGGTTTACCCTACATTTTACCCATTTGAGTCAAACTCGATTAACATTCAATATCACACACTAAAGAGTTGTCAAATTGGCGCTTTTGCCTCTGGCAGGTAGCTAAACAATGTGTTGAAACAGCCTTAGATTACAGTAAGGATATAGTCATTGGAAATGGTCTTCAAGGTCCTTTTGATCATCTATTGAAGCTCAAGAGTAATGCACTGAAGTCATGTAGGGCACATCATTTTGTTCCAAGCGATCTCTTCTTGTATGCTGTTACAGATTCAAGGATGAACAAAAAGTGGGGGCATTCAATAACTGATGCGGTGAGAGCTGCGGTAGAGGGTGGTGCCTCTATTATTCAACTTAGGTTAATTGTGTTTTTTCATTATCCCTTTTTATATGTTTTGTTATTTTTGACTGGCTAAGAGAGGTGATGGACCAAGAATATAAATAGGAAGCTTGGCACCCGAGCCTTGAAAGTGTGGCAAAACAAATATCGGCTAATTGTGGTTATCATTTGCATTTATATATTTCTTATAGTGTTTTTTTTAAAATATACAAATATATTTGAGAAAATAGGAGAAAATAGGAGACAGCAAAACAAATATCGGCTAATTATACCACACATTATACTCCACATGTAATAAGCCAATAATTAGGTGACAGGTTGCCCAAGCCGAGTACTAGAATCTACATATTTTGCCAACAATGCTTCTTGAGGTCAACTCCACAATAACATAATTGAATCCAAACTTTTTCCCGGTTGAATTGAGTAGCTTGACCAACCCCCTCCCCACCGAAAGAAAGAGGGAAAAAAATGTTGATTGGTTTATTTGTGGTGTATTTTAGGGAGAAGGATGCAGAAACATTAGACTTCTTGGAAGCAGCAAAATCATGTTTGGAAATATGTCGCCTCCATGATGTACCCCTATTGATAAATGACAGAATTGACATTGCACTA
The DNA here is from genome assembly GCA_900332095.2 of Cuscuta campestris. Lineage (NCBI taxonomy): Eukaryota > Viridiplantae > Streptophyta > Magnoliopsida > Solanales > Convolvulaceae > Cuscuta > Cuscuta campestris. Next base: position 474,306 of record OOIL02003702.1, read on the forward strand.
GCTAGTGATGCTGATGGCGTGCATGTCGGGCAGTCTGACATGCCTGCCCATGCTGCCAGGGCCCTTCTCGGGCCCGACAAGATTATTGGAGTTTCGTGCAAAACACCAGAGCAAGCTCATCGGGCATGGGCAGAAGGGGCCGATTACATTGGCTGTGGGGGCGTATATCCAACAAACACTAAAGAAAACAATCTGACAATCGGATTGGATGGGCTGAAATCTGTATGTCTAGCTTCAAAATTGCCAGTTGTGGCTATTGGTGGCATTGGCATCTCCAATGCCGAGGCTGTGATGGCTATGGGACTACCAAACCTGAAAGGTGTTGCTGTAGTGTCTGCTTTGTTTGACAGGGAATGTGTTGCTACAGAAACCAAAAAGCTGCATAAGGTGCTTTCTCAATCAGCCACAAAAGCAATCTGAAGCTTGTTGGTATGTCACTACTCACTCATGCATTTGTTGATCTCATCTCTCTTTCGCCTGATTTTCACCACAAATTCATGTCTACTTTTGAGTAAGGATAAGGCTTGCATAAACATACGCTCCCCAAACTCTACTTTTTTTTTGTGTGTGGATTTTACTGAGTTTGTTGTTGCCCAAGATTAAAAATTACTCCCTCTGTCCCATTTTAAATTGCCTGTTTGCCTTTTTTCTCCGTCCCAAAATAAGTTGCCTGTTAGTTGTTTTCGTAAACTTTTAAAAATAAAATACCTAAACTACCCCTAAAATAAGTCACTCTTCTTCACCTTATCTTCTCATTCATCAGTACCCCTCCTAAAAAGTAATGTCAATTTCGAAAAATCAACTCTATTTTTTATTTTCCTTAAATATGCCCAAAAGTCAAAACAGGCGATTTAAATTGGGACGGAGGGAGTAGAAGTATTCAAAGAGATAAAGCAGACTATTGGTGTTCTTGTATATGGCTGTAAAACACATCATTACAATCTCCGTTGTTTGAACTTGAGGTATCGTAATGGAGGTCAAAATTGTACAAGTGCCATCTCTACAAACAAAAATGTCTAGACAATAATTGACTACAAAAAAAATGTTGCTTGGAATGTTTGCTTTGTGATTTGGTTCCTCCCTAATGATTGCAAAGTGGAAACTGCTGCCATTGTAAATTTGTATCTTAGGCCTTAGAGATGTACTAAGTTTTACAGAAAAATACTTTGTACAATACACAAGTAAATAAATTAGTTTAGGATAAAGAGGTTCAGACAAATAGCCAATGTTGACTGCAGCCTATTCGAGTTCAACTTGAACTATTACCGTCTTTTACTCATGTTTGTCTCATTGAGTTTTTGAGCTTAGAATGTAGCTCGAATATGTCTTGTTTCGAGCTTGAACCATATCAAGCCGAATCCACGGCCCCTTTTAAGCGAGTACTGTTTTATTTGAGTTAAATCACATTAGTGTATTCTTATTAGTCATAAATGAAATGAGTTCAAAGTTGTGCAGGATAAGGTGTACATGAACTTAGGGTCTGTTAGCTAGTGTGTTTGGTGAAAATGGAAAATGAGATCAATGGGAAAATGGGTTTCAGTGAAAGGAAAAATCTGCTCTATTATCCGGAAAATGACTTAATTTTCTTAACTTGTACTTGAATAGATTAATTTGCTTGATATTTGTTGGGAGATTGAGTTTTGTGTTCCTCCTTATTCCATACTCATTTTCAGAGATATGATCCAAATAGAAGTATACAAATTTCATTCTTTCACCCAAACACTTAGGGTGTGTTTGTTAACAGATGTATTCATATTTTAATTTTTGTTTTTGAAATTTGTTGATGCAAAAAAAAAAAATCAACTTTGATATTTCTAGATATCATAAATCTTTCAAATGGAGAGTTTCGATATCTCTTGTATTTGGAAGATATCAAAATGTGAGTTTGATATTTCTCTTAGCTATTGATTATTTCACTATCATCGGCTACTATTGTTACCACCAACTACCCCTGTTGTTAGTACCTCACGTCTATCACTAATTAAAAATTATTTTAGATCTCTCCAGATAATTTCATTTCTGATTTTAGAATCATATTCCGTATACTCCCTCCGTCCTGCTATATTCGTCTACTTTTAACTTTTGAAACTATTCATCTAAACACTTTGACTCATCAAATTCTCTCAATGTGTAAGTCTAAATATAGTCAGATCTTGTTTGATTTGTCTTAACATATAGATTATTAATATATAATTTCTATAATTTTTTAATATACAAATTATAAGATAAAATGGATTAAAGAAATGTATTGGATGGTGTGTAAAAATGAAAGTGGACAAATACTCTGGACGGAGGTAGTAATTTATATTATTGTTCAAAAATGGAATTTGACTTGATTTTCTAAAATTTATATTTCTAAAATTTACCAAATGGAATTTGACTTGATTTTCTTAACACTATGTTTGGTTCAAAGAATTTGAAAAAAAAAAGAAAAAAAATTTACTCACCAAATGCTATGTCTTCTCATTTTCTTTTCTTTCTCCTTTTCTCTTACCAAACAAGGAAAATGGTTGTGCTTCTTAATTTCTTTTTTTCCTTTCCAATTCTTTGAGTATTAGCAAGCCAAGTTTGAATAATAATCCGTAGTAAGAGTTAAATTTTGAGGAGTAACTACTAGTCTGCTTCTTAACTTTATACGTTTGAACCAACCGGGCGCACATAGTAGGCCTGAAACTTGAACCTCCAACTTGGGTTTCACGACAACGAGTCGGGTTCGGTCGGATTTGAGTATATTAAAATTTGACCCGATTTAAGTCGGGCTTGGGTTTGGTTTTGGTGGGTTAGTTTTAGATATTTATTTTTTCTTTTCAAATTCGGTTTAAGATTTGATCGTATCGGTTAAGGTCAAATTCGGGTATGAATACTAACAAACACATTTATGAAAATTCTAGATTGAAATACATTAAAAATATAAAATTTTAAATACGACATAAAATTTGAGATATTAACAAAAATAATTATGACTGAATACCATCATCAACAACAACAACAACAACCCAGTTAAATCCCACAAGAGTAGGGTCTGGGGAGGGTGTGTGTACGCAGACCTTACCCCTACTCGAAAGTAGAGAGGCTGTTTCCAAAGAGACCCCTGGCTCAACGTCGAAAGTTGCATTGCTTGACTAACTGCTACTTCATTAATTAAAGAAGCGCAGACAGTTTAGAGATTCATTTTGATTTATTCCATCACACCCAAAGCCAAAAAATGGTGAAATTTTGGCTCCATCGGAGATGATGGAAATTATGACTGAATACCATCAAGAAAATTAAATAGTAAGTTCAACTAATATTATATGGAGTACAAAGAAAATAACACAAGGGTGACACACAAGATTTATAAATAATAAAAAAATAAAACACAGAAATACAAGTTTTAAAACATTCAAAAAATGTGTATCAAAAAATACATGAAATATAAGAATATAGGGGTTTTAAAACTTATTGAAAGTCGGGTACGGGTTGGGTCGATCAAATATACTGACCCAAATCCGACCCGAAAAGAGTCGGGGTTGGTTTAAATTTTTTGGGTCGGTTTCAGATATTTAAATTTTCGGTTCGGATTCGGATATTATAAGCTCCGATAGGGTCAGTAAAAGTCAGATTCGGGTATTATTGCGGAGTACGTAGTACTCCGTATTTGCTAAGTTTTAACTTTTTTTCTCAATTATTCTCTAACATGATTTTCATGTCAAATTAATTTTTTGTATAAATATATAATACTCCGTATTATTTTAATTTAATTTGGGAGCAAATTTTAACAATTTTGATTGAAAAAAGTCAAAAGTTAACAAATATTTAAGTACTTATATATTTTTAAGTCATTGTTTGAATAGACTTGAAAGAGTTAGAAAAAAACGGATTAAGAGAAATTGAATAAAATTAAAAAAATGATTTTTTTAATCAAAAAAAGCAAAAGAACATTTTAAATTACTAATGCGGGTAGGGTCCCCCATTTGCTACCCTTTCTTAATCATTGGATCTTATCATATGGGTTCACAGGCGCTCAATAGCCAGACCAAGTAGACCCCGCGCTTTAAGCACGGCGGGCCCATCCAGATTTTTCCAATAAAGGGAAGGAACAAAAAAATCCCACGCCTCTGCCCCTTTGTCTGCCGTTGCATGTGTTTCTGTTGGGAGATCGCGCAATTTCTTCTCCCACTCCGGGAAGAACCTCAGCGTTCAAGACGTTCTCTGCAAAATCCACGCGATTCTCGTTTCATCTTCGCGATCTTAGCTGTAGCCTGGTAGGATTTTTGTTTCTAGCAGTAATTGTAATCCGGGAGTCATGAATTGAAGCTCGATTCCGAGCACATCTGTTGCCAAGGCTAGGGTTTTGCTCGCGTCAGAGAAGAAGAAGAAGAAGGATGGAGAAATACGAGCTGGTTAAGGATATAGGTTCTGGGAATTTCGGCGTGGCGAGGCTCATGAGGAACAAGGAGACCAAGGAGCTTGTGGCCATGAAGTACATAGAAAGAGGGCACAAGGTTTGCTTGATTTCTCCATCTTCGTACTTGTATCTATTTGTAATTAGCCTTTTGGATGTTCATTGATCCTCTGATCAGTAGAGATCTTACCGAAGTTTAGGTTTTTTTCCCACTCTCTTGTGTTTTATCAGTGGAATATGGTTTAATATTCTGTTTAGTATATAATGATCTGCTGATAAGATGTACTTTGAGGGTGCAGATTGATGAGAATGTAGCAAGGGAGATCATAAATCATAGATCACTGCGGCACCCGAACATAATTCGATTCAAGGAGGTGAGTATATGAATTTCGTATTGGTGGGTAGTTGCTTTTTCCGTGTCAAGTTTCTTGTCTAACCCGTTTTCCTTCTGGATTCAGGTTGTATTGACTCCTACTCATCTTGCTATTGTCATGGAATATGCAGCGGGTGGAGAGCTCTTTGAACGGATATGCAATGCTGGAAGATTCAGTGAAGACGAGGTACCATTGCTTTTCCTGACTGATGACTCTGTCTCTGCTTTCTGTTCTTCTGAAGAAGAAAAAAACAGATCCGAAAAGGAGGGGAAAATCTTAAGTTTTTGGGTTGTGTGCAGTTTTATTTGCAGGAATTTATTGTTTCAACTCTTCTTGATTTCTTTAGGCTAGGTACTTCTTCCAGCAGCTTATTTCAGGAGTCAGCTACTGTCACTCTCTGGTATGCTACATTTGCCCGTTGTTGTGTTATGGGATTGGCCTGGATTAATTTTTTATGCATTATTAATGTTTCATATTCATTGGTCTGTAGCAAATATGCCATAGAGATCTAAAACTTGAGAATACCTTACTAGATGGAAGCCCAGCCCCACGCCTGAAGATTTGTGATTTTGGCTACTCAAAGGTATATTCGTAATGAACTTCAGTATTTGGTCAAAGCTTCAGGGTTCTGACATTGTTTTGGTTATCCTCTTCTAGTCTTCTCTTCTGCATTCAAGGCCAAAATCTACTGTTGGTACTCCAGCTTATATTGCTCCAGAAGTCTTATCTCGCAGAGAATATGATGGCAAGGTGAACAAACACTACTTTTATGTAATAATGTTTTACAATGAAACAATGAGAACTTTCAGTTTAAGGCCTATGGGGCAGGGTGTTATCAATATTCACTTTGCAAGTCTTATTCATGGTTTCATGCATTTGCTCAGATGGCTGATGTGTGGTCATGTGGGGTGACACTCTATGTCATGCTGGTTGGAGCTTACCCTTTTGAAGACCAGGAAGATGCCAAGAACTTCAGGAAAACTATTCAAGTGAGTTTCTCCTTCAACGGTCATGTATTGCAGGACATTAGTAATTTATCTTTTCGTAATTTAATAGAAATTTGCTTCCTATGCTTCTTTACAATATCTAATCGGGTGTTTGTTTCCAGCGCATAATGGCTGTTCAATACAAAATTCCTGACTATGTCCACATATCACAAGATTGCAGGCACCTTCTCTCCCGAATATTTGTTCCAATACCATCAAGGGTTCTCTCTCTCTCTCTCTGGATGCCTTTATAAAGTGCAAGTTAGCTACTTCTATTTTGAATTGAATGTTATGCATTAATTTACACACATACCCAGCTTTCTAAATTGTACATGTGGACTACAAGCATCACTAGATGGATAGTTCGTTAGAAGGCATATGCTTAGAACAAGAATGGCCATTTTGGAATTTTTAAAAATTTACCAAGTCACAAAATGGAAACATTCCCAGACTTTCTTTAGCTCAAGAACACAATGTTATCCTTATTTATAACAACACATTCACAATCCATTTGGAAGCCGAAGAGTGCTAGGTAAAAGAGAATAGAAAGGAGAATGTAGGGGAAATTTGGAAGGAAATAAAATGTAGGGGAAGTTAAATAGTGGTTTCACACACAATAGGGGGCCAACCACTGAAATATGTTTTTTTTGTCATGCACCACATGTTTATTATACCCCAAGTATCCCAACTATTCAAGTTTCACACAGTCCGTTTTCTGAACAAATTCTCAACAATAGATGTACCCGAACCAAAGTAACTGGTTCTCCTTACTTTTTTTTCAATATGGGCTACTTTCTCCTTACTTTTGTAAGACATATTTACATCATATATTTATGGGATATCAATAGTTATACTTTTCTTTATGTTATCAAACTTTTTATACATTGAATGATTTGGTTCCAGAAAAACCTGTTCATTTTTTGTTTCATACTATTATTCGGACATATATATTTTTAAAAACTTATATACTCCGGGGTAATACACAAAAAAACTACTTTGCTAAAATATGAAGTCTCATACTAAGTTATAGTTATTTTAGTATAATTATAAATCTTTGTTTTTTCTAATTAAAAACTTTATACCTAAATACCTTATTTATTTCTACAATCTAATTTAAAAATTTAAATTCCGTTTACCCCACCCACCCGAATGATTCAGACTCATTAAAAAAAAGTTAAATGCTTAAGGGTTTGGGAAATAAATAAGGTATTTAGCTCTAAAGTTTTTAATTAGAAATCAAAGATTTATGATTATACTAAAATAACCATAACTTAGTAGGAGAATTTGTATTTGTTTAGTAAAGTATTAATTTTGTGTATTACGGAGTATTTAAGTTTTAAAAATAAATGTCAGAATAATAGTATAAAACAAAATTTGAACATCTTTTTTTAGTTTTTTCTCATGAACCAAATCATTGAACAAATAAAAAGTTTGAAAACATGAAGAACAATCTAACTATCTATGTTCTGTAAGAATATGATCGATGTAAATGTGTGTTTCAAATAAAATCCCAGGAATAGGTATAGATACATTGACTGGGTCGTTGACTCCGGTTAACCCTTGACCCAGTTGCTCCTCGACAATAGATGTGCCCGAACCGACGCTGTTTGTTCTCCTTACCTTTTATTCAATATGGGCTACTTTCTCGTGAATTGCCTCGTTGTGCACTTTAAAGTCTTCCCACAAATCCATCACAACAAACACACTTCCACCGCAATCACCTCTCTATATCAAATGCTATTCATTGCCCAACATAAAGATCCATATGGTAAACCAGTTCTTATAGCAATTCTATAGAAACTTAAATATATGTAGACAAATTAAATTAAAACACTAGAAACTTACAAAGTACAATGACTTCCCTTCCTTTTTCTCTCTTTCCCTAGCATTTTCTTAGATCCAAATATACCTTTAGTGACATGTTTATATTTTGCAGAGGATTACACTTAAAGAAATAAAGTCCCATCCTTGGTTTTTGAAGAATCTTCCAAGGGAATTGACAGAAGTGGCACAAGCAGTGTATTACAGGAGAGAAAACCCGACCTTTTCACTCCAAAGCATAGAGGAGATAATGAAAATTGTTGAAGAAGCTAAGAGCCCTCCTCCAGCTTCCCGCTCCGTTGGGGGCTTTGGGTGGGGAGGTGAAGAAGAAGAAGAAGAGGAAGAAGAAGAAGAAGACAAGGAAGAAGATCCTGAGGGCGAAGAGGATGAATATGACAGGCAAGTGAAACAAGCACATGAAAGTGGAGAAGTCCCTCCTGTATCCTGAGATGGACCCAATTTCGTCTATTCTCTTGTTGAATTTTTAAGGCTTGCAGCTTAATAAATCTGTATATTTATATATTAATATATATATTTATTTTACAAAAAGCCGGTGGAACCCGAGCCCCGGCCACCTCGGTGAGTTTATAGTGTGAAAGTATGAACTGTGGTTGCATGAATTTTTAAATGTTGTAGTTAATGTTGGTGGAGAAAGTTTGTGATTTGAGTTTAAAGCTCTACATTACTATGCTTTTTCTTGATTTTTTTCACTTTGAGTCATAAAAGTGCTGTCTGGCAGGGGAAAATCTGTTCAACTTGAAAATGGATGGTTTGCCATTTCACTTACATGGTCTCGTTTTAATGTAGGCACTAAATAATTTCAATTTTTTGAGTTGTACTCCCTCCGTCCCAAATTATAATGTCTGTTCACTATTCACAGGGTCAAATTTCATTCATTTTCTTTCTATATTTTCGTTAGCAAATTGATAAAATAAAATATTATTGTCACTACTAGTTTTGTAGATCTTTTGATATAGTATTTTGATATGTAATTTTTATTTTTTAATTTTATACCATTTGTCATATAAAATGATTTGAAAATAACTTTAGTCAAACATCGTAAACCGAAACAGGCGTTATAAAATGGGACGGAGGGAGTACAACGTATGAAATACGGGGTATCAATATCTGTCGCATAAGAGGGATTGCTTGTAACGCCACAAAATATGGCCTAAAATTTATTATAAAACAAAAGTAGTTTTTGTCTAATAAAGAATATTTTTACGTTTGACCAAAAATAAATGGATTTTCAAAATAATGACTTTGTGTAAAAACTTATTTTTATGGATATGTCTCGAAGAGACGAATCCAACGGTATATTTTATGAACCAATTTGATTTATAGATTTCAAGTTATGACGATTTTAAATATTAAAATTTGTAACTTTGACCCATAAAATAAACTCAATTCAAAAGTGATTTCATCAGATTATAAATCACAATTTTGACACTTGACAACACTATATTTGTCATTTGGATTTAATTCATATATTTTTATCTCATTTATATTATTAAATTAATTTATGACTAAGACAGACCCAGACACTGAGAAAAATATAAAAGTTCTCAGAAAAATATTTTGATTANAATCCAGCCCAACAAACGGCTCGCGATTTCGTTGAGTAACGAAGAAGATATGGCCAAAATACCGGGACTGCGCCAGTGGTGGCGAGCTCCTCGGGTTGGACCATTTTCTTCACCAAATTCATATTGTTTCATTCCAAGAACTTACCATAAACTCTCTAACACTTATTAGGAACATCCGGAAGGTATCGTAGAGAAGGTTCGGCGTTAGAATATTGAAGTTAATGAGATAATCGTCGGAATCATGTTCATCGACATACCCGAAATTCTGGACAGCAACTTTCTATTGACTTCAGGTCCGATTTACGCCATCTTACATATGTTAAAACGAAATACTTTCTATACGAAAGTTGTAGCCTTACATCTTAGGAGTCCACAGAATCAAACGGTTTGCAATTCCGTGAAGAAACGATGGATATATGCCCAAATTACCGCAAGCTGTCCAGTTGTGACGGAAATGACAAAGTTGGCAAATTTCGATGTTGTTTCCACTCCCGCTCATCCGCGCATAAGGTTTCGGCCGATGATTTCCAGGTCTGTACCTTTGCGTTAGACTTGTCGAATCATTCATCACATACGTACATGAGCATATATGTTAATCCATTTGTTGAAATCATTCTAAAATATATATGTGATGCATATACAAGTCATCTATGTGTTAAGACTAAAATATACTAAATTCATAAAGTTAATATATATACATAAGTATACTTAACCATTTGAAATCAACCCAACAATATGTATATGTTAATCAAAGGTGTTTAAAATGCTTAAAGAAATATTTTGGACACTCAAAATATCAAGAGGTAGATTCGCAGAACCAAACGGTCGAGGCAAACGGTCGACCGTCGTATTAAATTTTGAAACGGATCACGACTGTCAGCCAAACGGTCAACCGCCGGTGGCTGACGGTCGACCATTTGCAGCCAGTCAACAACGGTCGACCGCCGGTCAACCGCGGTCGACCGTCACGGTAATCCGGCATCTCGATGCAAAGAAGATCAAGGTCGACCGTCCCTCCAAACGGTCGACCGTTCCGAGCCCCGTAGCTTAATTAAATGATATTTTTATCAGATTTCATCCAAATAAAATAAAGTATATTTATCCAATCATGTTGTTTACAAATTGTTCATATCATTTGATTCATTACATCATCCATATTGAAACATATCACATCATGTGCATGCGCAAGAGATCAGGCGAAAGTGCGTCTCTTGTAGTGTGATGTGCGGGACTTATTAGTCCGACATCACCCGTTCCGGGCTTAGTGTACGTACATGGTATTCAGGTTTTGAGTACCACCCCTACTTTCTAGTCTCCCTTGAGAGACTAAGGCCGCGTGAGTTCGTCGTACCAAATGGGCGAATCTCATAGCGCAAGGGTGTCCTTGCTCGTTAGAATCATGCATCATGTTATCATCATCAAGTACATCGATTACATAGGTGTCGTGTAATCATCATCAAGATCAAGTATATTGATTACATAAGTATCATGTAATCATCCTCACAAAAATTGAATGTGCCATCATGTAATTATCATTAAATATTTATCATCAT
>OOIL02003702.1:485076-526614 GCA_900332095.2 Cuscuta campestris
ATGTAATTATCATTAAATATTTATCATCATGATTCATCAAATTGTCCATATGATATAATGTGCCATATTATGAATATTATTATTATACTTTTTGTGGACATATATATGTAAATGTATATGTCTATGAATTATTCTACAATTCTAGCGAGGTACCACTCAGCGGTTTCGCTGAGCGTGTAGTTTGTATTTTTTGTTGACTACACGTAGGTAACAAGAAGACAATGATGGAACCTTTCCTGGAGGGCATTGAGTCAGAGGAGATGCAAGGATGGCAGGCAATGTTTGGTCAACAGATTTTAAAATGTGTCATGATTTGATTATTATTGTACTTCCGCATTACTCTGAAAATATTTTTAAATGGGTCGCGATCTAGAGTCTGTAAATTTAATATTTATCAGAAATTGTCATTTCCAAATGTCAAGTGAAATTTTTATTTAACTCTCGTTTCACCTTAATTCGTGTAATTCCGGGTTATACGGATTGGGGTGTTACACTGCTTGTACCCGCACCTGATGGAGGACTCAAGAACGGATTACGACTCCCTAGCCGAGAAAAAGAAGAAGATGATGATGATGAAGAGTAGAAGAATGTCTTTGCAAATAAAATATACGCTGCAAATTTGATGTTTTTTGTTACATTGGTGAACTCGAGACACTGCTCAACTGACAAAGATAGTTGGTGAGCTTTGCTGAAATCTTGGATACATTTTCTGGATTTAATCCCTTGTAGATGAGATTAGTCGCGACTCTCTCAAAAAAGTTGAGGTACATGAAAAGAACTAAACTAAGAGCAAGACGTGAAAAAAATATCAAAATAGGAGTTTTATATATTTTTAATCTTAAAATAGGAATACATTACCAATAATTTCCATATATTATACCAAAACTTATAATGTGATGTCACTATACAATGTCATAATATCACAATATAAATTCTTATATTGACAACAAAAATATAAAATTTTTATTTCAAAAACATGACAAATTCTATAGTAGATCTAAGGTCCACCATTAACCTATAAAAAAAGGAATTAAGCAAATCCAAACTATAAAATTTATTTTAATTAAAAATTTAAAAATAAAAAAAATTGTGAAAAGATGCACAAAAAATGGTTGGGGCCTTGGTGGCCTTGGAGGTTCCATTTTAGCATTCGTTTTTTCAAGCTTAAAGAGAGAAAGAGCAGAGAAACCCTAACCAAAACCCTCCATCAGTCTCTCTTCTTCCAGTCACTTGGGGCGCGTCTGAGATGGCCTTCTCCTCGCTCCGCCTTCGCCGAGCGATATCTCTCTCTCCATCCTTACTGAATCGTCATCTCCACCACTCAAGCTTCATTGCCCCGCCCCCAAACGCCCCTCCCACTCCGGCTCCATCTCCAGTTACACGCGCGCCGTCTTCCAACTTGAACGCTCCATTTGTTTCTCAATCCAGGCTCTTCCGAGCATCGGCGGCCTCGTTTTCTTCCAGGTCTCGATTTGATGAACCGAATCCGAACGATGAGGGGCTCGACCCCAATACTATCCTTTTTGAAGGGTGCGATTACAATCACTGGCTGATCACTATGGATTTCCCCAGAGATCCGCGCCCATCTCGCGAGGAAATGATTGAAACTTACGTTCAAACGGCCGCTAAAATTTTCGGAAGGTTATCTATCCACTACACACATCTTTTTTTTGAATCCAAAAGAGTTGTTTTTTTCCGGGTTCAATTATCAGTATTTAATGAATGAATTGCTTCTGAAAAGAATCTGTTTCGTGGATTGGAAGTCCATGTGCGTAGGGAATGTAGTTGAGTGATATTAATTGTAACTGGATGCTTTTAGTATTTCTCGTATATGATTAATTCTGTAGCAAATTCATATCTCACATTTCTACTCATCACTTCTATAATGACTAGAATTATGGGTTAGAATTGGTCTGTTGTCTCCCTCATTCCGTCTGAGGTTGGGGAGCCAGTGTATGGAGTATTATTATACTATTATTCATAAAGGATGCATCTTTTTAGTTCATGTTGTATCACTTGTATCATATGATACCATAAATTATGGCACCAACTATTCGTAGGAGACAAATTAATTTATTGGATACTGTAGTTTGAATTCTGGAATCAGTAAATTAATTTCTTTTGTAAAGGACTATACATGATTAACCAATGGTCACAGGTTTTAGTATATGTTGCGCATTTTTTTGTTTCACTACCTGGATATAGTTATGAGGGATCACATATGATTCATTGATTAATTAGCATGATTTTTGTATCATTTCCCACCCATTTTGTTTTGCCATTATCTGGATATCTCTGTCTTTGCTAATGTAAATGCATTTCAAACTGATCGTTTCGTGGAATATGCTGTGACCTGCGTGGATGCCCAAACTGTGAAATTTATGATTCGTATTTATAAAGTATATAAAATGATTTGTTTGATCTTAATACTATCAAGTTTTAGTAACTGAAAATAAATATTTTGTAAATGTGAATACCTAAATGGGTGCAGTGTGGAGGAGGCTAAGCAGAAGATTTATGCCTTAAGCACAACAACTTACGAGGGCTTTCAGGTCTTATGTTCTGAGGAAACATCAGATAAGTTTAAAGGTAGGCAATTTTTTTGCTATATGTGGAAAATGGTAAATTTATTTCTGTTCTGACTGATTTGTTTTTAAAAATCTTATCAGATCTGCCTGGAGTAGTCTTTGTTCTGCCTGATTCGTATATTGATCCAGTAAACAAAGAGTATGGAGGTAGAAACAATTGCTCTTTACACCATCAGAACATTTGTTATGTCCAGCTCCAGTGGAGCTTAATGAGTCATTTTTTTACAATGTTTTTGGATTGAGTTAAAATTTAAAATTGACTAAATCAAAGTGATGCATTACACTTAACTTGCTTCTTGCTTTCTTTGATGTTTTTGTTGGTGGTAAATGTACAAGGGTCTAATGACGGCCTCTCTATTTTATGGGGGTCAAGTTGTGTACATCGTGACCCCCTAGATTCACAAAGTTGGAACTATACTGGGATTTTTGTTGTTGTACTTGTATTGCCAGTGTATTTGTGTCTTTCAATTACTATGAGTGTTTATCATAAAAACACTGGTTATTAACTTATCATATGCCTGGTGTGCAGTTCTTTTTTCCCCAATTGGATTGCTTACCTTTCTTCTACTATATATTAGGAGACAAGTATACCAATGGAGTAATCATAGAGAGACCTCCACCTGTTCTGTATGGGAGACAACGTCAGAATCAGAGGGGCAATCAATCATATGATCCTTCGAGAACTAGAACTCATGGCCCGCCACCTCAATCGCGCTTCCAGCAACCGCCGGGTCCTCCACCACCCCAACAGCACTACAATACTCCACAGGGTAGTCTCCCACCTCGTCAACCGTACTATGGCCAACCACAGCAGGGCCCTCAACAGACATATGGTCAGCAACACTCTCAGCAGGGTTTTGGTCATCAACAAAGTTTTCCACCTCAACAGAATGTTGACCCACAGCAGGGTCCTCATCAGACATATGGTCAGCAACACTCTCATCAGGGTTTTGGTCATCAACAAAGTTCTCCACCTCAACAGAATGTTGGCCCACAGCAGGGTCCTCAACAGACATATGGTCAGCAACACTCTCAGCAGGGTTTTGGTCATCAACAAAGTTCTCTACCTCAACAGAATGTTGGCCCACAGCAGGGTCATGTCTCACCTCAGAGTCCACCCTCCCAGCAGGGTTATGGTTTCCAACAGAGTCGTGGTCCTCCGGGAAATCAAATGGGTCCACCACCAGTGTATAACAGCCCTGGTGGATTTAATAGCTTTCAAGGTGGCCCACCACACCCCCAAGGAGCCTTTGTAGGGGAGAATAAAAACTATGGGCACACCCACGGTGACCACTTTGTACAAGAACCAACTAGAAGCCAGTGGCATGGAACTACTGCACCTTCCTTCAGAGGGGAGAATAAAAACTATGGGCACACCCAGGGTGAACGCTTTGGTCAAGAACCAAGTGGAAGCCAGGGGCATGGAACTACTGCACCTTCCTTTGTAGGGGAGAATAAAAACTATGGGCTCACCCAAGGTGAACATTTTGGACAAGAGCCAGCTAGAAGCCAGTGGCATGGAGCTACTGCACCTTCCTATGGGCAGAACCACCCAAGTGAGAGGAACCAAATATTTCCACAACCAGAACTGGTATGATATCTTTTATATTTTTTTTCCCTCTTAACTGTTTTTCTGGAAGCAGGGTAATGTATTCTAATGGATAGGCATATCACTCTAATAAAGGTTTTAGTTATCAGATTTTTCAGATATTGATTGCTTCATCCCTTGAAGGGATGATGTGTGATTAGGTTGATACCTCATCTATCTGGTATGAGAAATAGTGTTAGATATGGGTTTCTTTATTTTATGATTTCTAAGATAATTTTAGAAATATTGTGCCACTGTTTATTACGGGTTTGTGTTGGATACCAACACGCTTAGTTGAGGATACTTTGAATTTGTGGTTCAAGTATGCTTTGCATTGTTATCAAATAAGATGTCGACTGTAGTACTTTACATAGTTTTTTAATTTGCATTTAAATGGTTTGTGCTTCTTTTTATAGTGAAGTAACAATTCGTCAATACAACTTCCGATGCCCATCACGGGTCATTTGGAAAGATCCACTCTATGTTTTAAACATAGGCGGCATACATCCGAACCCCCCCCCCACCCTGCAATGGCCGGTAGTTTTAAGTCATCGGGGTAATGTTGTTGTACATATCATTTGCATCATACTATTTGATTCTAGCAAATTCATTTATTATCGTTTTGTGTTTTTTTGTGTGAAAACCATAACTTCATTTTCTGCTCTTTTATTCAAAGCAAAGCAGTACACCATAGGTCTATGTGTTTTTTTCCGCTTTAAACAAAGTGATTACATCATCATTGCTTGCCTTTCTGCCTTTGAAATTCTAAACTCCAACACCTGAATTTTTTCAACAGTTAGGAAAATAAGAATGACATATCAACCATGTAATGAGTTAATGGACAGTTTTATAGATTTTGGCATTTGGCTAGTCAGTCTTTCAATCTTACATTACTGCAATTTGAACTTGACAATCACCTTCTGAAACCATTATTTTGCATTCAAATTTGCAGGGAAGAAATTAATCTTTCATAATGTTGCATAACTGTGATCAGAACTTTGACATTCATTTTCTGCAACTATTCTTTTGCATTCAATTTTGCAGGGAAGAAACTGAAGAACTTTCAAGAACTATAATCAATGTGGCGCGACATGGAAGTCATCCAGCCTGCTGATCCGGGGAGCCTGAAAAGAATGTTTGTTTATTCATTCATATATATGCTAAAAAGTCTTGATCTCAAGAATAATCGGGTGGATTGTTGTTTATTTTGAGCTTGCTAATGGATGGACATTCTCAAATGTGGCAAGCAAGGATTTGAATTCGGACACCCCCTCCGTCTCAAACCGTTTGTCATCATGACATATGTCGTCGACTATAATTATTGATATTAAAGAAATTCAATATCAATTGCACCTTTTTGTTTTTAATTTTGCGTTTAGTTTTTCATTTTTTTAATTTCGCTTTAGTAGGGTAGAGGGATCAACTTGTTTCCCATGAACTGTGATGCATTAAGAAGCATTCTATTTATGAATTCTATTTTTGAAAACATATACTGTATGTCCTCCCAAATCCTCCATCCAAATATACCCATAGTGAAAACTGGACCATCCAACCCGGACCAGACTTGACCTAAGTAATAATACACTGTATCACCCTGTTTGTGACTATTGAGACTAGTCTAAGTATGCGTAGTGAAATGGGTCTGGTGAACTTGATCGGAAAATGAGGACAAATCCTATGAGCTATGCTCCCATGCTTTAAAGGGATGCGTGTGCAATTTTCTGTGATTATTCAGACTTTTGATCCTTTGAAATATACACAGTACTTTTACAAAGAATGAGGACAACCCTGGATGCTCTATGTAGCGGCTTGACAGGATTGGGAGGGGACAAATCATGAACTTGATCCTTAGGGGGTCACCTCATGTTTAGTGTACACAAAGAGCTACTCCCTTCGTCCCGTTTTAAATCGTCCGTTTTGACTTTTGGGCATATTTAAGGAAAATAAAAAATAGAGTTGATTTTTCGAATTTGTTAGTACTTTTTAAGAGGGATGATAATGAATGAAAAAATAATGTGGAGAAGAGTGACTTATTTTAGAGGTAGTTTATGTATTTTACTCTGAAAAGTTTACGAAAACAACTACTCCGTAACAGGCAACTTATTTTGGGACGGAGAAAAAAGGCAAACATGCAATTTAAAATGGGACGGAGGTAGTATTACAAAGAATAGAACATTCACACTCTTACTTAATGAGCTAGGCATCCTCTTCTTGGATAGTTGAGCTACTACCCAGCCGGGCAAGGATCATACTTTTGAAATATTAAAGACTATACGGCTTGTTTGAAAAATTATACAGAGTATTTGGGTTTCAAAATCAGATTACATGTTTGGAAATCTATGCAATTTGGATTTATGCCGAATTCCTCTAAATATCAAAAGACACTCAATTATAAATCCACACATTCTCCTTGTAATTAGAAATTCACGATTTCAAATTTTAAAATAGAAATACAATAGTTCAATTGGGATTTATATAATCAAACACTATTTTATACTCACTATGTAATATTCATTGATTCATTGATGAATTTAATGAAAAATAATAAATACTTCACCGCTCAGAATGTTCATCCAATTTATGAATATAAATCTCAATTACATTGCATTTTAAAAAACAGAACGTAATGAAATGACATTTTTTACTATTCTCCATGTTTTATACCTTTCTTTCTATTTTGACTTTTGTAGTGAATATTTTAAAACAATGATTATAAAATATAGAAAAAATATATTGAATTATAATATAAATTTAATATCAATAAATTTATTTTGAAACATTATTTTAAAATATCATATTTTTATAGAATATAATTATATTTATATTAATAGAATATTAATGATTAAAATCTTATATTAACAACGGTGAAAAATTAAATGAGAATAAAGATATGAGAGAGGAAAAGTAAAAAGGAATTGTGTTGGTGAGGCTCGGGTCTACCGTCAATTAACGCGTTAAACACCGTTTACAAAAAGCTTTGAAGACTCAAAGTTTCAAAGAAATTTTAAAGCAAGGGATCGATCCACAAGAAAATCAAGAAGGCGTCATGAAAGCTTTCCGGCAACGTTCTCTGTCTGACCGCCGCGTAGAATTGGTCAAAAACTCAGGTAGCATCTCCGAGTTTTCCTCGTCAACCGAAAGAAAGATCATCGAAAACAGTAAAAAAAGAAAAGAAACAATTTTGGACTTTTCTCATTTCAAGAGAAAAAAGTGGATGTTTTGATACGGAAAACCCCCCAAAAATGGAGTCTTTCTACGGAAACCCAATGAGCTGTAAAAGATTAAAAGAAAAAAAAAGTGTCCCACTTGCTGCTGAAGCAGTGCAGAGTGAGTGAGAATGAGAGCCAGCTATTCTTACCTCTCATTGATTGTGACTTTTCAATCTTCTTCTTCTTCTTCTTTCTTTGTTTCTTTCTTTTTTTGTTTTATTTTAAAAAAAAGAACATAATAATTAAATATTAGAGACAGTAAATAGTGAGCTGTAATTGCAGGAGATATATATCATTCATATTTAATCTTTCATGGCCTCCCCCCAATCATCTGTTCATCTTCGTTAGGAAAAGAATGAAAAAGACAGCACGGGCAAACCCAAGATATCAAAGAAAATCAGGGGTCAGATCGCGAAAAACATAATCATACAGAAACCATATCGGGTTGGCTGTTTGGTTGGTTAGTCCCTACTCCCTTCTGGCCTTTCTCTGTCAACTGGGAATAGTCCACACTAAAGAAGAAGAAGAAGAAGAGCCCGGGGAAGAACGGTGCCTGAATAGTTGATTAATTTTGTTGAAGTTCTGTTCATTTGTTAATCTAATTGGGAGTCGCGTTCCTCAGATTGCAAGACTTTTATTTCCAATCGAAGCATATCATCTGCGATTTGTGTTTAGGTATGGGTTTGCTTCTCTCTCTCTCTTTCTCTTTTAATTCCTGCGGATTCGATTTCAATGAATTCGCCTGAGAAATGCTGTTCAGAACTAGGAGAAATGTGTTTGGGTGTTTTTTCTTGGAAGAATTTGTTGGAATCGGTAATGATTCAGTTCTGGGCAAGATTCAAGATTTGTTTTTTTATAATTTAGCATGGTTGGTTGAATAAATCAAAAGCATGAATTATAGATTGCTATGGGAAGCTTGAATCTCAGTAAAACAAGCTGTAAATCCTGTAATGAGATTTAAAAGAGTAGTATTTGATTGCCCTCTGTAAGCTGTGAAGGATAAATTAGTAGAAGCTGTGCTGGTGACATGGTTTTAGCATTGGATGCTTGCTGTATGAACATAATGTATTTGCTTCTTATGGTGAATTCAAGTATCTTATTTGTGTTTTTTAAAATCTGTCTTCTGATTTGATTATTTGGTTGTGTTGCAGGAATTGTTGTTGTTTGTGTGTTTTTTTATCATATGGCAAACTCAAAGGGAGGGTCATCCAGTGGCATAAGGAATATGATGTACAATGGGAAGAACTCTTTACTGCCACCTAAAAGTCCATTTCCGATTATGCCCCCATCGTCCTATGTCCCTACTGCAATGGCCACACAAAAGGGCATTCCTGTCCAGAAGCCAAACAACCACCAGCGAACTTCGTCCGAGAGCTTTCTGATGGACGAACAGCCATCCTGGCTCGATGACCTCCTCAACGAAGAGCCTGACACCCCTGTGCGAAGGGGAGCTCATCGCCGTTCCTCCAGTGACTCTTTTGCATACTTGGATGCTGCCAATCTCTCAAGCTTCGATCACGCTTTTCAAAATTCTTGGGGGCCCCACCGCGAGTTCAATCAGCCCGGAGATGGTTGGCGCGCTGCTGCTTTTTATGCAGATTCTAATCTGTCAACTAGACACAAGAGTCAGGCAAGAGATGCATCTCCTGCGCGTAAACTTGTGGCTCCTTCTCCAAGAGAAAGTAATGTTGGGGTTCAACATTTGGGAACAATGCCACAAGGAGCTGATGGGACCCAGTCTCTGACAAGCGAGAAGCGGGACCCGGTTGAATCTGGACCAGTGGATTCAAAAAGCTCTGCCGAAAAGAAGGAACCCAAAACTTCTGCCTCAGAATCAGACACAAAGCGTGCTAAGCAGTATGTCTAAATCCAAATCCTCTCGCTAAGCTTATCACAAAAATTGATATTTATGTGTTCTTTTGGATGGTTTTGTTTTCATCGTTTCTACTATTACGGACGTAATTTGGTTTGAACTATTCCTAAAGAGGTAGGACTAATCATAAATGCTGTGTTTGGTAGGCAATTTGCGCAACGTTCACGAGTTCGGAAGCTTCAATACATTGCTGAGCTGGAAAGAAATGTCCAAGCTCTACAGGCACGCACATACTTTAGCTTATGAAGATGTTTCTAAATTGTTTGGTTAAGTTTATGTTAATGTAACTGTTTTTGTATGCATTGTTTGCGCAGGCTGAAGGTTGTGAGGTTTCTGCTGAGCTCGAATTCCTCAACCAGCGAAACCTGATTATGAACATGGAGAATAAAGCTCTTAAGCAGCGACTAGAAAGTTTAGCTCAAGAACAACTTATAAAGTATTGTAAGTTACTCTTAATTACTTCCACTAAAGGTCAACTAAGTCCTTCAAATGAGTTTGTCACTCCATAATTTAGTACTCCCTCCGTCCCTAAATAAACTTCCATTTTTGACTTTTAAGGATTTAAGGGAGGGATATTTTTGTGTTGACTTTCCAAAAATACCCTTGATGTGATGTGTAAAAGTAAGATGTGATAGGTAGATTATTAGTAAAAAGGTATGATGTGATAGGTAGGGTATGAAAAAGTAAGGGGTAAAAGTGGTTTTTTAAGGAAAAGAGAAGTTTATTTGGGGACAAAGAAAAAACGAAAGGGGAAGTTTATTTAGGGACGGAGGGAGTATGTTTTAGACAAATTCACCATACTTTCTTCATTCTATGCAGAAAGTAGACAACTAAGTCCATCATCAAGAAATGAGTTTAAAATGTCAACTAAGTCCTTCAAATTAGTGAATCATTCATATCAACAATGCTCATACTCCATCTTTCTGATATTTTAGACAAATCATTGTATTTTCTTTATAGAATATTTTCTTAGTGTTTGTTGTTGAAAATATATAGCTGATAACTGATAAGTATGAACCTGGTGTAAATGGTATCTGTGCAGTTGAGCAAGAAGTATTAGAGAGAGAAAGAGGGAGACTGCGCTCATTGTATCAGCAGCAGCAGCAACAAAACAAAACAAACCAACAGCAGATATCTTCTGGTCATAGGCGAACCACAAGTAGAGATCGTCTCGATCAACAATTTTCAAACCTTTCTTTGAAAAACAAGGAAGCCGCTTCCTCTGATCACGAACCACCCATCTCTGGCCAACTCCAAACCTGACCTCCATTCCATTCATTGAGCCAAAATTGCCGCTTTTATCATAATCTGCTGACTTTTCCTTCAGCCAGTATGGCCTGAAACTATAATCAGAGTGTCGCGTCATTATTTAAGCTTATTTCTTTCTTTCGTTTTTTCTTTCATTTTTCCCCTTTGAGATGTTTAATGTGCACCTGGCTGGTGATTGGTGTGCCAGGAAATATACTGTTTTCTGGCAATTGCTGGCCTGGGGTGATTGTTTCGAGCATTTGTTCTTCTTCTTCTTCTTCTGTCATGTTTTTCTTCCACTTGTGTAAGTTCGAAGTTATGATTGCAAAAAACACTTTGTATTTCTCTATGACCTTTGTGGTTCACAAAGCTCTTGAAGGAGTGTTTGATGATGATTAATTTAAGGTCCTTTGGTTTTCCCTTCTTTTTGCCCGGTTCAATGCGAAGAATTGCATTTTGCTTAGATTTAATGCCTGAAAATTTTATGGTTCACCTAAAAATTACTTTGTGATATGTGGTTTTAGCACAGCAATGTTGAATCTTGAAATAAAAGCATTTTGAGAGATTTCATTTGGTTGTTATTGATAGAGAGATATCAAAACCCCCATATTAACATCTCCCATTGTCATCAGAAAATACCAAATAAGAAGTGATACCTTATTTGAAGCTTAAATAAACTACTGACTCCCAAAGAAGCTCTACAAGCACCCACTTTTCATCTACATCACAGTAACAGTATACATAACTAGAAATGAATCAAGAACATGAACAAATTTAAAAAGCTAGAAGAAAGGTATGATTCCTATGCAGCAGTACAAGTAACAAGTAGAAATAACAAGAACCAGCACCCAAAGATTTGTGGGAGCCCCAAGTAGTATCCCAGAATTTGGGAGTCCTGGGTAGTCATCAGGTTGTGGCAACACACAATCTTCGCCGTTAAACGAAACCCTCCTTGGAAAAGCCCATCCTTCCCTGAATGTAAACATCCTTCTGTCTTTGTTCAGCAACAACTCTGTCTGCACATTCCCACTCTTGCCCTGTTGAAGCAACACGTCGTTGTAATGCTGCATCCCATAGAACACTCCAGTGTCATCTGCATGCACACCCATCAAGATGATGAAGATGATGATGGTTCAATGGTGAAACTGAAGAGGAAAGTCTTGGCTTTGGCTTACTTATATCGCCGTACAGGTTAAGAGGCCTGTAGTTGAAGCTGAAAACCTGGGTGACATTTCTCAGGTTTGGGTGAAGGACCACCAAGTTCCACTGGCTAAAGTTCTTCACGAAGTTGAAATTCGTGACCGTGATCTTCACTCTCCAGTACTGTGTGTAACTTTGTTTTATATGCCAGTGAACCCTTATCGGGCACATGTGATCGTTGCACAAAACCACTGGGTCCAAGTCATGAAACACCGGTGTCTTTTCCCCAACTCTGCATTCACGTCAGACCGAAAAAAACACATAAATGTATCAACTTGAACTTTTAATTGGGAAGAATTAGATTTGTTTAGTGAAAGTGGAATACTACTTTAAGCATTTTGAGGATGTGGGCAGCCCCTGGCAGCCACAAGTACAGGTTGGGCAGGGGACTATGGTTTTGTTGTAGAATGCAGACAAAGAAACACAGCAAGTTGGAGATGTTTGAGCTCTAAACTGGGAGTAAGAACACGTGACGTTCCACGTTCCTGCAACACAAAGAGGACAATCTTAACCCCTGCACCTGGTTTTAAAGATACAAAGACTCCTGTCTTCTCTTTAGGCAAGTTTCATAAAGTCTGGATGTTAACTGTTTGATTGCATCATACACTCACAAAAAGATAAGTTTCCTTTCATATTTAAACACAGTTGCTTGCTAGCTGCTGCAACTTGCAAGTTCAGAAGTATTTTTCAATCAGAAGTTAATTTTAACATGTGTCTCTGGTTGTTATGCTCTTCATTTGATTTCCAACATTGTGATTTGTTGAATTCCTTCCTTTTGCAGCTATTGGAAATTTTATAGGTGTAGTTTTGTTTCCAATACTTATGTTCTACTTCCGTCTCGGTGCATCTGGAGCAGCCATATCCATCGTGTTATCCCAGTATGCCAACTGTTCATTCATCTGCTTTCATCTTATGTATCTTTACATTATACATCATCTTGTTTCCTTCGTTCTTTTTTATTCAATTGAAACTTGCATTGAACTGTAATTCCTAGATACTTGGTGAGCTTTTCGATGCTATGGTGCTTAAACAAGAGAGCTGTGTTGCTGCCTCCAAAACTGGGAGGATTACACTTTGTTGGCTATCTAAAATCTGGTGAGTGATATGCAAGTGGGAAATTATATGGAATACCAGAGCCTTTGATTACGGATCATCATACGGAGTATCATTTATTAGAGGTCCGTTTTCTATTTTGGTTATCTTCTTGGGAGGACACTTTCGGTCCTTTTCACCATGACCCTTGGAACATCAATGGCTGCTCGGCAAGGTCCTGTAGCAATGGCTGCTCATCAAGTCTGCTTGCAAGTTTGGTTGGCCGTCTCCCTCCTCACGGATGCGCTTGCTGCATCTGCACAGGTGAAGTACGACATTTCTCTGTGAATGTTTCACATTCCAATTGGCATTTCAGCTATCTTAATTTGCTCATGTTTTGTTCAGGCACTTATTGCCGGCTACTCATCAAAAGGAGATTATAGGGTTGTTAGGGAGATCTCCAACTTTGTTTTGAAGGTTTGTGCTTGGCAGTTGTTGTAAGATTATTTTTACTAAGGTATATAAGTTGCATATGTACAACTAAACTCATATGTGTTTCTCATTTTGAACTTTCATCTTGATTTCATTAGATTGGAGTGGTTACTGGTGTCATTTTAGCAGTTGCACTCGGCGTTTCTTTTCCTTCTATGGCAACTCTCTTTACTCAAGACATGGAAGTACTAGGGATTGTCAAGACTGGTGTATTGGTATGCATGCAATGCAACTCTTTAGCTTCTACTGATTTGATTTGATGATGCATTCATTCCGTAAAAGTGGATGTACAGTAGTTGTTGTTAGTTCCTTATCGGATATTTCAGTTTTCCCTAATTAGAAATAACTGCAGTTTGTGAGTTTGCATATGCAGCTTGTTCTATGGTAAGTTTTTCTCCCTTTTTCTCCACATGGTGCATTAGGTGTTACTAGGCATATTGACATTATTATACCATAATAATACTCTGTAATACAATTCTTTTTTGATGGGTTACAGATGGTGGTGGGTGCAATATCATCTGCATTTTTGTTCTACGCTCCAAGTGCGTTTGGCCTGCCAGGTGTTTGGTTGGGCCTGACCCTATTCATGGGATTGCGAATGATGGCTGGTTTTATAAGGTAAATTGACAGCTTGGATGCATTAGGCTAATTAAAAAGACTAGGGATGCTGATGTCATCTTTTTTGCTTTTCAGGATTTTGTCCAAGGATGGCCCTTGGTGGTTCTTGCACTGTGACATGAGTAGTTTGAAGGTTAGTGACTGTGTTGCGTAGTTTTGTTCTTATTGGAATGGATAACAGACACGCTTTATATTTTGCAGGAGGGCTCCCAGGGTCAAAAGCACGCCCAACTAATTTTGTCGATGTAGTTAGAGTTATATTTGGGTATGTACTTTCATCTGTGCATGCATTTTGATATGTTGAGGAATATTGTTTTTAAAGGTTGAAATGGTGATTGTCTTTTGAGTACTGTTTTTCTACAAACCATCACCAAGAGCAATTCCGAACGGAAGAGGTATATTGAGAAGGTATATTGCTTATTTACCTTCCCAAAAAGGTAAATATACCTTCATAAAAGGTTGAAGGCAAACGGAGAGGTAAATTGAGGTTTGTTGCCTTTGTTTCTTCCCACCAAGAAAAAAGGTCTTCGCTTTCGATGTACCTTTTGTGTTGAAAAAAAAAAGGTAAACTACCTCTCCAAGAAAATTGAATGGTTTTTTTTGGGAAGAAAAGGTAAATATATATGACAATTATTACTCTTTACCATTCCATTGGCCTCTTGTGTTGGTGCTGCTCTAAAGGTTTTAATGACATTGCAATTTGTAATGATATCAAATGTCTTTTGAGTAATATACTTGGACTTCCAGGTTGCTGGCAATCAGGAGGCGAATACAGTTCTTGAGTACCATGGACATTAAACACCTTTAGACATGCGTTAATTTTTTTTTTTTCATTTTAGTTTTCGGTTGAACGATGAGGTTAGTTAGGCTGTTTGGGGTTCATAAGAGTGGCCAAGGATGCCTGTGTTTCCGTGGCAGAATACATTTTGCCACTTCATCTTTTTTTTTTTTTTTAAAGAAAATACTAAATTTATAGCGGAGTATCATCGTTAGTCGGTCATTTGTTGAGCCGGATGTCTTTTAGACACTCTCTACTTGTGCGTAGGGGGTAAGTTTTGTATATGTACACCTTCCTGCCTTCATTCATGAGGAGCCTACTTTTGTAGAATATTAATGAGTTCCTTGTAATTGTTGTTTGTTTGTTTGTTCCATTGATTACGTTTTTTTTGCACTTGAGCAGATGTAGGATTTTTCCAAGAGCTACGTGTCTCACCTTCCATAAAAAAAAAACGTACTCTATCCGATACTGTATGGGACTCTAAATTGTTAGAGTATATAACAATCATTCCTGGGGAAGCTTGAGCTTGTGGTTGAGTTGGTTCCTTGACATGGTATCAGAGCCTTGATGACCAAGAGATCACGAGTTCAAAACTCACCGCCACCCAGATTAAAAAAAATTAAGATTTCACGTGCAAGGCTCAAAGAGGTCACGCCTGCGCGTGAGGGGGCGTGTTAGAGTATATATGTTGGGATATTTGATTAAATAATCAAAAGAAAGAAAATAAATACGGAGTAAGAAAGAGGACAAAGAAGATAATACTCCCTCCATCTTAAAACTTTCTTTTCAGTTTTACTTTTTTTCATTTTTAATTTTTGGCTTTGACTTCAAATTTACCCTCCTTAAAAAAAGATTTTTTGCAATTTTTTTGCAATCATTCAAAATATAGAGTTAGAAGATAATTGGTGTAAATACATGAGGGTATTAATGTCATTTGTCATCTTTTTTCTAATGGAAAGGTAGTTTTAGGACGGAGAAAAAGGGGAAGTGGGAAGAAAATTTTAGGACGGAGGGAGTAAAAGAAAGAAACGTGATCAAAAATGGGATATTTGATTGACTTGGTGCATGTGATCAAATCAAAGTGGATCTTTCTTTTTTGACTTCTTCGGGTAGAGGGTTAAGAGAGAGGTGCTACACAAGATATCACCAAAATTGTGTGAGTGAGTGTAGGGAGTAATTATTATTTAGTTACTTGAAAAATACATCCGGGTGTAAGGTGTGAAAATTCTGTTTATAAGTGTCTGGTATTTAGCACTTGTAAAAAGGAAGAATTTTTTGTGTATCGTTTTGAAATAGTGAAGATATAATTTTTCTCTCATATTTTCTTCATATTTATTTTTCACATTTTTACTTGAGTTTGCGTAATTCATCTTTTTACCTTGAGCAGTGGTGAGCTAACCATCTGTTTAAGGACGTAAAGTTTGTTTTTTGTTTTCTACTTTTTTTACTCCCATTTAAGTCCCGCATCGACTTTACATCAACTTTTTTTCTTCTTAATAATTAACCCTCCGAAGGGAAGAAGTGTCTAATTAGATTGATTGGTTAGTAAAATTGTGAGAAAACTATTCACTTGGACAGCTGAAGTATATAATATATACAAATGTATATTATTTATATTTGAGGTGTCCCGGTGAACAGTTTTCTTGAAATTTTAGATTTGCCACATGTAATTTTTTTTGCAAAAAAAAAGGGTAATAATAGATGACATTAAACCTTGGGAGGTAGGTAATGAGTCATAACAACAACAATGGAGTAAGTAAAACTGTTTGGTTAAGTTGCTGTTAATGTAACTGTTTTAGATTCGCCACATGTAATTTTAATATGCAATCAATACATTGCTGAGCTGGAAAGAAATGTCCAAGCTCTACAGGCACGTACATACTTTAGCTTATGAAGATGTTTCTAAATTGTTTGGTTAAGTTGCTGTTAATGTAACTGTTTTTGTATGGATTGTTTGCGCAGGCTGAAGGTTGTGAGGTTTCAGCTGAGCTCGAATTCCTCAACCAGCGAAATCTGATTATGAACATGGAGAATAAAGCTCTAAAGCAGCGACTAGAAAGTTTAGCTCAAGAACAACTTATAAAGTATTGTAAGTTACTCTTAATTACTTCCACTAAATGTCAACTAAGTCCTTCAAATGAGTTTGTCACTCCATATTTAGGATGTTTTAGACAAATTCACCATACTTTCTTCATTCTATGCAGAAAGTAGACAACTAAGTCCATCATCAAGAAATGAGTTTAAAATGTCAACTAAGTCCTTCAAATGAGTGAATTTAATCATTCATGTCAACAATGCTCATACTCCATCTTTTTGTAACTTTAGACAATTCGTCATATTTTCTTTATTGAATACTTTCTTAGTGTTTGTTGTTGAAAATATATAACTGATAACTGATAAGTATGAACCTGGTGTAAATGGTATGTGTGCAGTTGAGCAAGAAGTATTAGAGAGGGAAAGAGGGAGACTGCGCTCCTTGTATCAGCAGCAGCAGCAACAAAACAAAGCAAACCAGCAGCAGACATCTACGGGTCATAGGCGAACCACAAGTAGAGATCGTCTCGATCAACAATTTTCAAACCTTTCTTTGAAAAACAAGGAAGCCGCTTCCTCTGATCACGAACCACCCATCTCTGGCCAACTCCAAACCTGACTTCCATTCCATTCATTGAGCCAAAATTGCCGCTTTTATCATAATCTGCTGACTTTTCCTTCAGCCAGTATGGCCTGAAACTATAATCAGAGTGTCGCGTCATTATTTAAGCTTATTTCTTTCTTTCGTTCTTTCTTTCTTTCATTTTTCCCCTTTGAGATGTTTAATGTGCACCTGGCTGGTGATTGGTGTGCCAGAAAATATACTGTTTTCTGGCAATTGCTGGCCTGGGGTGATTGTTTCGAGCATTTGTTCTTCTTCTTCTTCTTCTGTCATGTTTTTCTTCCACTTGTGTAAGTTCGAAGTTATGATTGCAAAAAACACTTTGTATTTCTCTATGACCTTTGTGGTTCACAAAGCTCTTGAAGGAGTGTTTGATGATGATTAATTTAATGCCCTTTTTTCCCCTTCTTTTTGCCCGGTTCAATGCGAAGATTTGCATTTTGCTTAGATTTAATGTCTGGAAATTTTATGGTTCACCTAAAGATCACTTTGTGATATGTGGTTGTTTTTGCTAGAGAGATATCTTGAAATAAAAGCACAGCAATTTTGAATCTTGAAATAAAAGCATTTTTAGAGATTTCATTTGGTTGTTATTGCTAGAGAGATATCAAAACCCCCATATCGATATCACCCATTGTCATCAGAAAATACCAAAAGAAGAAGTGATACCTTATTTGGAGCTTAAATAAACTATAGACTCCCAAAGAAGCTCTACCAAACACCCACATTTCATCTACATCATAGTAACAATTTACATAACTAGAAATGAATCAAGAACCTGAACAAATTTATAAAAGCTAGAAGAAAGGTATGATTCCTATGCAGTAGTACAAGTAACAAGTAGAAACAACAAGAACCAGCACCCAAAGATTTGTGGGTGCCCCAAGTAGTATCCCAGAATCTGGGAGTCCTGGGTAGTCATCCGGTTGTGGCAACACCCAATCTTCGCCGTTAAACGAAACCCTCCTTGGAAAAGCCCATCCTTCCCTGAATGTAAACATCGTTCTGTCTTTGTTCAGCAACAACTCTGTCTGCACATTCCCACTCTTGCCCTGTTGAAGCAACACGTCGTTGTATTGCTGGATCCCATAGAACACTCCAGTGTCATCTGCATGTATGCCCACCAAGAAGAAGAAGAAGATGATGATGATGATCCAATGGTGAAATGAAAGGTGAAAGTCTTGGCTTTGGCTTACTTATATCGCCGTACAGGTTAAGAGGCCTGTAGTTGAAGCTGAAAACCTGGGTGACATTTCTCAGGTTTGGATGAAGGACCACCAAGTTCCACTGGCTAAAGTTCTTCACAAAGTTGAAATTCGTGACCGTGATCTTCACTCTCCAGTACTGTGTGTAACTTTGTTTTATATGCCAGTGAACCCTAATCGGGCACATGTGATCGGTGCACAAAACCACTGGGTCTAGTGCCACTTCTTGGTCCAAGTCATGAAACACCGGTGTCTTTTCCCCAACTCTGCATTCACATAAATATATCAACTTGAACCTTTAATTGGGAAGAATTAGATTTGTTTACTAAAAGTGGAATACTACTTTAAGCATTTTGAGGATGTGGGCAGCCCCGGGCAGCCACAAGTACAGGTTGGGCAGGGGACTATGGTTTTGTTGTAGAATGCAGACAAAGAAACACAGCAAGTTGGAGATGTTTGAGCTCTAAACTGGGAGTAAGAACACGTGACGTTCCACGTTCCTGCAACACAAAGAGGACAATCTTAACCATGAAATTTAAGTTATGGCGCGAGTCACTGGACTGGACTATAAGACATTTGGGTCAGTTCCTTACCAAGAGCCTGTGTCCTACGGCGCCCTTGATCCTCAATGAACTTGCTGGGAGGCACCTCAAAGGGGTCCCCACACGTATACCCAGGGACCCCAACAGAGAAGTTTCCCGGCATTAGTAATGAACCCTTAGTGTTACTGGCGCGCCCCACGCTCATCTGGAAGGTGGCCCCGTACTTTTCGGGGTCTTGAGTCAATGAAGAAAGGACACCTCCCTTGCAACAATTCAGGACCTGCTTGTTGTAAGGGGCTCCGGGCAGAAGGTCGACAATGACCGGTACCTTCTCACAACAATGGGGCAGCTGCCCGGACTTGTACGCGGAGCAGTTTCCCTGCTCTGTGGCCTCTGCTCCCCACATTTCCCAGATCTCCTCATCACCTGCCCATCCCCAGCTCAGCTTCCACCCGGGACGGTCTATGTGCCGGAATAATTGGTAGTTTAACAAAGTTATTTTGACCTGCAACAAATCAACAATCATTGAGAAACATATCTAAGTGTTTGGAAATCATGAAATGGTACATAAAAAAGGGAAGAAAAACAAATTACAGGGAAACAAATTAAACATTTACTAATCAAGTGTTTGTTTCTCATTGAAAGAAAAAGAAAGAAACATACGAATTGGGTGTTAGTGGTTTCTTGAAGGATGTCCCATTTGATGGTTATGTTCCCATTGGGATCCAAAGGGTCGTACGCATCTGCATTTCCACTGATCAAAATTCTCCATGAAATCGAAATTAATTATAGAGAAGAAAGTAAAGCGTGATTAATTAATGATTTGAAACAGAAAATTACTGATTAAATTGGTCTTAGCTTCTTTATAATATAACATTAATTGTATACTCACAGTAATAAACACATGAGTGATAGCAATAGGATCAAGAAAAACCCAGACTTTGAGCTCCCATGGACTGAGAAGAAATCTGGGTTTAATCCCATTTAAGTATCTGATAATAATAACTGATGGTGATGATGAATTCTTGAGCTTTGGGGATTTATAATTTATTATAAAATAAAAGACTACCACAACCAAAACATGCATACATATATAGGGGGAAAGAAAATTAGAGGGAAAAAGGAAATAAAATAATGTGTGTAATTGATTATATTTAATTTTTACGCATGGTTTGGTCCCGGTTTTAGGTGTCATAATATGATACTGGATCACTAAGATAGTCCTCACATTTTACATTAAAATATTAAAGTTGTTGTTTCGATTTTCCCTATCACATATAGAGCCGAAATCTCACATAGTCACATAAAAGGTCACGGTTTTTACTTGTACAGCTTTACTTTGGTAAATTTTAAAACATAATATAAACATTTTTAGTTAATAAAAGTATTTAAATTTTTATTCCTTCTCTTCATTATCTAGTTTGTAATGTCATTGTTATTGTATTTATTATCTTTATTTAACAAGGTTAAGCGTAATATATCTACACTAAATAGTGTGAAAATATCATTAATTAGAAGGGGTGATAATATTTTTCTTGCCATTTCGTAAGAAATTTCTTTAACATGTATAAAAGGTATTGCAAAGCAAAAATCAGGTGCACTTTGGTACTCGGTAATATAGTGGGACAAATACAAAGCTCATGCCAGACTGGAGTAATTAAGTTAGAGGAGTTAATGACAAGATTAGATAGATGGTTAGTTCTTTTTACCTTAACTGACTAAACAAGATTAATAGCATGTTTTTAGCATGTTAGCTAATTCAGGTAATTGACATTATATTTTTTTATTTATGTACGTACTTGAAAACATTAAATTTATTGGACCGCATCTTGATTTTTTTATTATTCGTTTGAGTAAATTCCATAATTAGTCCTTTATAACATGGGGGTTTCCATATTTAGTCCTCTATTATCAAATATTACCCCCGTAGTCCTTTTTTAAGGGTACCTTATCACAAATGGTCCTTTTTTTGATCTTCTGCCGTGTTGGTGTTAATTTAAATGCTAAAAGTATAATTTGACGTCAACATTATGTCTAGTGACATGTTCTGATATTGGTTAAGCGGATAACACAAAAATAATGACTATGATTGTGGGCTAGGATTCTGACGAAAGATCACATTTGTAGACTATTGTCGTAAAAAGCGACTGTAATTCACAAACAATGCAAACGGAATAGCCTTTGGAATTGTGTATGACAAAAAAGATATATTATCATTGTGAAATTATACTTTTAGCCCTCGAATTAACACCAACATGATAGAAGATCAAAAAAGGACTATTTCTGGAATGGTACCTATAAAAGAAGGACCATTTTGGTAATATTTGATAATAGAGGACTAAATAGGGAAACCCCCCTGTTATAAAGGACCAATTATAGAATTTACTCTATTCGTTTTATATGGTGGTGATTCGTATAGTAGCTCAGCGGTTGGCATAGAAGAGCTACAAGGGGGAGATCCCGAGTTCGAAGCATGGCGGATGCAATGAGAGGCAACCATGCAAATCGTGAAACTTCTACAAGTACCAGACATGGAATCTCACCTTTATACCAAGTGACTGAGATTATAATTCAATTTATCTTTTCCCAGCTAACTGTCCGGTCAGCACTGAAAAACCCTCAGGGATGGGATGTCATCCTTCTTTTTTATTCATTTTATACCGTTTGATCATTATTGACGAGATGCACTAAATTACTAATAGTAGCACCAAGCTAAGCTACATATCACTCAATATATTAGGGGCATATAAGAACCACTTGTAAACTCAATAAATATCTTAATTTATTGAATCAAATGAATCAAATTTTTCAAAATTTTTTATTCATTTTATTATACCGTAGAGGCATTCGTATAACTAGTCTATATAAAATCAAAATTTTCAAAACAAAAAAAATATTTTTGTCATTTCTTGTTGTATAGAATTTTACATGTATTTTTAAATGGTGTAATTTATACATTTTATTTTTATATTAATTTGCAATTAAAATAATTTTGAAAATGATAAAGTTTTGTTTGGGGTGTGACATCCGAAATTATTTGATACAAATCC
Source organism: Cuscuta campestris (assembly GCA_900332095.2). NCBI lineage: Eukaryota > Viridiplantae > Streptophyta > Magnoliopsida > Solanales > Convolvulaceae > Cuscuta > Cuscuta campestris. The sequence continues at coordinate 507,156 of OOIL02003702.1, forward strand.
AAAATTTTCATTCTTGGATCGGATGGAATAGAAAATCTATTCTATTAGTCCAGCCCACTTTTTTCAATTTTTTTTAGATAAGGAACAAACAATGGCAAACCGATCCTAAAGAAAGAAAGAAATACTCTTGCAATGGCACAGCTATCATATACGAGTATGTTGTGCTCCGAATTTCTTCAACCACGCGATCCTGAAAATCGAAAATCGAAATCTAGAACCCTAGTTACCAGCATTGTAGGGAGAAGAAGAAGAAGAATCGGTCGATCGGCGTCCGGCGTCGGTGATTAGATGGAGGCTCAGGCGTTCCACAACTTCCTCGACCGACGCTCCATCACCAGGTCCAGAGCTCCAGCAACGAAATGGGTCAAGGAATGGTAAGCCAGATTTAAGAAAGGAAGAATAGATTTCTTAATCGATTTGGTTTTTCCTTTTCTTATTCTGTGATTATACGAGTTTCTTGAGTTTTGTTTATTATCATCTTGGGGGATTTCATTAGAATTTAGCTGGACTCCAGCTTCCTACCGCCGCCTCTAGACCATATTTATCTCTCAGCATAGTCACCTAAGGTGTTGTCTTCTTACAGCTCTGCGAACTTCTAAGCCTTGAAGAGCACCCAATTGTTCAAAGACCTGAAGATTCCTTGCCTATTTATTCATAGGTTCACTAACCGTTTATGTGATGATTGTGAGACAAAATCCATATGTGTCCCACTTTCCTGAACTGCACCTCATATCGTTGTTAGTTTGAAAGCAAGATTGGATGCAGACAGAGAGAAAACCAAGTGGGTTATCCAGAGCTGCACTTTCCGTAGCTGTTATTTCATATGGACTGAACTTTTCTAAGCTAGACATCATCAGGGTTGTGTTTGTTTTTGAATCAACGCTGACCTCCCGTTTACTTGAATTTGAAAATACTGATTTCGGGAGCTTAAGGATTGAAGTGTTCATCAATGTGAGGGCTTTGGGGTTTTGGAAGCGGCTAAGTGCAACACAACATAACATGGAGTGAGTGAACTGCTGTGTGAACACAAAGGAAGTGGGATGCCTCCAAAGCTGCAGCAGAAGCCACACACAAAGACCATCCTAATATCCTATTTCAGAGGAGACTAGAGAAGAATGGATGACTGAAGGGGGATGTGGAATGAGGAAACGTATGCAGAACCCAAAACCTGTGGTTTTGATGAACGCTATGATGTTGAAGACTACTAAATCATCTATACGTATTCATTTATGCTCGTTTTCTATGATAGTTTGGTACTCCGCATATTGTATCTAAGTCCATTTGTGGCATTGAAGACCAATTTTTTTTATTTAAATTAGTCATTGTGTTGTTCTTATCTTTTCCCTTGTTTCCTTCCAAAGAAAGAAAGTTACTTCGACCTTGGAGCGAACATTTATTATTTCATTTTTTTGACAATTCTCCTATGACATCTAGCATTCCTCATTCCATTAGTTCCAGATTACCAAATCAATTTCTAATTTTCCATTTTTAAATGGTTTTTTATCATGGGATTCTTGTGTGAATTGTGCTACTCACTACATTTACTGTTACTCTGTTAGGGTGCCACAAGATGTTGTAGCAACAGGTGGGAAGTGCTTGATTTTAAAATGGGTTAATGGTTAGTTCTGATTGATTTCTAGCTTCCCAAATCCAGTGCACATCTATTTATCGTTTTTGCTTTTAATATGTTGCTAATGGAAGATCACATACTTTATTGGTTCACTTGTCACGCAGTGTTTCATGCACTTGGTTAAATCAAATTTCATTTAGTAGTTTTCCTCTTCCCATTTAGCTATAGAATGGTAAGCCAAATTTTAAAATTTTCTTTCATCAGAAGCCACACTGAAAGCTTTAAAGGAGAACTCGAATGAGACAGAAGTTCCAGACGCAGAGCCAGAGCCAGCTACAGAAGTTCTCTTCCTCTGCAGTTATGAAGGCTGTGGAAAGACATTTATTGATGCTGGTGCTTTGAGGAAACATTCTCACATCCATGGAGATAGACAATATATCTGTCACTATGAAAATTGCGGAAAGGTATACATCATACCTCTTCAGTATATCTGCAGTCAATGTCGTAGCGTGGGCTACCCATAATTCAAATTCGGGGTGAGTCGGATTTGTTCATTTAAATTATATACTAAAAATGTTACACAGGCAAAAAGTTCTAAAAAAAAAAGAACTACTCAAACTTGGGGTGGGCAGCAGTCTGGATTGCCCATCCATTGCTACAGCCATGCTGCAGTGTTTTCATTTGCTCATCTCTTCCGATATTTCAGAGGATCAGTTGACTTAGCTTAATGTCTCACTAGCGTTAGTTTATGTTATAATTATTTCCGAGTCTATAATGAACTGTGAATAGCTAGTTAGCTGGCATCGTTTCCCTTAGAAAATCCATATTGCGAGGATGATGTTTTTTTTGAATAACTTAATGTTTTTATTTCTAAATAAAAACAAGTTAGATACTCTTCTTAATCTCTTCTGACTTCCTACAACGCTCTTCATGTTCTGCTGTTTTTGTTTGGTTGCTAGATCAGTTTGGTGAGTATTTCGGGTGGAGGGGGTCACATTAATTTTGTCGGTTTTCATACTGAACCTTGAGCTTAACTTGCAGAAATTTTTAGATAGTTCAAAGCTTAAGCGACACTTCCTTACTCATACTGGGGAGAGAGCTTTCGTGTGTCCAGTGGAAGGATGTGGCAAGGTAACTGTCTCGGAGTTTTCATATGGTTACTGAACAAGCTTTGTTTTCTTCGTTGGAAATCCTTATCTTATGCTCCTTCTTATTAATTGCCTCCTTTTTTGTGTTGTTTGATATACATCAATGGTGAAAATATCATTGATAAATAATTTAAATTTTGTGGAGAAGTTTTATAATGGCATTATTCACTCGATTCTAGAGATCCCACTTGTGGAATTTTACTAGGTAGGTTGTTGACCTAATTTACAAGATTGCAGCGCAAGTTTATTTATTTTGTGAGCTGTAATTTTGCAGGCTTTCTCTTTGGATTTCAACCTGAAGTCTCATATGAGGACACATTCACAAGAAAATTACCATATTTGTCCTTTTCCAGAATGTGGAAAGAGATATGCCCACGAGTACAAACTTAAAAATCACATTGCAACTTCTCATCAAAAGGTTGACTTCTTTCTCAAGTTCCTTACACTATGTTTGGTTCAAGGAATTTGGAAGTAAAAGAAAAGAAAATGAATTTCTCTCATTTTCCTCGCCAAAATGGGAGAAATTTGAGTTTCCCTCCTCTTATTGCGTTTTGCCTTCTTTTTTTCTTTTCGCTTTTCCTTTCTTTTCCTCTCTAACCAAACAAGAAAAACTGTTTTCCACTTCATTTTCTTTTCGTTTCCCTTTGAAATTCCTTGAACCAGACATAGTGTTAGTGTTCATTTGTTTTCATAGCTAGGAAATGGTTTCAATTTTTCCAACATGGAAAATATTTTTCTGCAGAATGCCACAGCAGAAGTGACGAAGTATACTCCTCCCCCGCCTACTATAGAGAGGCCAACCAAAACACCAAAATCTACTGGAGGAGCACACGCCTCGTCATCTGACCGTCCTCACGTATGCCCATACGAAGGATGCGATAAAGCTTACATCCATGAATACAAGCTCAATCTCCATTTAAGGAAAGAACACCCAGGCCATTTCCCAGATGACAATGCCAACAAGAACGCTCAACCTCTGGCCCCTTCAGCTGCTGTTGAAAACGAGATGATGGATGAAGAGAGTGACAAGGAAGCATATGGTGGGAAACACCATGGGAATGGAAAGACTCAGAAACAGAGCAGGCCAAAGCCGAACTTGAAAATGCCTCCAGCAAAAGTCGCAAACCGTAAAAATTCTGGCACCTCCCAGACCAATTTGAGTGTAGTGAAGAAACAGTGGCCTGTCAATGAAGTTAGATACGAAGAAGATAGCGAAGAGACAGAGGAGGAGAGGGATGGCGTTGGAGATGGATATAGGTATTGGGGTCCCAATAATGATGACGACGAGGATGACGAAGAGACAGAATATGAAGATTAGGCTTGTGGTGACCCCTAAGATGACACAAAATTTGAAGAGTATGCTTTGTTTTGAAACTCAATGAAGATACATTTGAAGAAGAAGAAGAAGAAGACATTGGAGAAACAGAGGAAAAGGATGATGTTTGGAAATGGATTGAGCTCTTGGGACTTGGTAACATGATTAGTGTCACGAGACAGAATTTGATGATATGTCTTGTTTTGAATTTTTCCATGGAGATTGGTAGCTTAACCTTTGGAGGATTTGGAAATTGCATTTGGGATTCCACATCCTCAAAAAAAAAGTAAAAAAGTCACCGGAACATCTATTGGTTAGGTATGTACACTTGTTATGATGAATCATACTTAATTTTTGTAATTTATTTGATTACTTAACTAAACGTAATGCTTATTAAAAAAAAGCATATGTATGCAGCTAAAGAATCGACTAACATTATGAATTAAAATTGGCAATGGACCTAGTACATATACTACATAATAGGACATATACTCCCTCCATTTTGACTGATCATATTATATATTAAAATTTAAAATCAACTAAAATTGCGGGGTGGAATTGAAGGAGATAAACGGCCGATTTGGGTGGGGCCGGAGTGATGATTTATCGAAAAACTAGAAGGTAGAGACAGTCATTTTTTTTGAACGAGACATCGTCGGGTCTCCAATTAGAGCTAATATCATAGGATGACATGAAATTCCAATGTTAAGAAACCCTACTGAATTTAGTGTTCGCAGAGATAGCTAAGTTGATAACACGAGTTTCTCATAGACATCACATGCAAGTGTTTTGAGAGAATAAATTTATAGTCATGCTAGGTGTGCACTATTTGGTGTACATCAAGTTTGACCCCAAAGGTTCGCACTGCACATTCATGGCTCACACTGTCATAAAATATCAATGCAAAATTTTACGATTGCACAGACATTTTTTATTAGGACGATGGCTATAAACCACTGAATATATCAAATAATATAAGTTTTAGAGAGAGAGAATGTAAAGTAGGAGTTTTCACTTAGAATTTGGATCCTTTTATAGGGGATACAATACACTAAGTCAAAGCCCTCTGATCGAGGTTCGTCGTTTAGCGGACGTCACTTGTCCCTTGGTATTGTCCCATCACTTTCATCAAGTCCTTATCGCAAGTCGTTTTCTTCACGTCGTTGTCATGGGGTTCGGGCTCGGCTTGGTTGGCCGAGCCGAGCCGGGAGAGCCGAGCGGAGCTCGTGAGCCAAGCCGAGAGGGCCGAGCGGAGCTCGTGAGCCGAGCCGGGAGGGCCGAGCGGAGCTCGTGAGCCGAGCTGGTAGGGCCGAGCGGAGCTCGGGTGCCCAGCAGAGACGACCAAGCCCGATACTTCCCTTCGGCGAAGTACATGCTGACGTCAGCCCTAGGCTGACGTGGGGTTATCCCCCATCATAGGATATGTGATTAAAGTGTTGATGCATATCTTTGGTGTACAACTTGGTGTAGGCTCAGTGGTGTGCAAGTAGACATTTCCTAGTTTTAAATGCAATGTCATCCTAAAATGTCAACCCATTGGAGGCATATAAGAGGACAAGAGTTCATCAACAACCACATACCAAACAGTGTGTACGTAGTTTGTGTACTATATGATTATTAGCTGTTTGTTGGGACACCTCTCCCATTCCCACTCACTCTTTATTTTCACTGAAAACGACTCTTCAGCCAGCTTCTATGACCAATACACCCTCACATTTAATCATAAATTATTCAAAAATGAAATATTACACACGTTTATTTTTTTTCATTTACATTATGTTTGTACTAAGAGTAAATTCTATAATAGGTCCTTTATAACAGGGGGTTTCCCTAATTAGTCCTCTATTATCAAATATTATCCAAGTGGTCCTTCTTTCATGGGTATCTTTCCACAAATAGTCCTTTTTTTGATCTTCTATCATGTTAGTGTTAATTTGAGGGCTAAAAGTGTAATTTCACAATGATAATATATCTTTTTTGTCATACACAATTTCAAAGGCTGTTCCGTTTGCGTCGTTTGTGAATTACAGTCGCTTTTTACTACAACCATAGTCTACAAATGTGGTCTTTCGTCAGAACCCTAGCCCACAACCATAATCATTATTTTTGTGTTATCCGCTTAACCAATATCAGAACACGTCACTAAACATAATGTTGATGTCAAATTATACTTTTAGCATTTAAATTAACACCAACACGACAGAAGATCAAAAAAAGGATCATTTGTGGAAAGGTACCCTTAAAAAAAAGGACTACGGGGGTAATATTTGATAATAGAGGACTAAATATGGAAACCCCCCTATTATAAAGGATCAATTATAAAATTTACTCTTGTACTAAAATCAATCAAACGGGCAAAAAAATTACGTCACAACCCCTTTTTGAATAGCAAATCCGATCCTACTAAAAAAATCATGGGTCTTAGGTTATGTTCTCTTCGTCTGACCTGATTAGTTCTGATCGGAATTTATTAAGTTCTGATCTTATATTTATTTATTAAGATTTGATCTGAACATTTGAACTTATCCGATTTAATTTGAGTCTAGTGTAATATAAAGTTGTGGATGATTTGATCCGGACTTTTTTTTATTTTATCTGATTCAAATAAGAGTAAGTAATAAGTAAAAAAATGAGCTGAAGAGAATAGACTCTTAGGGTAAAAAAAATAAGCTGAAGAGAATAAGTAAAAAAAATAAGCTGATTAAGGTAAAAAATAAGCTTAAATACAAATGAACATTTTCCAATAGTGAGTGGAAGTCGGTCATTACATTCATACGAGTAGAAAATAGAAAATGTACGTACACATTTACCGGCCTAATCATACAATACTTTTGTGTTTACTTATCTAGTCACTATTTTGTATTGTGTACCTTTTTACTTTTTGCTCTCTATTTTTTTTGAATTAATCGATATACTTTATTTTTAAGTATTTCGAAACAGTTAAATATATTTTTAAAACAAACTTCAACTACAAAATTTTTATTTTTAATACTTTTCTCAGGTATGTAAAATCGAATACAGAGTAGTACAAATTAAAATTGGGAGGGACGAAATATTTTTATTATTTATTTATATTGTGAAACTGTGGGGTGAAGGAAAGTCAAAAGTAGGAGCACTAATAGGAAATCTATCTCGTGAAAGAGACGCTTAAATGTCATTTTGTATACTCTAGTGATTAGTATACTTCCTCCCTCTTAAATTAATATACTCTACACTTATTTTATTATGGAATTTAAAAGAAAGTGATATCATTTGGTTGAAAGTATTGTATTTGGAAGAAAAAATATGTACCACAAAAATCTTTTCAAAAGTATGTGTGTGTGTGAGATTATTACTCATCATTTGTAACCAAACTAATTTTATCCTTTATCCTTTTTTCAATTTACAATAATGGCCCCGTTTGACATCAGCGTTAGAGGTTAGCGTTATCGTTTTGAAAAGGTTATTTAACGGTAGGCTTTAGCGTTAACGCTTTCAAAGTTAATCTACATCGTTAAATTTTAATTTTATTCAAAACGCTAATGTTAATTAAAACGCTTTTCCCAAACAAGGCCAAAATTTAGTTGTGTATTTGAGAGCCATCTATTTAATTCTTGAAAGATATTACTTCCATCAAAAAACTTTAATTTCTTTTCAGTTATTATTCACATGATCAAATGTTAATTGTTTTTAACTTCTTTTTTAGTTATTTGATAAAATAATATAGTGATATCAGCTTCTATTTTGTAGAGCATTAGACATAGTTTGTTGAAATATTAGAATAATAATATTGCTCCATGAATTATGAAGTACATGATAGAGTATATATAGAAGAGGCTCCTAACACAACTAGGAATAGAGAATGGAAACTAACTAAAATACAACTTCTACCATAACTAGAAATACTTAATATTATTGTCTAACATCCCCCCTCAAGCTGAACTCTGGCTGAAGCAAGAGGAAGCTTGGACACTAGCCGGAAACTGGAAACTTTGAGAAGAGAGAAGTTTGACGTGCGCCGGTGGCTGCTGACGTCGTTGGAGAAGAAAGAAGTCTGGCGTGCGCCGGTGGCTGCTGACATCGTTGGAGAGGATAGAAGTCTGACATGCACTGGTAGCTGCAGACATCGTTGAAGAAGAGAGAAATTGACGTGCGCTGGTAGCTGCTGACGTTGAAGAAGAAGAGAGAAGGTTGACGTGCGCTTCTAGCTGCTGACGTCGAAGAAGAATAGAGAAGGCTACTGCAGGTGCCTATTTGACTGAAGATCCTTGACATTTTTTTGTCTTTTTCTTGGATCCGGGCAATGCCCTATTTCCTTCTTGAAGGGGTGAGTTGTAGAGGTCTTATTTCCTCTTTCACTACTTCCCCTCTTGGCTTTGTTTTTGTGCTGAATTACTTTGGATTTTTATTGGCTCAACAGAAGAGAAAGAGAAGGGAGGTTGATGATTAGAATGAATGATTTTAGAGAGAAAAGGTAGGTTAAGAATTGGTGATGGAAAAAAATTTGGGTCTGAGATTTTGATATGGTGAATTAGAGAGAAACAATAATCTTTTTTTTTTTTTCCTTTTTTTTTTGAGAAGATAGGATGATCTGAGAGAGTTTGTGAGGAGTTGGGATTTTTTTTTCATTTGAATGGAGAAACTGATTTGAGGATAAAGAAGGAAACGAAAATAGAGGTGAATAGGGTGGAGCCGCCGTTGCCAAAATTACCGGCGGCGGCGGTGGGAGCAAAGATCTTTTTTTAGGTCACCAAGAGCGGTGGCTCCGATACCAAGTTGAAATATTAGAATAATAATATTGCTCCATGAATTATGAAGTACATGATAGAGTATATATAGAAGAAGCTCCTAACACAACTAGGAATAGAGAATGGAAACTAACTAAAATACAACTTCTACCATAACTAGAAATACTTAATATTATTGTCTAACAGTTTATATATATACATATCTTTACACCTATACTTGAATAGATTAAATTGAAGATAAGTCCAATCAAACTTCTTAAACTAAAACACGAAGTATTTTAAAACGGGGGAGTAATTGGAGAAGTACACTTTTTTAAAACACGTGGAATAGAACAAACAGACTTTAATTTGAAAACATAGAGATTTTTTTTTGAAGATATGTATAGGAAATACTTCTTCCGTCCTAAGTATTTCTCCACTTTTAAGTTTTATTTATTAAAATTGGTAAACTTTGACCCCGAATTAAATAAAAAGGATATGAAATATTGATACAAAAATTATTTTATTACGTATATTTATCATATAATTTTTTTTAAATATTATTTTATCTAATTAAAATATAATATATTTTTTATTTAATTAATATGAATGACTGAAAAAAGTCAAAACAAGACATGTATTCGGCGACGGGTAGCAAATATTAACACTAAAAAATAATAGTCCTTATTTAAATGTTTGGAATGCTAGCAATTAAAAATGCGTGATTAGTGCACTAAAGGCACATTTACATGGTGTCTTTATCCATAGAGCTTCCTATTTTCCACACTAGCACTTTTTTTTACTCTTTTCAATATAATGTATTTGAGAGCAGGTGTTTAGCACTAAAGATCTCATACAGCATCCATTTTTGGCTCTCCATTTCTTATGTAGGCATATAGGAGAGCCTAAAGTGTACATCTGAGTATACCGAGAGCTAGATAATTCAGTAAATGTTCATTGTGAATTAACGTAGTGTTTATTATGAAACAACATATAATAATGCTCATTTCAAGTCTGCTTAGTGTAGTGTGTTCATTCTGGAAAAATATATTGTTCATTCTGAAACAATGTACTACCTCCGTCTCATAGTATTTGTCCACTTTCATTTTTACACATCATCCAATACACTTCTTTAATTCATTTTATCTTGTAATTTATATATTAAAAAATTATAGAAATTATATACGGAGTATTAATAATCTATATGTTAAGACAAATCAAACAAGATCACACATGACTATATTTAGGCTTATACATTGAGAGAATTTGATGAGTCAAAGTGCTTAGATGAACAGTTTTAAAAGTCAAAACTGGACGAGTACTCGGGGACGGAGGGAGTAGTATTTATTTGAAAAAAAATTAATTATAAATTTACAATGATGTATGGTACATCCGGTGTACCATATAATTTGGACAGGAGACTATATTCTTGTGCAATGTTTAGGAAAATAGAGTTGTTTGTTCGTTTTTTTATTCCCACATGTAAAATGTGGACCTTCTAATAATTTTCATAATAGGTTGACAAACAATTTTTGAATCAGAAGTCCTATTTTTTTTTATAGTGTTTATATATTAAAGTTAATAAAATATATATAAACCCAATTTTGACTCAAAACATATAAACCCAATTTTGACTCAAAACATTTAGTCCTTACAGGTTTAGAATCAGAACCATATTCATGAGGAGTAAGTATTTAGAAAAGGAAAAAAAAGAAACAGAAAGTAGGATTTGAACCCAACCAAGAAAATGGGTTGATTACCATTACCCCACAGCCAGCTAACCTACACAAAAACATAACCAAAACCCATAATGGAACCACCCTCAAACACACAAAGCAATAACAAACCAAATTCCACCGCCGTTCCTCCGCCCATCAACCACCACCACCACCCCCATGGCAGCACCACCGCCCGATCGGTCCCTTTCATGTCTTCAATCTCCGCGGCCGCCGCAGCTCTCGGCGCTAACAATTCTACCGCCTCTACCTCATCGGCCTCTAGCGTCTCAATCTCAACAAGCGCCTCCACGACTTCCGCCGCCGCCGGTGCTCCGCCGCAGAATCTCGTCGACGCTTCCCTAGCAATTGCCACGGTACCGGAATCCCAACAGCTCCAAATACATCCTCCGCCGCCGCCGCCGAAGAGATCCACCAAGGACCGCCACACGAAAGTAGACGGCCGCGGCCGGCGCATCCGAATGCCGGCGGCCTGCGCGGCGCGTGTTTTCCAGCTGACTAGAGAACTGGGCCACAAGTCCGACGGCGAGACAATCGAGTGGCTACTCCAACAAGCAGAGCCCGCCATCATAGCCTCCACCGGAACCGGTACGATTCCGGCGAACTTCTCCACCCTAAACATCTCCCTCCGTAGCAGCGGCTCGTCTCTGTCGGCGCCGCCGTCTAAGTCCGCTCCTCACTCTTTCCACAGCTCATTAGCCCTTTCGGCTCACAATTACGAGGAGGGCTACTCCCATATGCTAGGATTTCACCAGCCTTCTCAATTCTTACCGCCGACCCAGATCGCCGGAGCACTCCCCGGAGGTGGAGATACCGGCGGAGCCAGGGGACCGGACGCGACCGAGAATTACTTAGGGAAAAGATACAGGGAGAAGGAAGAAGGGCCGAGTAATCGCCAAGGGGAAACTTCCGGCGGCCGGCGAGGCTCCGATTCACCGGTGAACAAACAATTCAAAGGAAGTCCGGCCTCCAGTACCCAAGATTCTCCATCCGGCGCGCCGTCCAGTGTACTCCGACACCCAAATATGATGCCGTCCGCCGCCGCCATGTGGGCGGTGGCTCAGGCGCCGCACAGCGTGTCCGGCGGTTTGTCGATGCTTCCGGTGAGCGGCGGAGCGGAACAGGGGCAGATGTGGGCATTCCATGCCGGGGCCGGAGGAGGGAATGGCGGATCCCTTCAAGCGCCGTTACAATTCGTGTCGAGATTCAGCATCCCGACCGGCAATCTTGATTTTCCGGGGAACCGAGGAAGCCCATTGCAGCTGGGGTCCTTGATAATGCCGCCGCCGCAGCCGTCGGGGCAATTGGGATTAGGAATGCCGGAGGGGGGCAATTTGGGAATGTTGGCCGCTCTAAATGCCTATCATCCAAGAGGCGCTCCGAATATGAATTCCGATCATCATCATCATCAGTCTCCAGATCATAGTGCACACGATGACCAGAATGCCACTCATTAATCATGTGAGTTAAATAATTTTAATTTTTGTTGATAAACAATTTTTAGTTTATTTATTTTTTATAAGTTCAATAACTTTTCTTAGGAATAAAAAGACTTAAATGAGAGATATGTCATTTGTGAATATTAGTAAAAGGCGAGACATAGATTTCTAAATAATTTGATCAAAATGATCAAACAAAAAAAAATCAGTTTCAAAATAAGTAGGTAATACTTATGTTTTCTACTTCTTTTTTACGAGTAAATAGCTTATAAGCACATAAAAATACATCATCAACTTAATAAAAATTTAAAAATAATTTATAAGCAATTTTAACTAATTTATAATTGCAACGAGTAAATACCCACATAATATCATCAATTTTATTTAATTCTTGATATTAAAAAATCAATTTTAACTACATGTGGTACACTTGAATTTAGTGTTTATGTTTAGTGTTTTAAAAAAAACGACTCCCTCCGTCCCGGAGTATTCGTCCAGTTATGACTTTTGGAATTGTTCATCTAAGCACTTTGACTCATCAAATTCTTTCAATGTGTAAGCTTAAATATAGTCATGTGTGATCTTGTTTGATTTGTCTTAACATATAGATTATTAATATATAATTTCTATAATTTTTTAATATACAAATTACAAGATAAAATGGATTAAAGAAGTGTATTGGATGATGTGTAAAAATAAAAGTGAATAAATACTCTGGGACGGAGGTAGTATTTTTTTAATCTATACTCGTAAAAAAACTAGAACCTAATGGTAACTAAAAATGTAATTCTTAGACTGTAGTTCTCAACCAAGGCTTAAGTCTATTTAAATACTAAAATTTGTTTGGATGGGGTGATTTTTAAGAGAAAGAAAAGGTAGAGGAGAAAATACAAATTTCAACATATTTTTTCTTGTTTGTTTGTAATAAAAAACGTGGAGAGAAAGAAAATACACTTATGTGCCAAAAAGAAAAGTTTTATCCCCCAAGAGGCGAGAAAATTGAGCCACTAAAGTGAAAAGTTATTAAATGACTCTTTTGCCCCTTCATCCTTTCAATTTGAATATTACTCCGTTTGTCTTAAAAAATTCAGTTAATATTTACACATTTAAACTTTAATCACTTCATCTTAAAGTTTTTTTCCTATTCACTATTCACACCTTAAAAACTATTCTTTCTCGAACAACATATAAAATTCTACAAAATGTAAACTATTTACATTTTGACTGAATATATTTTTTCCATCATTTGTGGTTAAAGTGTTGCAATGTTTGACTAAAAATCAAACTGTACCAATATGTTTTAGAACGGAGAGAGTATGATTTATGTTTGTATGACGTAAATAAATTAATCATGATTTTATGTTTTAATATATTGCTTAAAACTCGAATGCTCTATATTTGGTAAAATACTCCATCTAGATGTAAATCTAGCTAGCATTTTGCTTCTACTTCATTTCTAGGATTAAATTTTTATTTGTGCAAAACATTATTCCTAAAAATAGTAAATAATTTAAACTTTCAGTGATTAATGAGGGAAGAAAACAATTAAAGATAATGGAATTGGCACGTAAATGCAGATTTGATGTATAATTGAAGCGTGATTAATTAGAAGAAATGGTACATGTGGTTTGTCATCAAATGAGGATTTGCATGCAGATCATGTTGAGGTAGTATATATATATATATCTCTACATTATTAGAATGCTTTAATTTGTCTTTCATTTTTGTTTTTTTATGTTTGTATTTTTCTTTGAGAATATCTTTTTTTTCTTTCTTCCCTAGATTGGCGTGTGATGGTGTGGAGAGACTGAAATGTATTTTGGTAGCTATATTATTATTATTGTTATTATTATTATTATTATTATTATTATTATTATTATTATTATATGTATTCACAAGTAAACATTTTATTTATTTGTAGGTGACCTTATTTATTCTCCATGAGGATTTGATATGATGTCCCATAATTTGTGTCATTGTATTCACAAAACATGTGATCTCTATGAATTTTTGATAGGGTTCAAAAAAAACTGTTTTTTCATCTGTTCCAAAAAATTATTCCCTTTTAATATTACTATAATCTATAATCTCAATATATATTATTGAATTACTCATTACATCTTACCTTTTTATAAATATTGTATAAAACATATCTTAAATTCACTTTAAAAGTAAGCGCAGAAAATAGAATAATAAACACAAATTACATCTAACTTAAATTGAATTAATTAATAATAAAAAATTGAACCACATTGAAAGATTGTACTCAATCAATTATTTAGTTCAACTCAAGAGATTATGTATCTATTATTTTCTTGTCACTCTTTTGATGCGGGATACTTTCAAAAACTCCGATCCCCTTCAAATGGACAAGCAAAACATTTTCAACTTCACCAGTTGACCACTTGTAAATGGATTCTTGGGTGGGCCATTTCCAAACCAATATTTGAGAATGCGGCGGCAACACTTATATGACCACGAATCGCTTAGTATGGATTCCTAGACGAATAATTGGGTTAAATGGGCCACAAACTGTTTCCTATACGAACAACTAAACTAAAGATTTAGACTGACAAATGGATTAAACGGTCACATTTATAGAATTGAACGTTTAGACGCACACCTTGACAAGCGAGATGGACTAAAATTGGCTCCAATAAAATGACAGAATTTAGGATATTATAAGGGTCATTGAACTCTACTATAAAACAATCCGACTGAATCAAATTATAAGATATAAATTCAATCGATTACGTTATTCATCTAAAAAATTTATATGCTCATTATTTTTTTCACTTTTTTAGTATGCGATACTCTCTAACAAATGTTAATCCAATGTTGAATGAATAACTCACGGTCAAATCTTTTTAAAAAATAATTATCACTTTTATCGTAAATTTTTAAGGTGTTGTGCTCTTTTTTTTTTTTTTTTGCCCTAACTTTTTTTGTTTTACAGGGCGCGCTGAAAATCCCAGGCAATCTAGAGGCATATAGTAGCCTTTTTTGAAATGTATGTCAAGGCAAAAAGGTATTTAATGCAATAACAGCAGCAGCACGCATTTAATTATTTCTACGATTCTATAAAGTCCCTTTTTTTAAAACTCAATTTGAATTCAATTAATGTCAAATAAATTATGTAAACACTCTTCAACTAAAATTAACGTTAGTGTTAAGCACTTAAACAATTGATATCTAATAAGAAGGTGTTTAGAAGTGATTAACTTGCAGGCAAAATGACTTTTATAAAAGCAGAAAACAAAAATACCATATATTTGCTATTCCGAAATAATTTTCTATGCACAAAATGATGGTGATAAAGAGCAGAAATTGGTATGCCAAACAGAATAAAATGATGAGAATTTTACCTAAATAGGACTAAAACATAATGACTTTCCCAATATAGGACCATATGTTTTTATTTCCCAATGTAGGACTTTTGGTCATTATCAAGTAGTCATTATTCAAGTAAATGTCCATCATTACTAGACATTATTCCTCCCACTAGGTCATTATTAAGTCCTATTTAAGGAATAAAAAAGTTTAAGTCCTTGAGAAAGTCATTATGTCTTAGTCCTATTTAGTGCAAATTTTACTAAAATGATTACTATTAACAATTAACTCAGTGCAAAACATCCTCTAATTATATATATTCAGATATATATCAAATGATCAATGAAAATACATACGAAGTATGTAAACAAAAGTTATTGGCAACCTGAAAAGGTAAAATAAGTTAATTAATGGAGGATGGATGAGACATGTCTTTTACCTTCTATTACAGCTCGCTAGTAATAGTATTACCCAATTGACCGATTATAGAAATTAAAAAAATATAATTATGTAAATAATTGTTAAAGTGGTTCGAAGATAACAGAAATATTAAAAAAATAAATATTTTTTCCTAAAAAGAAAAATATTTTTTTAGAAAAAAGAATAAAAAGAAGTGTGAAATATTACTCCGAGCCAAAGGAGTAATAATTTTGTTGAGATGAGTAAAAGTTAAAATTTGGGATAGAAAGCAAACAAAAAAATGCAATTTTTTTTGTTAGTTTTTTTTTCTGGGTTTCATAAAAAAAAAGAAGAAGAAAAGCACACATCAAGAGGAGAGGAAAGTGACGCTTCTGCAAATTTGACTGTTACAGTCACATCTACTCACTCAGATGTGTTTCTCGTTTTCACTGCCCATTCAAATTCTCTCAGATTTGTCGTTTTCCCCACCAATATTTCTCTCTATTTGTAATTATCTCCTCACTGTTTTCCCAATTCTCAACCAGGCCCCGCCCTTGCATTAATTGTATTGCCCCAATCAATATCTATCTTTCTTTTTTGTCCGCTCCCCAAAGAAAAGATGAGCTCCATCTCTCCCAAGTATAGAGCTTGCACCTGATAGTTGCAGAGGTTATATGTTTAGTATAATTGCTTCTCAGTTGCTAGAAAACGAACTCGCGTCTTTGATAGAATTTAGGATGAGATAGAGATAACTGGATTGGGCTATAAGACACTTGGGCTGAACCACATTAAAAGATTGAACCTAATCGATTAGTTAGTTCAAGTCAAGAGCTTATATACCAATTATTTTGCTTTTGAACTTCCGATGTGGGATGACACTCTAACACCCCCCAGCACCCTTTGCCTTGCCAACTGCGCAACACTCACTGCCCGCTCTTCCAATTTCATTGATGGCTTGGAAGGTGTGCAAAGTACTAGGCCCACATATCTTTAAGTTTATCATTTTCTATTTGATAAAATAATATAGTCATGTCATCTCTTGTTTTGTAGAACTTTTGATATAGTTTTTTGAATATATAAATTTTATTTTTTAATTTTACTCCTACAATAATCATATGCTTAGCATAGTTGTCTACTAGCACAACCGCCAGAAATAATCAAACTCGAGTCTTACTCTCATGGGTGGCCCGAAGGGTGTGCCAAGTAGTGAACCGCACAGAGTCCCTATAATTTTAGCGTCTTATATTTTTAAATATTGTATTAATTTTAAAACATAAGTATTCTAAAAAAATAAAATAGGACCCAAAATATAAATTTTGGACCCAGCCAATTTTATTTTTTCATTTTTCGGGACCGGCCCTGCTTATTCTCCAGGCACTCCTTGCCTTTGACAAATGTGCAACGCCTACGGACAAATTTTGGAGGGTAAACTATTTATTCTAGCCGGTCCACCGCATTGCGGCCCCTCCACAAGAAACTGGACCTCCGGCTTGTACCTACGAATTAGGATACACTGCATCCCCCTACGCGTTTGATCATACCCCACTAGGGCTGGGAATTTTTTAGAGCGCTGTTTTTAATGATACCTGCAAAAATAGAATTTTACTCTCAAATCTATAAATCGGTGAAAGTAAGCCTTTTTTGTTTATAGGGTGAGTCGAACTCAGTCCTCCTATATAGAGAGAATAAGTGTGGAGTGGTGGTCATTAGACCACTCTAGTTTGTCATGTGATTAATAATAATAATAATAATAATAATAATAATAATAATAATAATAATAATAATAATAACAATAAAAATAATAATAATAATAATAATAATAATAATAATAATAATAATAATAAATATAATGTGGCACGGTAGGAGTACTGTACAGACATGTTCATGTTTCATGCGTAACTATAATTATCATAAACCGTCAGATGTTGCCATAATCAGTGGTAATGACGGAGGATGCAAACATAATTAACAATGAAATAATTAACAATAATTAGTGCGGGGTAATAACGAGTTTCGTTGAAAATATTATAATAATGGTGTTTGGGTATTTGGACTTCGGTTGCTGAATCTAATGTGGATCTACTACCACTACACGTGGAAATCTATGTGAATGTCCGATTGGAAATTTTAGTACGTGCAAATTCGATATACATGAAAACATAAAATCTGTACCATACACTCGTATCAGGGCGAAAATGATTTTTGTTTGTTTTCGAAGGAAACTTCATATGCACTCCTTGCCCCCATCCGTCACCTTATTTTTCATATTTAAGTACATGATTTTGAACTACTTTTAAGTTAGCGATCAGTCGGGTTTGGTTTTAGTTCAGTTTGATCTATTTTTACTTTTTAGCAGATCGTTTCCTGTTCGACGATCTTCGGATTTGTCTACAAAATTTTTGTTCAAAAACCCACTACTCCCTCCGTCCCGCTTTGTTTGTCCACATTTGACTTTTGGAACTGTTCATCCAAGCACTTTGACTCATCAAATTCTCTCAATGTGTGAGCCTAAATATAGTCATGTGTGATCTTGTTTGATTTGTCTTAACATATAGATTATTAACATATAATTTATATAATTTATTAATATACAAATTACAAGATAAAATGGATTAAAGAAGTGTATTGGATGGTGTGCAAAAATGAAAGTGGACAAATATAGTGGGACGGAGGAAGTATTTTTTATTCATGTCCCGGGTCAAAAATAGGTTTTATCAATTTTTTCTAGGTATACACGCCTTCATCAGATGTCATTATATTCATGAATGTAGAGGCGTGATCAAGTCCAGTTGCACGCTCTCACATATTGTGTCACGCTTGCCGGTAGCTGCGAGACAAAATATATTATAGAGTATATTACTATATATGGAGTACTTATTTTCTTGTGTTGTAATCTCTCTGCACCTAAAAACATTTTTTATTTTGATTTTTATTGTCAAATAATGATACTCTTTGACCATAAATTAAATATAATCTAAAATGTATTAATGTCACCGTGTTTGAATATTTGAAATGTTCTAATATCACCGCGTGGCATTCTATTTTTGCCTCATCATTACACATGCTATGGTTTCTCGATTCTCTTTCCATGAAGGTTAAACTATATATATGTTGCGTTTACTCCACACCCATTATTTGCTATTTCTCCAAAATCTCCCCTATACAAAGTTTAAAGTATATAGACTTTCAAATTTTGGATATCTCAATAAAAACTTTATACTAACTTTAATCTATGCTTTGATAATTGATGGGATATGGGCTTTTAGCCCGACCCAATCCCATGCAGATATATTTGAGGACCAGATATTGAGAGGCCAGTTGTGCACTTTCTGCCCACACCGGAATTGTAACCAAATTTGTTTTTGTTTATCATCCGCCTGCCGTTCCTTAAGACTGTCAAATATGATTATCTTTGATGCACTTAACTTAACAAATGTCTAAATGATACTTTGGGGTTTGAGTAACTTCGGACTTCTTCATCAATGATGATATATCTTTTTTGTCATACACAATTTCAAAGGCTGATCCGTTTGCGTCGTTTGTGAATTACAATCACTTTTTACGACAATCATAGTCTACAGATGTGATCTTTCGTCAGAATTCTAGCGCACAATCATAGTCATTATTTTTGTGTTATCCGCTTAACCAATATCAGAACACGTCACTAGACATAATGTTGATGTCAAATTATACTTTTAGCCTTTAAATTAACACCAACACGGAAGAAGATCAAAAAAGGACCATTTGTGGAAAGGTACCCTTAAATAGAATGTTATCAAATCAATGATGATATATCTTTTTTGTCATACACAATTC
>OOIL02003702.1:527309-576812 GCA_900332095.2 Cuscuta campestris
ATGATATATCTTTTTTGTCATACACAATTCCAAAGGCTGATCCGTTTGCGTCGTTTGTGAATTACAATCACTTTTTACGACAATCATAGTCTACAAATGTGATCTTTCGTCAGAATTCTAGCGCACAATCATAGTCATTATTTTTGTGTTATCCGCTTAACCAATATCAGAACACGTCACTAGACATAATGTTGATGTCAAATTATACTTTTAGCCTTTAAATTAACACCAACAAGGAAGAAGATCAAAAAAAGGACCATTTGTGGAAAGTTACCCTTAAAAAAAGGACTACGGGGGTAATATTTGATAATAGAGGACTAAATATGAAAACCCCCTGTTATAAAGAACCAATTATGGAATTTATTCTAATTTTTTTAAATAAGATCATTTTAAAATTTGCATGCATGAATAGTGGACTGAAAGAAAATTAATAAAATTATTACAAAGTTTGCATGAATAGTAAATTTATTAACACTAATTAACATTGCAAATACACTAGTCTTACCATATGAACTTTTTTTTCTCAATTCACTTCAATGATTTTAGTTTACGATTGTATAGGTCATACTCTCTTCATTCTAAAATGATATTTCTTATTCGAACGACGTGCAAAATCTTATTATTTTAAACATAATTCTATTTACAAATTATTATACAAATAAAAATACTACCTCCGTCCCGGAGTATTCGTCAAGTTTGATTTTTTAGAGACAAATTGGATGAACTTTGAGTCTTAATTAAGTAAAATTTATAATGCATATTAGTATAAAAATGATTTTAATATATATCTTGTTTAGAACTTTCAAAAATTTATTCTATTGTGTTAATACGCAATACAAATTGAGAGTAATTGATGATTTAAGTTTGTCAGTTTGACTTGAAAAAGTCAAACTGGACGAATACTCTGGGACGGAGGAAGTAAAACTCACATATTTAAAACATTTATCAAAATATCTACAAAATAAAAGATAAAAAATATTTTATTTTATTAAATGATCAAAAAACATGCAAACAAACAAAAAATTATCAAGAATTCATAATAATAAAGAGGTAAACCATTTCGGAACGAAGAGAATATTTAGGTTTATTTCACCACTTTTCATTTTACTCCAAATTAAAACTTCTCTTAGATTTATATTAGAAGCCAATTTGACTTCACATAATATAAGATATGCATTTAGAAGTAAAAGGTAACTAGTTAAATTTATTTATAAGTATGAGAAAAATTGTGAACTACATATTCTTTACTTTATTAAATAATTAAAGAAATAGGACAATTATTTTGGGTTAGATTAAAAAGAAAGTATGATGACTAAAGTTGTGTTCTGTTCGCTTGATCTGATCTGATTCTTTAAAAATCTGATCTGATTGCAGTTATAAGTAAAGTTATTTCTGATCTAGTCTGATCTGATTATAATAAGAATAAGCAATAAGCAGAAAAAATAAATTGAACGAAACGATGCTTAATTCAGGTTTAGTTTGGTTCAATAAATTTCAATTTCAAAAAAAAAAAAAAACAGAGAGAAGAATATACCCGTATTCGTAGCACTCTTTTAACTTGTGTTTTGGATGTCGAGATATTCGGACAAGATCTCTTTTTTCTTTCTATAGCAATGGGGAGGGTAAAAAAAACAAAAGGCCCTTTCTTTCATCTGCACTTACTACTCCGGTAACTATTTCTCAGTAGTAAATACAACAATGTCACACAAGCTAAGTAAGTGTGTTCTTGATGAGGAAAAAGGTAAATGAACAAAAAAAAGAGAAAAAAAAGAAAATCGAGATTACATTAAGGGGATCTTGATGCGTCTTGCCGTTGTTTCAAAGGGACGCCTTCTTGACCAAAACCATCCTCCTCGTCGGTGTGTTTGGAGAGTCGTGATGTGGAACCTGTATCGCACGCAGTGTTTGGGTGAAAAACTAGTAACTAAACCAATGAAATCCAGACCACATTGGTTGTGACTGCGGTAATAACTTTAACTAAATATTAAAAGCCATATGTGTGTATACCTTCAGCCATGTCTTTGGTTTTGTGTAGGAGAAAGGTCCCGGAAAGTATGGTCACAAACCCACACATTTCTGTCACTATTTGTGTGGGGTTCTGCCTATCCCAGTCCTAATGTGCACACAAACAGAAATATGAAGGAAAATGAAGGATGTGTCATCAAAAACTACCGAACAAATGTACACATAGAAACTATTGATCGACTTTTAGCAACTTTCAGTGGGCATCTCGATTCGTAATCATGTAAAGCCCAAAGTGGGAAATGACATTACCTTGAACATGATCACACTAGCCAAGATGGTTAGAGATGTAAACATAACATAGTAAATCGGTGACACAACTGCTGTGTTGAATGTGTCAAGAGCCTGCATTCAGAATTAGCAAAAATACTGATTATCGGGGGAAATAGGAAGTACAAAATAGACAAATTATTGCCAACAGGATTGAAGTGTGGATTGAAGAAAGTATTAAAGAACTCAACAGGATTCAATAGAACCTTGCATGCATAAAGCACGGAACAAAATGCATTTGCAAACATAAAAATAATGATTATTATAGCATATGCAACACCTAAGGAAGGCACAACCCATCAAGAAGTGAAGAAACAGTCAGAATAATTTCATAACCAAATCTCCATGTATTTTCTGTGTATAGTTTCAGACTAGGTCTCATGGTGTTTTTTGTAATATACTCTGTACTATATTATTGAAAAAAGAAGACTAGTGAGATGTTGAAGGAAGGATAATTACCATATTTAAATAATTCATTTGTGTAAGCACACAAACCAGGACGACCAAAGTAAATGCCCAGGTCTGTGGATATATTAGTTGATTCATTCCAGACAATGTCAGCTTTAAAGCAATACCAATTGCTTTGACACTCATCACCTGTTAAAAAAAGGTGGCTCAGATGAAAATTTACCTTGGGAACAATTATATGCACAGAGATAGAAAAAAAATCCATAAGCCACCGGAATCTCTTCATACATACCGATAATGAACCTACTAGTGAACAAACTCCAATATAGCACATTATGTGTGTCTGTCCATATTTTGGTATGTAGCAAAATATGATGATTAAAACAGCTATTATCACAACAGCTGCATAAAAAAGAAAGCCTGCAAGAAATAGATTCCTGAGTGACATCAGTAGTTGCATGGTAAAGATTTAGAAAAACGGGTCACATGGTCACATAAGAAGCGAGCATGAACCATGCCAATTCAACCAATCCATAAGGTATTATTAACATAAATACAGTACCTGGCTCGGTAGCTAGATCCCACACTTCTTTCACAGACTCAATCTGCCGTTCTTGAGGAGCATGCAAAACAATTGTGGTTGACCCCACGACACATAATGCACAACCAAGAATGCCAAATATATGTAGCTTCTCTCGCAAAATAATGTGTGCAAGCACTGCACTGCAATTGTAAACAGCTCATAAGAGAGAGAGAGAGAGAGAGAGAGAGAGAGATCTTAAAATGAATTTCTGACATACCTTATGATGATGCTAAGTGCACCAAGAGGAGTGACCAGAATTGCTGGTGCAAACGCATAAGCTGCAAAATTTGCAATTTCTCCTACAACCACTGTTGCAACAACAGCAACCCATTAGACATCCATTTCCATTCAATCTCAGTGTCTCACAAACGAAAAGTAGTGAGGGTGCAATGTACAAGTATATCCAGTATATGAAAACGTAAATGAAAGTCTCATAATGCGTAACTCACTGGTTATCATGCCAACCCACCAAAGCGGCTCAATTAAGTATGAATATCCTCCCACTCCTGTCAAACATGATTAAATAGATTAAATGGAAAAAGTACTGCATCTTAAAATGCTAACGGGAAAGATATGCATTGCTTCATTATTTATGGACTTAAGGTGCAATTAGTAGTCATGTATTAACATTAATGCCAGAAGTACAATTTGAATATGAACATCAAGGAGACAACAAGGTGGCTGTTTATATGTAATCAGTCAACCTAATGCATAATTATGCCAGGAATCATATGCAGCAAATAACTCTCAAGAACCTAGGTGACAAGTATAAAATATAAAGAGAACCGGACGAAAGGTGGAGGAAGTTGAAGCTATTAGCAGGATGAGTAGAGGGAGAGCGATCAGAGGGGACGAGATCACAAGTCACAACTGAGTTTTGGAAGATTGCAGGCAGAGTAGGGATGGACAAATGGTGTGGTGAAAAGAGTTGGTAATGTCATTTTAAAAACGGTTAAGATACCCCAAGAATGGCAGGGAGCACGATGATTCTGTTGTATAAAGTCAAAGGTATCATCCAAAACTGTAACAAATTTAGGGGAATCAAATTACTCCACAATACCATGAGGGTTTGGGAACAAATAATGGAGAACATGATGAGTATGGGTGTGCCTATTTTCATGAATCAATTTGGATTCATGCCGAGACAATTAGTCCGGATAAGTTGTATGAAGCAAAATATTGTCCGGTAAAGAAGATCCATGTGCAGAAAATGAGGTTGGCACATATGTGAAATTGTGAATGCTTAAGTGGATATGCCAACATACTCGGAGGAATGGGTTTAAGAACAATGATATTCGCGACAAAGTGAGAGTGGCTTCGATAGAGGATGAGCAATGTGAAGCGATGTTATAGAGGTCAAGAATTAAAGTTGTAGGGCATTTGAGTTATTGGAATTTTCCTTCTTTTGTGATGTGTGATTAGCCGACTAGAGTTCTCGAGGATAGCTAGGTACAATGAGATGTTTGCTTTGCTGCTCTTTATTTGTGTGTTAGTAGTGTTTCTTTCTCCATGGTCCCACAATCTTATAGTGGTTTCCATTTACTTTTGCTTGTTGGACTATTCTAATATGTTTACTTTGTCCTAGTGAGCCGGGGTCTTTCATAAACAGCTTCCCCGTATTGGATTATTATAATATGTGTGCTTTGTTCTAGTAAGGCATCCATTCACCCACCTCCCAAACATTAGTTGTGAGACTTAACTGGGTAGATCTTTGTTGTTGTTGAAGTATAAATATGCATAGATGCCTTGTCCTATAATTAGAGATAATCGCAGCTCTCAAGTAGTCTCAAGTTACGATAGCAACACAATCCCTTTGAAAGCGCATGTGAGAAGGAAATAGAGAGTGATATTTAAAATGTGTTGTTATTATATAGGGAAGCTAGAAGTCATATGAGAAATTCAAATATCATTACTCCTTTGATTTGATTTGTATAGCCAGCTGATCATTATAACCTTGATCATTATTCAATAAATGACCTTTGGATGTAGATTCGAAAGTTAGCTACTTTTGAAGAAACACCAAGTTCAAGTAAAATGAATCTTTATGGGCTTGGGCATAATTCAACTCTACAAATAGATAACAGACTTCTTCCGATCACTACTGAAGCGATTTTTGTTACTCGCATTATCAATTTCCATGGAAATGGATATGCATTGCATCTAAATCATCTCATATAACAAGTATGCTAGAAAAAACTACTCTCAGCAAGGGTACGTGCTACCAACCATCTCAATATTAACCACCAGCTGACCAAACTAAAAACAGGAGGAAGAAGTTGGCCTCAAACCTATTCACTTCCAATGATCTATCTAGATAATGAACTAGAGAATGAACTACATGAGCTATAAGTAGTCACTCCAGCATGAACACTCTGCTGAGTTGAGATGTTTCTGCCTGAAGTTCAAATTACAGCTAGGACATCCTTAAATACTTTCTCCATTCCACAAAAGTTTCCCCACTTTCTTTTTTTCTCTTTCCCTTTTTGGTAAAAGGATATGTGATCCAAAATCCTTCTCTCTTTTCTAAACAAATTCTAACAACTCTCCTTCTAATTTTCAACTTTTTTTCAAAACTTTTATTAATCTTCATTAAGTCAAAGTGGAAACTTAATTTGGGAGTTGGGACGAAGGGAGTATGCAAATAGTCACGTCTTTACCTATTCAGACATGTAAAACGTCTTCAATATTTTGCAAACAAACAAACATTATAATCCCAACTCAGTTGGGGTCAAGGGGTCAAGATGTACACAAGCTTACCACTCTTAAAACAAAGAGGTTGTGGCATTTAATGCCAAAAACTCCTTAGAAAGTAGGAAGCGAGTAAAGTTTAATGTTTCATATTTATTTAGTCCACTGTAAAAAAATGACTCTTATCGAACAAGGAACAACCAAAGCAAATTAGCAGTTTTCCCTAACAGCAATAGAAGTGTCAGTCCAATTTGATTAGCTTTTGTAGCTAAATCACGTCTCAATCAAACGAAATACGTAGCAATAAAATCTGCAGAAGATAGAAATGAGGATATGAACAGTACCGGCCCTGATGCCATAAGCTGCAGCCTTTTTTAACCCTTTTTTCTTAACAATGAAGCTAGCGCCGATGAATAAGCTGGACGATAAAGCTAGAACCAATCCCTTGACGTTGTCCGAGGACATCCCCATGTAGGCATCCCTTAAACTTTGAGGGATCGAAGCAGACGCCGATTCTTCCGATGAAGCCATCAAATCAAAAGCCCTAACCCCTAGTAACCTCCCCTATCATCATTCTTCACGATAAGTAGCACCAACACAAATACTGAACACTAGAGCAACGCCGATTAAATTCACTATCGGCGAGAGACAACGAATCGGGACGGCTATTGGCTAATCGAGCGGCGGGGGTGCCGGCGGCGGAAGAAAGACGGACGGAAGATGGCGAGCTGGAAACAGCTGGTGAAGCGAGTGATCGGCGATCGTGACGGAATGGATGAGAGAGTTAACCACTCCACCGTAACTACACGAATCTGTTTTCTTTTCTCAACAATTCTCCTGCAGGAGGGCAACTCCACTCGTACAAGGAAAAATAATTATAAATTGGAAAATAAATTTCTTTCAAAAAATGGGAATGTTACTCAATTTGGCAATTTTGATTCCCATCTCTTGTTTAGAGACATTCATGCTATTATTCTCTAACAAGAGTGATTTGAAAGTTGGTGTTAAAATTGGAATGTTTCAACACAATTCAATTTTGTTTTTGTTTGATTTTTAAGAAATTTGAAAAAATGTGAAAAAAATAGAAAGGAAAAAAATTAAAAGATCTAGTTTTTGTAATGGAAAAAACTTTTCATAGACAAAGATAAATTGTCATTACTTGAGTCTCTAAAATAATTTCTTGTTTAACTTAGTTAGTTTTTCTGAATAAAAAAATTACAGATTATCATTTTAATTTGAAAAAGAATTTGAGTCATTTGTATTATTTCTCAATTTAAAAAAAACTAAAAAATTTTGGAATGTTGGTAAATTACTTTATACTCCGTACTTTCTAGAAGTACTCCCTATATCGGAGTACTTTCGACTCCGGTGATATGAAATATTAAAATTTACCTTTTTAAAATTAACTTGGTATAGTTCTAGCAACATTTATGTGGGTCATATAAAGAATTCCTTTAGCTTAAGTGCTAAGAAGATCACTTTCCAAGATTAATGAGAAAGTTCAACCGGATTCGAGCTTCATCAGAAGCAGATGTATTGAGTCATTGTGCGTTATTAGATCGAAAATAGTATAAAGAAATAGTCCGGTCACGGTTTTTATCCCGTTTTGAATATAATTTTACTCCGTATAAAATTTTTGGTTTAAAAATTTTACTCCCCCTGTCTAAATTAAATCACATGTTTATGCAATTTGATTGAAGTTATTTTCATTTCAATTTATTTGAAAATTTGTATAGAATTAAATAATAAAATTTATATATTTAAAAAACTTCATAAAAAATCTACAAAAAAAGTGACAACATGATTTGATTTTCTCAAAGAAATAGTAGCAAAAATGGGCAAAGAACACAATTAAAATTTGACCATGTAAATAATATAAAGATAAGTCAAATTGGAACAGAGGGATATATAATTGACCGCAAACTCTTTTTTTAATAGTAAATATTGTGAATCAACCTCAAACAAATTGAAAATAAGCATAAAAACAACAAAACCATAATAAGAAAAACTAAACGAGTGCCGGTTCCAGGGAGTTTCAGTACCAATTCTGGTTTCGGTTCCGGTTCCAAACCGTGTCTGACCCTTGCAATAACTTATTTTATTAAAATGAAGATCATATTAGAGAATTTCAGATCAAATAAGAAAGATTTAAATCACCATTGATCGGGAACATACACAACTATTTTTTTGGAAGTTACAACTTTATTACACGAAGCGAACAAGCTCTTACATAATTCGAGAAGAGTTTTATACTCTAATCGGGATTGGAATTTCGGTACTCGGGGTTCATCCCGATCCCACCCCTGCAATGGCAAATACAAGATGATGTGATAATTTGTAAATGTCTGTTGTAGACTTGTAGCAGCACAATAAACGGATGAAGCACAACTGTACAGACACAAGTGCCAAGTCAAAAGGTTTTCTGATAAGCACATAAACACTTCTATTGCCATTTACGCTAAGGAAGAAAAATGTAGGGTATGTGTGAGTCTATTACGACTACAAGAGCTGAACACCGGCGATTGTTGGGATTTTCTCGCGGAGCTTCTGAGTTACAGCCACGCGAACGGTCATAACACTTGCGGCAGGACCTGTGATCCGGAGCTTTACAATGGGATCTTCTATGGCCACCAGCTCCAAACTTCCACCTGCTGCCCCTACCAGGTACGGTCTTATTTCTTCAAGTACCTGTCATGTTTTCTACACTTTAAAAGCCCGATTGCTGAGAGTAACAGTTTAAACATGCAGCACATGATGTCTTTGCATCTTGCGGACGATCTGAGCGTTACCCTAACTAAATCTAGCAGGATCAGCCTAAAGCCCAAATTGACTTCATTTATACTTCAAAATTTCTTAAGCTAGCTTATCCCTGAAATAAGGCTAGGCTCCCCTTGGTAGCCACAATTGGTTTATTTTGATTTACTCAATAATGCTCATCACCGAAATTTGAAAAAATGAGCCCCAAGTTTCAATCTAGTTCCTCCGCTACCATTCCTATTACTATCATGTTAATATGCTATATCTCTTGGTTACCATCTCATCGCAGATCAACACTAAGCATGTGCAATTGTGCATTTATTTACAACTATGACAATCAGTTTAACTCGTTCTTTTTTTGTACCTTTACACTTCCCGTGCTCCGTTTGATTGTTAGCCGAATCCTCTCAGAATTGGTATCTCTACTCCTTTGGATAGAGGTAAGGTATGTGTACACCTTGACCTCAAACCCTACTTCTGAGTGGGTCAGTGGGATATACTAGGTATGTTTGGTTTGGTATAGCAGTGTTATGCAAATGCAAATGGAAGTTCAGAGTCATCTCTCCATTTTGCTTTCAAACAAGCACTTCAGATACTTTATGTACTTATTCCAAATATGGGACTAATTCTAAAAACTAAAATAAATAAATATATACAAGACTTAAAAAAACCATCACCTTTTCTATATTCTCTTCATTAAGCTCAAGGCCACTTTCTTCATCTGGGATGGATTCAACAGCAAACACCTCTGGTATCTTTTCCATCAAACGGCGCTCAATGCCCATTTTCATTGTAACTACAGAACTAGGGCATGAGCCACATGCTCCCTGCAGTTTCAACTTCACAACATTGCCATCAATCTCATGCAATGCCACATTTCCACCATCGGCGATGAGATAAGGCCGAATCTCATCCAATACGCTCTCGACATTTTCTGCAGTCAATGGTAAGTCCACTGCAGAATCGGAAGTTGTAACGGCCTTCACAACTGCAACGAAAGCAATTCCACATTCAATAGTCTCAAGCACAATATATATACTCCTAATCCTCCTATTACTATGTACTTGATGGAAAGTGGAAACATTAAACTGAAGATCGAAAACAAAAGTCCACTCAGAATAATTAAGCAATCAGGGAAAGAATAAAACTACATAAACATGAGACAATTAAGATATCCCTTTTCTAATTCACAAAGAAAAAATATTGAAAGGCCTAAAGATAAAATAATTTTTTTAAAAAAAATATACGATCTCTATAGCAAATCTAAGGAAATGATTATCAATGAAAGGATAAAAGTACACCATTTACCCCCGGAAATTACACGGTTTACCCCCTGAATATTAAAAAGTGCACCAAATACTCCTGAATTCTTCAAAAATTGCATGGTTTATCCGTGAACATTAAAAAGTGCACCAAATACCCCTAAAATCTTCAGAAATTGCACGGTTTACCTCTGAACATTTAAATAAAGACGATAATGTTGGGGAACGGTGCTTTGGAGAATTAACAATGGCCA
Organism: Cuscuta campestris; assembly: GCA_900332095.2. NCBI lineage: Eukaryota > Viridiplantae > Streptophyta > Magnoliopsida > Solanales > Convolvulaceae > Cuscuta > Cuscuta campestris. The sequence continues at coordinate 537,554 of OOIL02003702.1, forward strand.
GATGAATCATACTCACAATTCCCATGTGTGGGAGCAACACACTTCCTATCTAGCATTTTAGGACCAACAGTGCAACATTTTAAATTGTTCAGTATTATTTGGTGCACTTTTTAATATTAAGGCGTAAATTGTGCAATTTTCAAAGAGTTCGAGGATAAGCGTTGCACCTTTTAATGTTAAACCATGCAATTTCCAAAGAATTTGGGTGTAAACGGTGCACTTTTCTCTAAATGAAATAAACGAAAAAGAGAAAATGGAAATCACCTTGTGGTCGCCGCTTGAGATTGCTAGAAGAATCAATAGTTTGAGGCGAACATGATGATGGCTGCCGCAGAGGATTGCGCTGCGGCCTGAAGAGTGAAACCCTAGCCAAGACAAATCTAGAACTCTGCAGTTACTAAAGCAATTAATTAATCAGGAGACCGAACTAGTATACGTGAGCGTGCTTATGTATGTGATTTCGTACCTTGAAAGGAGGAGGATGGGGAAAGGCGGCGGCGTAGGACGACGAAGAGCAGGTAGAAGCTGAGGGGGACGGAGATCCGACGATCCGTTGGTTCCCGCGATAACAAATGGGATGTTGAGGGTTCAACGCCATTTCGGAATGCTTTGGAAAGCTCGAAAATCGTGAAAAAAAGGAAAACACAGACGAACAGGCTCGCTTTCGGGTGAAGTTTTTTGGGCTTTGGCCAAATTCTTAGTCCCTCTCTTTCCAAGAATAGAGGATTTTTCCACTTTAGAATTTTACTACTCCCTCGTCCTAAAACTTTCTTCTCAGAACATTATTCTAATTTCACGGGAATTTATATTTATTTGTATTTTTTCATGGCCTATATGATAAAATAAAATATTCTTGTCACCACTTGTTTTGTTGAACTTTTGATGTAGTTTTTAAATATGTATGTTTTATTTTTTATTTCTATACCAATATTTAAATAAAATAGATTGAAAAAACTTGGGATTTTTCTTCGTTTTGCGAACCGGGAAGAAAGATATAGGACGTAGGGAGTATCAAATACTCGTATTATTTTGGTGTTTTTTTTTATGGATATCTTTTTATAATTTTTTTTATCTTCTATCCTACGGTGTTAATTTGTATGTTAAAAGTGTAATTTCATATTGATCATATTTTTTTGTTATATACTCCCTCCATCCCATAAAACCTTTCTCCTTTCTTTTTTTACTCGTCTCACAAAACACTTCTCATTTCTATTAAAAAGTCACTTTTACCCCTTACTTTTTCATACTCTAACTATCACACCATACCTTTTTACTAATAATCTATCCATCAAATCATACTTTTACTCATCACGTCAAAGGATATTTTTAGAAATTCAATACCAAAATACACTCCCCTTAAATCCCTCCTAAAAAGCAAAACTCCCATGTTTCAGGGGACGAAAGGAGTACAACTTTAGGTGCTGCTTCTGATGCATTATTTGTGAATTCAAGTCGCTTTCTACTATAATTATAGTCTACAGATCTAGAGCATGTTTATGAATAACGTTAGAAATTATCGTTAGCATTTTGAAAAAGCTATCTACGAGCAGCATTTAGCGTTGGCATTTTCTAAGTAATCTACACCGTTAAAATCTTATCCAAAACGCTAACGCTAATCTCTAACAATATTTCCAAATAGGCCAATAGCCTTTCGTCGATATCCTAGTCCACATTTGTAGTCATTATTATTATGTTGTCTGTCTAACCTACATACGAATACGTTAATAGAGATAAAGTTGATATCAAATTACATTTTTAGCTTTCGAACACCATCAATAGTCAATATGACAGTATGTCAAAAAGAATTATTTATTTAAATGTACATGTAAAAGAAGGACTACATGCATGCGTAATATTTGATAATAAAAAAATTAAATATGGAAAACTTTCTGTTATAAAGGACTATATATGATATTTTCTCTAATTATAATCATTTCGATAATTTTTTCTTTATATGCTCTGTATGTATTTTTGTGGATTATTTTTTAAAATAGTTCATTCTATTTATATTTTATTTTATAGAGTTTTTGATATAGTTCTAAAATATGTAGTTTTTTTTATTTTTATTTAAATATTGGTATCAAAATAAAACACTTTTAAAAAAGATAGATTTGGCTCAAGAAAATTAAATGAGAAAAAAATAAAATGGAAAATAAATTTTCTTGTTTGGATAGAGAAGAGAAAAAAAAAGAAAGAAAAAAAATGAGATGAAAAAATCTACTAAGAAGAGGGAAAATGAAAATTTTTCGAGTCTAGCGAGAAAGTGAGAGAAAAACAGTTTCGTTTTTTTCATTCGAAATTCGTATGCTTTTATTTCTGATATTTATTTGAACTTCTTTTTAAAACTCAATTTATTTAAAAACTTGTATAGAATTAAAACATATACATTATATATTTAAAAATTACATTAAAAGTTTTACAAAATAAAAGAGATGACAAAACTATATTATTTTTTTAAACGGATAGTGAAAACAGGTAAATAATACGGAGTATAATTAAAATTTGATAATGTAAATAAAGAAGAAAGAATATACTACTCCGTATAAGATGTTTATATACTACTCCGTAAGTACTAACAGGTGTTAGTGCGTGATACGGCAGAGCCGCCGTAGGCCAGAGGAGAGGAGATCAACTGATCGGCGATTTGATATCCGGACGGCGACAATACCAATGAGAGGAGATCAACTGATCAACTGATCGGCGATTAGTTTCTACTTTCTAGTGTAAAGGGTAAGTGGGATGGTGGCTATTGATTACCGAATACAGAATATTTACGAAGATTTTAAATAAAGGTAACAAAGGGGTCCATAGCTCAGTGGTAGAGCATTTGACTGCAGATCAAGAGGTCACCGGTTCGAACCCGGTTGGGCCCTATTTTTTCTCTCTTTGTCAATTTTTTTTCAAAACGTAATGACCTAACTATTTTGAGCACGAAGCCTAACTTAGTTCACATGTGTTCTTTGCCTTGTTTTTGTTTCTTTGCCAATTTTTCCAAGACGTATAATCACCTAACTTTTGAGGTAGGTAATTGAAAGTAGGTAATGTAAGATAGGTAGAGTAAATGTAAGAAATTAAAAAATTGTGTTTGGATATTTAGTAGGTAATGTAAGAAAAGGAACACATAAAATTACTTAAATAATCCTAAGTAATTTGGTTATTTCCTTCTCCAGTGGCCATCAATTACAAAAATAGATTGAAAGCAAAAGAAATCTGAGAAGAAGGAGAAACAACCCCTGCGAAATCCTGGAAGTCAGTCGCAAAAACGGAAGAAGTGGAATCCGAGGAGGAGGAAAAAGAAGAAAAGAAGGAGAAAAAGAAGAAGAAGAGGAGGAGGACAAGGAAGGAAAACGCAAAACCTACCTCAAGTTACCGGAGAATCGGCGGGCGGATTTTTATCACTGTTCTGCGGCTAAGCTACCTCCCCCTACCTTCGGCTACCTTCTCCGATTGATTCCCCAAACAAGGTAGCCCCTAAATCTCACCTCACCCTACCTCCACCTACCTCCAACCAAACACTGCGTTAGTTCACGTTTTTTTTTTTTGCTTTTTTGGGGTTAGTTTTTATTGATAACAATGGTAAAATATTTTTGTATTGAATTGTTTTGATGATAACAAAAAGTCAATTCCTTTTTTAAAAGAAGAAAACAAATAACTAAACTTTTATTTTTATCATAATTATATTTCTACTAAAAGAAGTAAAGGAAAACCTCTTCAAGATACTAATTAAATTGAATCTTATAGGGATTCTGTTTTCTTCTTTTGTCAACATCTCACGCCAACACCCTTCTCAAGTTTGAGCATGATGATTCTGCATGCCAAGACAACAAAAGATTGAAACAAAACTTGAGGAAGTCACTCCCATCGTTGTCCCAGTGCCATCAAGACATTTCAATTTTTTCTTCAACAAAGACTTCATGCTTTTCAAATCTGCCGAATAATCAGTCAAGCAAATTAAAGGACGTCATTTTTTCGAACCTTCATCGAATTCAAACAAACAGGGGAAACATCATTCTTTTCAAACACCTGAAACGATGATTTTTCTTACTGCCCCCAAAAGAAAGAGTTGTCTGTCTATATAGAACAACCCTTGTCGGACAATTTTTCAAGATTGGTGGTTTAGTTGGAATTCCTCAGCAACAATGTTTTTTCGTTGAAGCGGTCCATGTGATTCTTTAGTGATGGAGAGCTATCAAAGAAAACCAACATATTATAATGTCTTGTCAGTAGGCACTGAATTGTGTATGTTCACCGACAGGGGAACAAGCATGTTTGAAGTCTCAAGAAGTCAAAACATGCTCTAATACTTTGTATTAAAACATGCTCTAAAACTTTGTTTTAACTCCAATATCTGAATCTCACTCGTTAACTCCATTCTTACATACACTCAACACCGCTCCACATTTGTAGAGCCTGTTTGGGAATAGTTTTAGCGATTAGCGTTAGCGTTTTGAAAATGCTATCTACGAGAAGCATTTAGCGTTAGCATTTTCAAAGTAATCTGCATCGTTAAAATTTTATCTAAAATGTTAACGCTAATCTCTAACGCTATTTCCAAACAGGCATGTAATGTCCTTGTTAAAGAGTGAGAATCAAATATTTGGATCAATAAGCATGACTCTAAAACAATTTGATTAGGATTTAATAGGTTTACAGTATAATATCGTAGGGTTGCAAAACAACTTGCAGCACTTGAATTCCAGTTGGAATCTACGCTCTAATGGCGAGGCGATCATCTTCTCCGATCATCTCCCCCATCTTCTCCGTATTCTTCCCCCGAGGCGATACTCGCTTATACCTCATCGCCGCCGTCTCAGTCGTCTCCCTCCTCCTCCACCACCTCTCACTCGCATCCGCGTCACAGCACCGCCACTTCGAGGGCTTCGACGCCGACGAAGCTGACGAGTTTCTCGATCCGAACGAGGATTCCTTATCCGACCTCGATCTCCCTCCTCCACCTACCACCACCACACTCTCCGTCTCTGACCCTATCGAATCTCACCATGGTCCTCCCGTGTCAGAGCCGCACATCGTTGCCCCGTCCGATCAGAAACCTTCATCAGCATCTTTTGATTACTGGGATGAGGATGAGTTCGAAGGGATTCCGCAGCACGTGCACTTTGAATCGCTTACTGAAACTGTTGGTGATTCAGAATCAGATCCGAATTCGAATGCCAGCTCTGGATCTGAGTCTCCTCCTACAATAGAATCCAAGTCGCCGTCGTCGTATACAGTGGAGATTGTGTGCGTATCGTTTTTAATCGTGTTCGTCATTAACTATTTCGCCGGGAAGAGAGAAAATGAGAACATTGCACTTGCCTGGGCAACAAAATTTGCAACCAAGGACTCGATATTCGAGAAAAATTTCAGTTTATTGGGTGTTGGAGAGACAGATGACTCTCCGCTATTGCTGAAAGAAGGGCAGAATGTGTTCAAGTTCTACGCGAGTGGGAGGAGATATTGCCAGGGACTGCTAGCTACTATGGAGCTCAAGAGCAGGCACGATCTGATCTCCAAGCTGTATAACATGGTGGTTCCATGCAAAGATGAGATAACATTCGAGGTGTATATGAATGATGATGCCATGGATCATGTGGTGTTTGCTGTGGCAAGGAAGAAATTGGCCAAAACAATGCAGAAGGAGGTGAGGGATCTACAGAGATATGCTGGAGTGGTGGCGCCACCTGCTGGTGGTGGGAGGAAATGGGTGGCCGATGAGTTGGTTGTGGTTTCAGAGTCAAAGGAGGTGGCCGGGGATTTGATCACTGAAGTCGTTCTTGAACAGGCATGTTTTTCAAACCATTTGAACATTTTCTACCCCCTACTACACAATTTTCTTTCTGTTTAGTAGTGAATGTTTGCCTCTTGCCTTTAATGTGTTAAATCTGCTACTGAGAAATTAACCTGGTAGGACACTCAATAAATTGCTATGCTATGTCTAGAATCTGTTGTTATTTGTTTTGCTACTTTAAAAGATAATGTGTTTAAAGGATCATTAATCTGGCAGGACACTCAAGTAACTAATATCTGCTCTTTGAGAAATTATGGTGTAAAGTGTTGCCTAAAATAAGATGCAAATCATGTCTTTAGCACCAATAAAACTCGGTGATTTTTGTTTTGTTTTTATGTATGTAGTGATGAGAGTTATTTGCATCACGAGAAACAGGAATTCAGAATTTGACCATGGTTAGTGTTTTGAAAAAAGTAATTACCAACTCCTAAACTTCAACTAATTTACTGAATAGAACAAAGATGGAGTATCGTTCTAATTGCAGATTACTCGATTGATACTTATGTTGGGGCAATACCCACTCTTTACCTACTATACCTAGCTTTCGGGGTGAAGGGTCTGCACTTGAGTACCCATCAATAACTTCCTATCCAATTCGTAATTATGCAAAGTAAAATATTGATACACATGCCCGTAGTTATTACTGAATTTATCTTTATCCTCCACTTCTTCCAAAATTTTACCTCCAAGTACACACCATCCCCAGACCATGCTCTTGTGGGATTTGACTGGGTTGTTGTTGTTGTTGTTTAATCAATCTTATAATTGATGTGAAGGAGGCTAAAAGTATAAGCTGGAGTGTTTGTAAATGGATATCATTCATTAAATCTTATGCTTCTTCATCTGACTGCATTCTAAATTAGTTATGGCAAGTGGACAACCCGTATAGTTCTTGAAGCTTGAATTCTATTAAAGCATATGGTTTGAGAAAGCAATGCCCCTTACGTGTGTACTCTCATGCAGGTATTTGGTGAAAAGGCATTGGAGAAATTCAGGGAGGGATTCATCTCAATGCACTTCTCAGATCAGCACATAGGCTCTCACAAGAAGATGTTGGTTTTCAAGTTTGCACTTCCCAAGGCTAATGACATGGCTGATATGACCCGACTGATTGCTCTTGTACCCTATTACATTGATTTAATCGGGAAATACAAGCTCAGCTCACACGTAAGTAGTATATCAGAATTTGAAACTCCCAATAGCAAACATTATTACTCTGTATTATTATTGCTGCTGGTGTTATTGCTATAAACTGCACTGAAATTGTGAGAATTCAGGCTCGTTCCAAAGCAGAAGTAGCACGGCTTAAGGTTGCACAAGAGTTCTACAAGGAACTGCAGAATGCAAGGCAAGAAGCTTTGCAGAGGAAGAAGGCAGAGCAGAGGAAGAAGTTGGAAGAGGCAGAAGCTAAGCTAAGTGCAGAGGCTATTCGCAAGAAAGAGGCTAAAGACCGTGCCCGTCAATTGAAGAAGGGCATGCCTAAGATGAAGATGACCCGTGCTCATTAGTTGGATCATTTTGGGCACCTCGATTCATGTGACATTGGTGTTCAGTGTCATAGCATGACATGAACCGACCCTCTTTTTGGGAGTTGGTAGTGTTTTGTTGTTCTCTCTCACACTCTAAGCCAACTCTCTCATCATAGTCTCTCTCTATGTGCGCTCATACATTTCACGGTCATTCTTTACCGCTTAGTTGTCTGTGGAAGGCAGTCTTGGGACAACATTGTTGAAGAGACATGTGGACTAATGTATAATGTGTTTTGTTGCTCCCACTAAGTTCTATCTATCCTAGGAAAGATATTTCAAATATAGAGAGGTATGTGCAAGCAGTTGGGGAATGTGTGTTTGGATTAAAGCTTAAGAGGGTGTTTGAGAGTCTTTGAAAAGAGCTTTTGAACTTCGACTTTATTGAAACACAATTTTAAGTGCTTTCCAATCAGCTTTAGATTATGGATTGTGGTTTTAGAAGTGTAAATAGTGATCTAGAAGTGATTTTCACCAAAGCTCGGAATAATTGCTTTCTACTTCTGATTTAGTGCATTTGTTTTTCAAGACTCACCGCCCTCACAAACACCTTTTAAATCTTATAAACACTTTCATCCTCTTGAAAGCACACTCTGTAGAGGCTTTAGAGGGGAGTGTTGTGTACTTTCTTGACGTCATGTATGAAACTCTTGAGATTAATTTCATCCAACAGGGAGTATAAAAAAATACTGAAAAATAAAAACCTGTGTGATTAGAACTTGTTAATGAGAGAATTTTTTTTAGATACATATTCTTTTTCTTAAAAGGAAAATGAAGTTAATTTTGGGATAGACAAAAAAGAAAAATTAAAGTTATTTGCAGCACTAATGAAATATACTCCGTATTTTTATAGAACTTTTAATATAGAGAAAACTATTTACCATTTGTTTTATATAATTTTTAATTTATTTTTAAATGGAGTGTATAAACTTTGGTGAAAGAGTTGAAAATGTGTGCAGGTTTGAATATGAAAGCATCGAAAAGTGTTATTTTTGAGTCTTTTGGAGACTTCACCAGTTCATTGCTATGAAGAACAATTTTTGTGAACAAATTGTAGTATATTTTTTCAATTGGACTTAAACTGCATTATATCTTTAAAATGAGATTTTTTTTTGACCGGATACAAAAAAAATGGAATCTAAAGATCTTTTTTTAATTTAGAAAAGTTTATGCCAAAAAAAAAGAAAAAGAAATGACATGAACTACTAAATTTTTAAAAAATGGAACAAAAAATACCCCTAGGTTTTTAAATACTCTTTCATCTGTCCAAAGTATTTTTCAAGTTTTAATTTCTTAGAGTCAATCAAGATCGATCTTTGATCTATTATTTACTAAAAAATACTCTCTCCTGCTCATATTTGGTTACAATGTTTACTATTTCAAAATCACGATAATTTTTGTTAATTTATTATTTTCATTTATTGTTTGATAAAATAAATTATTCTTGTTACCTCTTATTTTGTAAAATTTTTGATGTAGTTTTTAAATATGTGAAATTTATTTTTTACTTATGTCTCAATCTTTAAATAAAAAGAATTGAAAAAAATCGAGATTTTTCTTTGTTTTCCACAAATTGTAATCAAAATAGAGACGATGGGAGTACATGATATACTAGGCCTTTTTTGGAAACAATATTTTCGATTAGCTTTTCAAAACGCTAACGCTAACCTCTAATGCTGATGTTAAACATGACCTTAATCAAATAAAAATATGGATGGATATTTTGAAACTATTTAACAAAATTTAGCCAATAAAAATATTTTTTATTAAAATTTAATATAAATTTTATTCAATTAATAATCAAAATTTATTAATTACGATCATAAAAAAGCAAAATGAAGCAAATAATTTGGGAGAGTAGTAAAAATTACTCTCCCATAGAAGACCTTACCCTAAACAATTTTCATTTTGTTCCCAGAAACGGGATTAAAGTGTTCGTCGACATCTCAGGCGACGCATCCTCCTCCTTGCGTAGCGGTGTCTAGGCCTCCGGCATTTCATTGAAGCGGCCATCCTTCTTCTCCGATCTGCCTGAACAGCTCGATTCGATCCGGTATGTCTTTACTCAGTATTTTTGTATCCTAAGGTTATTTTTCAGATTCGAGTAAAATCTATACGTTTATTTTCAATCAGATGCTAAGATGAGATTTGCAGATTAATCGTTTACTAGCACTATAGCAGGTCGATAGTTTTATCGGAATTTCGTTTCCTAGCAGGTCAATTTGGTTTATTAGCAGGGTTTAGGGCTTAGTAGCTTTACCGGAATTTATTGGCTCCGTTTGTTCTGTTGCAGGTCAATAGTTTTACTGGAATTCTCGTTCTGTAAACACTTCCCCAACCTGAAGAAATGGTCGGATGGCATCGGAATCTGCCTTCCTTGCTGCGTCAGGCTGGGAGACGATTTGGACATCCACATACTGTGATTTCCAACTCCTGCTTTCACGCTAAGGCTTCTCCAGTTATCGGTAATCTTACTTTTTTTCTTGAAGCAGAATTTGTATTTCTGACTATATCACGAGTGAAACCAGAAATGGTTATGTATTCATTGGTTAGAACAAACTAATACGGAGTAGTAATAATTTCTTTGCATCCGCATTGAAGATTGAGATTTGATGGTTTGAGCTTTGAATTTACTCTTTTTTACAGAAATAAAGAAAACAATGACCTTATGCTCTCTGAAATTTTGTTTTTAATTTCTGATGCATTACTTAATTTCCTTGATGGTTGGCTCCCATGAATGTTCTAGGGCAGGTATCTTATTCCAATAGTATGAGAAATTTGCTTCGTCCATGCATCCCAAGGACGTCATTCCAATATCTACAGACATCTGTAAGTTTGAAAAAAGGCTGTTTTTTTGTTTATGATTAAATCACCAATCTAATACGTTACCTATCTGATGTGGTTGGGGATTATAATTATACGCTCTAGAGATATGAAGGAAAACAATGCATATCTTTATGCAGGGGCTCTCTGGCTCGAGAGCATTGCGCGATGATGCAACACCCGTATCTTCCCTATTAACACCACAAATAACATCAGGTGATGGTAAAACTGAGGCTGGGAAAGCAATCTTGAAGCCCTCTACAGTTCAGGCAGTTTTGAAAGGAATAAAACAGGTGTGTGATGAGTGAATACCAGACCCTTCGTAACTTAATGAAATCTGACAATAGAAAGCTATCACCTACTCAGTCTGATAGCTTACTTTGTAGCGTTTGACATGATCTAGCCTCTTGCTTGTATTTATTTTCGCTGCTTGCTGGGGTCTTCACGGAAACAGTCTTTCTTTTCCTAAGGGTAGAGGTAAGGTTTTCGTAAATCGTAGCCTACCCGACCTGTACTAGGTGGGATGTTTCTGAAATACGGAGTATTAAATATGTCTGATTGTCTGGTTTGATATATGATCCAACCTTTTGCTTCTATTGCCTCCTATTAGATAAAGATTTATATTTGTTTGCACTATTATATATTTTGTTGCCTCTAATTGCACTAAAAAAGGAGGTATTAATGTAATAAGTCACACAATTGATTCTTCTAATCAAAATTGAGGCTAAGGTTATCTTTTTAGTTTATTGGTTTTTGTGGATAGTAGTGCACTTGTTTTGGCTATAGTACATTGTTTTGAATAAATATTTTTAGCTTTCTCCTTTTTTATTGGGAACGTTATGCAGAGTCCAAAAAAAGTAAACCTGGTGGCTGCATTAGTTCGTGGAATGCGTGTTGAAGATGCGTTGTTACAGTTGCAAGTGACAGTCAAGCGAGCTGCAAAAACAGTTTACCAGGTGAGGCAGCAGATTGATATAACCGATCAATTTGTAGTCATGCGAGGAAGAACATGGGGTCCATTTGTTTAGCCGAGAATATAATTTTTGAAAATCTTATTCAGATTTCATGTGTTTGGCCCAAGAAAGTATTTTCCATGTAAGTTTTTCCTAAATTTGCCACATGAAATCATTATCCATGAAAGACTTTGTGCGGCACCAGATTCTCCTAGACTGTTTAGGCGTCTATGGAGAGGGAAGTTATATTCCACACTAGATTTTCTATTTTTGTGGGCCAAACCTTATATTGTACATAAAACAGTTTATTTTCCTGCTTTCTTTTCCAAAATTTACTTTCGTGGAAACAAAAAAGAGCCTTGATACATCAAATAATTCCTCTTCTGCTGGCTTATGCGAGGGGATGAATCCAGAGACCAGTCTTCATGAACCATCTTATCATTTACCTTCTGTCATTCGTGCTGTATAACATGAACTTGTTATGCCATGTACAGGTTATACATTCAGCTCGAGCAAATGCTACCCACAATCATGGGTTAGACCCAGCCCGTCTTCTTGTTGGTAAAATGAAGCAGAACGTTCTCTCTTTGTTCCATTTTGTTTATATGCTCTCGTCCCAAAATTATTGTGCTCACTTGTCTAATTTTTTTGGGTGTAGCGGAGGCATTTGTGGGGAAAGGACTCTATCTGAAGAGGGTATCTTACCACGCCAAGGGCAGGTCTGGTGTAATGGAAAGGCCACGGTGTAGACTGACAGTTGTGGTCAGGGAGATCACTCCCGACGAGGAGGCTGAGATTGCTAAACTGAAAGTCGTCAAGTTCCGGAAGCTCACGAAACGCGAACACCGCCTGGTCCCACATAAGCTCATCGAGACGACTCCAGTGTGGGCCCGCAGAACGAAATCTAGGAATAACAGACCAGTTGCCGATGATGATGTTGCTGCTGCTGCTTGAGCTGGTGTGGTGTCGCGTCCTTGGTAAACATCTGCCTGAATTTTTTGTCTTAAATCTTTTTTTTTCTTTTGTCAAACTAATTCAGAGCCTAAATGTGCTGCTTGATGTTTTTAAGTTCATTATAAGAGATGATTATTCGATTCACCCAACTTTAGGGCCATTTTGGCGAATACTCTCCCTATGAATATCTCTTTGGTTATTTTGTATTAATTTTTCTAAGTGTTGTTCACGTGTTCATCATGGTTCATCCCTAAAAATAAATGTGAATAATTCCTCGAAGATGCGTTGACTTCATGAAACATTATGAAACGGTGTTTATTTTGGTTGAAGCATTACACAGCGCTTTCACTACCAGAAAGAGGAAGCCAGGGCCGGCCCTGAAAAATAAAAAAATAAAATTGATCCGGTCCAAAATTTATATTTTGGGCTCTATTTTATATTTTTAGAATGTTTTTGCTTTAAAATTATTAATAAATTTAAAAATATTGAGCCCTAAAATTGTAGCGACCTTGTGCGGTTGGTCATTTTGCACACCCTCCGGGCCACCCATGGAGGAAACCACACTCTTTCAATTTGTTCTCAAAAATTACATATTTAAAAATCATTTAAAAGATTTACAAATAAAAAATGACATGATTATGTTACGGAGTATTTTATTAAACAAATAACGAAAATAAGTAAAAAAGTGATTAAATTTGAACTTATGAATAATGTATTTGAACTTATTCTCGGACGGAGATAATACATTTTGGGATGAATGTGCCCGCATGGGCGCGGACAACTCAACTGGTCTCAGAAATAGAATTTGGAACAACTTATCAATGATTGAGTCTTCTGTGGAGCAATCTCTCAAAAAATGAAGGGGGTTTCTTGTACGTAGTGAACACTGGTCTCAGCCTGTGGTGAGTGATTTCATCTTTTGGAACAAGGGATAATGGAGTAGAAAATAATTGAAAAATATTCACAAACTTTGTAGTATCATTTTTTAAAAATAATAATAGTATAGTACTCGGGGTATCAACTATCAAAAGACCATGCTAAGTGCCGCTCAAGAAAATAATTGTAATTTTAAAGAGATGTAGTGAGTTGTGAAGTAAATAAATTAATTCTATTGTGCAGAATAATTTATTGTACAATTTCACAACTTTTGAAAAATCATTATGAAAAAAATTATTATTATCAGATTATCGATTATTGAAAAAATGATTAGTTTCACTCTAAAAAAATACTTAAATTTGATATTATTCATAAAATCCATTTAAGAATACATTTAAATTTAAAGTTAGAAATTAAAAAATGAAAGAAATAGAGATTTTACCTAAAATCATCTTACTGATTAATTATTTACGGAAAATAAGTATTTTGTTAAGTACGGAGTAATCCTTAGCATCTTCACGGCAATTTAAAGCTCACACATTATGTGACAATGAAAAATAAGCTTATTTTTGAAAGGGATAAATTTTCTTTTTTTCTATTTTGCTAAGCTGCAAGTTTGCAACCCATAGCTAGCGACGAAGCTGCGACGTTTTGCATTTCAGGCTGCCGGGCAGCCGGACTCGCCGTCGCTGCATTTTTTTTCGGTGGGCGGAGGAGTCCGATCGGTGTTTTCATTAGCGTTGGCTTCTGCGGCGTTCGGGAGTTTTTCGAATTTTGTAGTTCCAAATAGCGGCTAGGGAAGTAACCACCATGGCTTTATCCCACTTCACGGCCGCCATGGCCGCCGCCAAGCCCTTCCCCGGCGCTCGCACCTTCTTGAACGCCAGGGTAAAGTGGGTCCGGGACCCGTACCTCGACAAGGCAGTCGAGAACGAGAAGAATCTCAAACCCTTACTCAGTCTCAAGGCATTAATCGTCTCCCAACCCTCCAAAACCCTACCGCTCCGAATCATTTCTCCTCTGCGGCCCCAGCTCAGGCTCCCAACCACCGCCCTGGATTTCGTCCGGAAGTATCATTACCTTTTCAAGCTTTTCCGGCCTCCGAATATGCGGCTATCCACTCCTCACGTGAAGCTCACCCCGAAGGCTCTGTCTCTGCACAACGATGAAATGCTAATCACAGGCCTTTCGCATTACCGGAAAGACTTGGCTGAAAGGCTGGCGAAGCTCCTGATGATCGCCAGAGCTAGAAGACTCCCTCTGGGTGTGATTGACAAGTTCAGGTTCGATTTGGGCTTGCCCCATGATTATTTACTCAGTTTTCTACCTGAATTTCCAGATTATTTTCAGATTTGTGACATGGTGGCTGATAATCCTTCACCATTGGGTCCCCAAGAATTTGGATTAGAATTGGTTAGATGGAGGGATGATTTATCTGTATCTGTTATGGAAAAACAGTGGAGAGGTGAGGATTCTGAGACTAGACGGAGAGGACCCATTAGGTTTCCGATGAATTTACCCAGGGGGTTTGATTTGGAGAAGAGGGTGAAGAATTGGGTTGATGAATGGCAAAACTTGCCTTACATTTCTCCATATGAGGATGCTTTCCATTTGAATCCCAGTAGCGACCAGGCAGAGAAGTGGGCAGTGGCTGTGATTCATGAAGTACTCAACTTGCTAGTGTCGAAGAAGACAGAGAAGGAGAATCTTTACTATTTGGGGGACTATTTGGGATTTGGAATGAGATTCAAAAAGGCTTTGGCTCATCACCCAGGGATATTTTACGTGTCTAATAAAATTAGCACACAAACGGTAGTTCTGAGGGAAGCTTTTAATAAGAATTTATTGATTGAGAAGCATCCATTGATAGGTTTGAGATACAAATACATTTATCTCATGAACTTAGTGTTAAGAAGGGGCATTCCCATACATGCCGCAGCCATTCGAAATAGAGAACGCTTGGCTTCTATTAAAGGACGAAACATTGGGAAAGAGGGAAGGGGCCAAAGATTAGCAAGAATTGGTGATCGCTATCATGGAAATCAGAATTAAAACACATACTGTGATTTCCAACTCCTGTTTTCACGCTAAGGCTTCTCCAGTTAAAGGTAATCTTACTTTTTTTTTCTGGAAGCAGAATGTTTATATCTCGAGTGAAACCAGACATTGTTATGTATTCATTTGTTCGAACAAATCAATATGGAGTAATAATAATTCTTTGCATTGGAGATTGAGGTTTGATGATTTGAGCGTTGAGTTTATTCTTTTTGCCAGAAACTAGTTTTGAGCCTGTGTGTTGCACGTGTAGAAAATTTTACCTTAATATACTATATGCACATACTCCATTAGAGAAAAAAAATGAAGAAAACCAATTGTGTTAGTTTTTGGAGTTGAATACCCAATGCTTGTTCTGTGGAGTTGAAGAGGAAGATTGTAACCACTTGTTGTGCAGATGCATTGTTTCCAAAGAGCTTTACAAGCAGCTTAAATGCTGGTTCAAGTATGAATATTGTGCAGACTGCTTGAGAAAGTTTATCACACAATGGAAGTTGCACGGAATGAATATTTTTTGCATATTTTAAAAATAAGGATTTAATTAAATGTCGTTCATATATAATAAAGAAAAAAAATGAATTTATACTCTCTGAAATTTTGTGTTTAGTTTCTGATGAAATTATTCAACTGTTTTGATGGTTTACTCCCATAAATGTTCTTGGGCAGGTGCCTTATTCCAATGGCATGAGAAATTTGCTTTGTCCATGGATCCCTAGGACGTCCGTAAGTTTGAAAAAAAACTATTTTTTTATGTTTATTATTATATCACCAATTCAATCTGTTACCTATCTGAAGTGGTAAGGGATTAAAATTATAAGCTATGGAGATATGAAGGAAAACAATGCATTTGTTTGTGCAGGGGTTCACTGGCTCGAGAAGATTGTGTGATGATGTAACACCCTTAACTTCTCTATTAACACCAATCATAACATCAGGTGATGGTAAAACTGAAGCAGGGAAAGCAATTTTGAAGCCCTCAACAGTTCAGAAGAAATAAAACAGGTGTGTGATAAGTGAATACTCCAAATTATGATATTGAGTTCATTTGAGGCTCTTACCATGTGTCCTTCGACCCGAAAGTGGTCCTTACCCCCCTCTAATCCCTCACTCAAATGCCCAATCGCTAGCACATCCCCTGCACTCCACCCAGTCCCTCCAAACAACCCCTCTTTTAACAATAGATCAATATTTGTCACTAATAAAATTGAAATCCAAACACCGTCTAATTAATATGTCCTCATCAAATGACATTCGCTAGTGTTTTTATACATACTTATACTCAATATGTAATCCAATTATTCAAAAGAAATAGACAAAAACAATGTGCATAGTAGATCTCATTGCATATTGATAGAAGGTTTTATTAATTACCAATAATAATTATGATGATTATTTATTCAAACAGATATCATTCTATTGTACAACACAAGACACACACATAACATGCAGGCACACTGCCAAATGACTGGAACTACTTATTTAAAGTTCATCATGTGTAACAGTTTTGGGACGTATTGGTATTAATCTTCTGCAAGCATCAGGAAGAATTCCATCACCACCACCCTCACCTTGACCTCCTCCACCGGAGTGGCCATTTCTATTCAGGAAATCATGGAATATCTTAGCTGACCACTTTGGACTTCTTGTCAACTCTTTTGTGCTGCGGTCTACATTGTATAAACCCATTCTTATGGTATATCCGCTTGACCATTCCAAGTTGTCTACGTATGTCCAAACAAAGTAACCTTCCACCCTTACTTTGTAATCGCTGCATGCCCACAAATCCAGTCATTATTATATCATTCACTTAACTTGAAATTTTGGTAAGAAAAAAGTGTTGATTAGAACAAAGTGTGTGGTTGGGATTTGTTTATTTTGAGAGATTGAAATATGTCTGCATATACACATCCTTTCGAGATCATACTCTTTATATATGGGATTTTTACTAGGTTTATTGTTGCTGGATGTTCAAGACATTGCTCTTACCAAATGGCTCGGCGAATATAGAGAAGATGACGACCATGATAGTTTATCCTCCACGTGTCCTTGGCTGCATCTTGCAGAGAGAGATCTAAGGGATCACCAATTCCTGCATGTATATATCTAAAGGCTATGAGCATCGATCCGCACCAAACAGAATTGAAATGGTCATGCAGGTATACATAACGCCAGTGAACTAGCTCAACCAAAAAACTCAAGCTTGCCTTTGTAGGTACAAGAAAAGTTTTTATATTCTAACACATACACCTAATTACCATTTTCAGTGATATAGATTATTGGGTTTTTGTAGGTATCTTTGGTATATTTGAGAACATCAAGAATTCCTTCTGGGTACACATACAACCAACTTGGAGAAGCCTGCAAATCATGTAAATCCACATAATCATACTCTACTCAGTACTCTTAATTATTATTTTTTTTTAAATTTGAGACAAGCATATACCTGTTCACCAATGGGTTTACCATTCTTATAGTCTGCAAATAATTGATTGGAAATAATTAAAGACATTACATTATGAACCAGACATTCTTTCTATGGTTAAAAAACAAGGATTATGCATAAGGTATGGGACATACCTGATAAAGTAACACGCTTATCAGTTGAAACTCTAATATGGTTTGGATTAGGGTCGGGGGTAAAATTGGCAGAGACATAAGTTGAAGTGTAAGAGTTAATGCCAACAAAATCATATGAGTTCTTCAACATCTGTTTCTGGTCCCATGTAAATTCAGGCAATCGTTTAGGGACTAACGTCCTCATTGTCATTGGATAATGACCATATACTATAGGATCCAAAAACCTAATTAATTACAGAGTAATAATAGTAATTAGTTCATAATGATCAATGCTCTCTAATAACTAGGTAATAATGATGAGGGAATGGAATGGAAGAGACCAGCCAAAAGTGAAATCAAGGTTCCTATGAGCTGCTTCAATGTCTTCGTGGCTATCAGAAAGAGGTATACTCCATGTCACATCCAGTGTTATCCCAATCTTGCCCTTGGGCGTGGAATCTAAGTCTTGATACTACATGCATCATCAAAAATTGGATGTTACGAGTTACATATAAAGCAAATTTAATCTAATTGAAGATTAAAATTTGTCTAGGGCTCGAAAAAGTTATTTCGTATGATTTAGAGTTTCCTCCGTCCATAAATTTCTTTATCATTTGACTTTTCACGACCTCCAATGCAGTACTTTAACTCTTAATATCTCTATTTATTAATTTATATATGAATATATATTATAAGAAATATTTAACATTTAATGAATCTATCTATACATTATTTAAAAAGACATGAATTTTTTCCTGCCCATGCATGGCACTCATATATGGAAAGTATTGACAACATAAATGGTAGTTTAATTATTTTACCTTAATGTTTTCCTTCCATTTTAAGTATGTTTTCATTTTTATTTTTATTTAAATGTTACACCATTTAAGCATTTAAATTAAATTAAATAGTAGTGAACCATTGGGGAATTGAAGTATGGAAATAAAATACACAGCCATTTAAATATTAAAATAAAATTTAAAAATTACAAATTAATAAAGTATGGGCAGGATTAAAATGATTTATTTCAAACAAACTACAAATTAATTATTTATCATTAAAAAATATTATAATTAACAAGCACAAATGCGTAAAAATGGTAAGTTTTCTAAAATAGATTAGAAAATAAATATGGTACGGTAAGTAGATGATAACATTTAAATAAAAGAATAAAATAAAAAACTACAAATTGATATTAATACTATAATTTAAAAGAATGGAAACATTTTAAAAATGACAGATGTTCTAATTAGAAAATTAGAAAATAAATAGATATGGTATGGTAAGCAATTAGCATCATTTAAAAACGAAAATAAAATAAATGGTAAGTTTTCTAAAATAAATTAGGTCAATGTTCTAAAATAAAAGAGAAAATAAAATACTCCCTCCGTCCCCAATTTGATTACAAATTGCGGGTTACGGAGTAAAATTTTTTACTTTTTGAAATCATTTTATTTACAAATTGATATATCAATAAGATATAAAAATTACATATTAAACAACTACGCCAAAAGTTCTACAAAACAAGAAGTGATAAGAATATTTTATTTTATCAAATACTTAATGAAATCGCGTAAACAAACAAAAGTTATCGAGAGGAGAGAAAAAAATTGTAATATATTTAGGGACAGAGAGAGTACATCTAAAAATGATAAGTGTTATAAAATAAATTAGAAAATAATGTGGTTTGGTAATTAATTAGTACGATTTAAATACGAAAATAAAATAAAAAACTACAAAATTAATATTAATACTATACTTTAAAAACATGATTTTTTTAAAAAGGTAAGTGTTCAAATTAGAAAATTAGAAAATAAATACGGAATGGTATGTCAACACGATAAGCAAATGGTACCATTTAAACACAAAATAAAATAAATGGTAAGTGTTCTAAAATAAATTAGAAAATAAAATAATTATTAAAACGATAAGTATTCTAAAATATATTAGAAAATAAATACGGTACGGTAAGTAAATGATAACATTTAAATAAAAAAATAAAATAGAAAACTACAAAATAATACTATCAATTAATACTACAATTTGCAAGCATGGTAACGTGTAAAAATGGTTAATGCTATAAAATAAATTAAAAAATAAATATGGTACATTAAGCCAATGGTACCATTTAAATTCAAAAATTAAAAAAATTATAAATTTGTACTATTAATACTATAAGCATGGAAACATGTAACAATGGTATAAGTATTCTAAAATAAATACTATTAATACTATAATTTACAAGCATGGATACGTGTAAAAATGGTAAGTGATCTAAAATAAAATAGAAAATAAATACCATAGGGTAAGTTAATGGTACCACTTAAATACGAAAATAAAATTAAAAAATACAAATTCTAAAATAAATACATCAATATGTTGAATTATTACTTAGATAAGTCAAATTATTAAATTATTATCAAGAACAATATCTGAAACATATTGAATTATTGTTACGGAAACTGGTATTTAGTCATGAGAAAGTGTATGTTGCAGTTTAAAGAGTAATAAATCGCAATGGCTTGAAGATTCTGATATACAACGAAGTGAATGCTCACACAAATTATACATACGAGTGATGTAGTTTATAAAGAAGTCTTTCAAAATTTGTAAATCATTTTACTTTTGTACTTTAAAATAATGAAATATCTATATTCCATTATATAACAATTTATATTCCTAAAAATGATCTTAAGTTAGTATCGTAACTATGACCCGTGCTGCACGGGTGTGATACTAGTTGATACTAAATTTATATGATTATTCAATGTCTTTTTTCATAATTTTTTAATCAAAGTTTAAAATTTTTGACCAAGATAATGAATTTGGAAAAAAGTTTATGGGGGGAGGGAGTACTCTTCGTCTCATTTGAATCTTTCCAGTTCGCGTTACGATACTTGACTAATTTATTTTCAATTAAATTTATTTGATTGTACGTGTTAAATTTAAAAATAAAAATTACATATCAAAAAAATTATTAAAAGATTTATAAAACTAGAGATGACATGATTATATTATGTTATCTAATGATTAAAAAAAATAGAGAAATAAAGTGTATAAAGTTTGATCTTGTGAATAATATATGTAAAGATTCAAGTGAGATGGAGAGAGTATTATTCACTGACCTTAGTCTTGAATAAGTTGACAGCGTGGGCGTGGGCGAGGAGGAGATTGTGGGCAATGATATAAGGTTCTGTGGATGAGTCACCGGCTTGGCATGCCCGGTTCACCCATGACGAGCATCTCCCCGGGGCGGACGAACCCGATTCCCACCCGCCCATGCTGAATTCATATGGCTCATTGAATGTGATCCAGTGCTTCACCCTGTCCCCAAATCGTTGAAAGCAAAGTTCCGCGAAATCCTTGTAGTCAGACCTGTTTTCATTCATTCATTTATCCCGTTATACATATGTAATTGTGTATGGGAGAGAACACGGCCGTGTTCTTGGTTTTTAAAACGGAGGAACCGAAACCGGAACTTTCTCATCCGGTTCTGATCTGTTTATTAGTTTATGTGAGACGACTTACACAATTCTTTGGCTCAAAAAGCCACCGTACTTGTCTTCTAAGGCTTGAGGAACATCCCAATGGAATATTGTCACAAATGGTTCCAATCCTGAGATAAACCAAAAAACCAGTGCCAATATTACTACTACATTGCTCCCTAACTTACTACAGAGGTTCATTCGTCTCAATTTAAATTGTTTGTTTTGCTAATTTCAAAGTCAAATTTTGACCACATTTTTTACCTATTTTCGTTACCATTTGAGAAAATGATATAGTTTTGTAACTTCTTGTACGTTTTGTAGAACTTTTGATGTAAATTTTAAATATATAGATTTTATTTTTTAATTCCTTCCCAATTTTTAAATAATTTGAATTGAAAATTGTCGGTATGCCGTCCAATTGTTATAGAGTTATTAAATTGTTCCGTCCGACCCAAATTAAAACTTGTTCCTACCCCTTAGAATTGTCCCCACTATATTTAATTTGCTATGATATTTTGAAGCAGAACCATTTTTGGGGGCTGAATGGAACCGTTGAAGCCGTTTTCAGTCGTGATCAATAT
Organism: Cuscuta campestris; assembly: GCA_900332095.2. Classification (NCBI taxonomy): domain Eukaryota; kingdom Viridiplantae; phylum Streptophyta; class Magnoliopsida; order Solanales; family Convolvulaceae; genus Cuscuta; species Cuscuta campestris. The sequence goes on from OOIL02003702.1 coordinate 559,154, forward strand.
TAACTATAGGAAGGGCTTAATTATAAAAAGGCCGGAGGAAATTTTGACACCGTTTGGCATCAGTGTTACTTATTAATGTTAACATTTTAAAAAGACTGTCTGATAGTAGCCTTTAATGTCAGTGTTTTCAAAATTAACTTACCCGATTAAAATTTTTTCTAAAACCCTAAATTTTGTTTCCAAATGAGACCATTGTCATTCGAGTCATATGGAGACCTTCATGATGTGAGCAGATGATGCCAAAGAACATTGCAACCAATATACAATGTCAAACTGCGGCGTTTACCATTTCAATAATTTTATTTACTCCCTCCGTCCGAAAATATTCTTCCCACTTTCCTTTTTGGTCCGTCCGGAAATATTCTTCCCATTTCCTTTTTTAGTATACTTTTTAAGGATAAATATTAATAATACCCTTCTATTTTATCACAAATCTACTTTTTTAGTACTTTTTTAATAATAAAAGGAGATTTAAAAGTTTATAGTATGCGCCTTTTTGAAAATTTTGCATTTTTTAACTATTCCTTAATAAGCGTGCCAAGTCAACACGAGAATAATATTTCCAGACGGATGGAGTAGTTAATTACCGTTGGCTATAGAATCATTGATGACACTGTTGTAAAATGCGATGCCTTCTTCGTTCACTCCTTCGCTAACCCTTCCACCTGCAACCGCATATGCATTTAATAATAATAATAATAATAATAATAATAATAATAATAATAATAATAATAATAATAATAATAATAATAAAACATGCGTACTAGGGATCACTCTTGGCCATGAAATGGAGAATCTGAAGGCATTCATTCCAAGTTCACTGCTCATTATCTTGATGTCTTCCTGTATACATTATATTCATGTTTAGTTGTTCAATTTCAATGACAAAAAAAATAAAAAATTGAGTTTAAATACTCCGTATAATGTTTAAAAAAATTCAAACGAGTAAACCGCCCAATTATGTCAATAAAATAGTATTTATACCCCATTATTAAGATACCTTAGACAACTCATTATAAATTATAGATTTAAATGTAAAAATGTATAATTAGTTTTGTCGAAACAAACATAAAAAAACGAACATTTAGACGATGGAGATGTAGGCCGGAAAAATCATTAGAGTCACAAACAAAAAATATACTCCGTACAAACCTTTTTTTATAGTGGGATCATTGTAGTAGTACTATATACTCCCTCCATCCCTAGAAGCCTTTTTTTCATTCGTTCTAAAACATTTTTTTCATTTTTATTTTAAATTCATTTTTATCTTTCTAATTCTTAACTTATATATCACATCATATCTATTCACTATTAATTTACTCATCAAAACCTATTTTTTATCCGTCACACTCAAAATACGCTCTCCTTAGAATCTTTTAAAAATCAAAATCTCCCATACGTACTTTATACTTATCATAAAAATCAACTGCAACATCTCCATTGCTTCCATCCGTAATCCTTTCTGCCAAAAAAAAAAAAAAGACTACTTAAATTAGACGATCGTATTAGGTTAAGAACTAATTAACATGTTTTAGTTTATAGTATTATAACCTGGATGCTCATGAGAAAATGTGTCCCAAATACTGGGTCCTTTACCGCTTCTATTGTGAGCTCCTTCCACCTGATTTACAAATTAGTCAAAATAGGAATATATATACTCCGTATATAATATACACTAAAACATAACAAAGAGAACAAATTAAGATATTCATGCTTTTATTCTATAAAAAATGGATCTATAATGGATTAATGCCAATATACACTTTTGTAACCCCTAGCTAAAAACACGGTGGACTGCAATGCATATATATACTCCGTATATATATGGATCAAAAAGTATACTTTTCCAGTCCACAGTGTTTTTAGGTACGGAGTATTACAAAAGTATATATTGACATTATAGATCCATTTTTTGAGGATAAAAGCATGAATATCTTAATTTGTTCTCTTTCTTACTACCTCCGTTTCTCAAAAGAGTTCCTCTTTTGACTTTGGGTGGAAATAAGGAAGTGTTAAATTGTACTCCGGAGTAGTTGACTTTCCAATTTTGCCATTGATGTGATGGGTAAAAGTAAGATGTGATAGTTTAGTTGTTAGTGAAAAAGTATGATGTGATAGGTAGGGTATGAAAAAGTAGGGGTAAAAGTGGTTTTTTAATAGAAAAGGGAAGTGTTTTGATAAAAACAAAAAAATGAAAGAGAAAGAATTTTAAGAAACGGAGGGAGTATGTTTTAGTCATATTATTTTTTCTAAATCAAAAGAAATGAAGGGAATAATGATATTACTTGATAAGCCGCCGAGGCAGTTCCAAAAAAGAAATTAGCCGGAAAATGAAGAGGGTCAATGGCTATAGGTGAAAACGGGTATGGGTCGTCGGCGGCGGCGCCGGCGGCGGGGATCACATTATTTGACGAGGATTCAGCTGTGGACGACGAGCCATGCACCACCAATATGCTTGACGACGATAATAATATTAATAATATCAATAATTCTTTTAACACACCAAAACTTTTGGTATCTTTTATTATTTTCATTATTACTACTATATTATTACGGAGTATGAAAATATAAGTATTATTGAAAATATAAGTATTATTGTGTTGTGTGGTTTTCTCTCCCCCTTTTTTTTAAAAATTGTTTATTTCGATCTTTTATCACGTACCATATATATATATATACACACCCACGTAGGCCGTACACATAGAATTCACCACGTGATCGCAGAGGCCGAAGTCCTTTTCGTTTAGTCTCTAATACACTCTCCGTCCCACAAAATATCTCTTGTTTTGATTTTTAAAAGATTTAAAATGAGTGCATTTTGATGTTGACTTTTTAAAAATGTGTTTGGATGTGATGTGTAAATGCAAATATGATGAGTGGATTAGTAGTAAAACATGTGATGTAATAGGTAGGTTAAGAATTACTATAAATAAAAGTAATTTTTTAATAGAAATGAGAAATATTTTTTGTGACGGTTGAAAAAAGAAAGGTGAAAAATTTTATGGGACGGAAGGAGTAATAGTCATTAGTCACTCAGACTCTCTTTTAAAACTAAATTTCTATTGCGCTTCATTATGTTTACCTGAAGTAATTTTTAATTTAATACTCCCTCCGTCCCCAATTTGATTACAAATTGCGGGTTACGGAGTAAAATTTCCTACTTTTTGAAATTATTTTATTTACAAATTGGTATATCAATAAGATAAAAAAATTACATATTAAAAAACTACGTCAAAAGTTCTACAAAACAAGAGGTGACAAGAATATTTTATTTTATCAAATACTTAATGAAATCGCATAAACAAACAAAAATTATCGAGAGGAGAGAGAAAAAACATTGTAATCTATTTAGGGGCGGAGGGAGTATATTGAAATGTTGGTTCAGAACTTAAAATAAAAAATATTATATATTTAAAAAATTAAAAATATACTAAAAGATCTACGAGATTATATGTGACAACATGATATTATACTTTTATGAAAATAGTAACGAGATAAGGCTAAGAATTAAGAAAGTGGATAAAGTTTGGTAGAGTGAATTTAACATTTTGAGTTATGATTATTTCAACTCATTTAAATAAGAATATAAAATAAAAAAAATACCGAGTAAAACTTATATAAATTGGAAAACGCATTAAAAGTCATTAGGACTTTTCAAATTTCTATATATATATAGTTGGGTGCATGTCTATCTCTAATTGCTACTCCGGAGTACAATTCCACCCTCCATTCTCTTTTGAGTAAATTAAACATATCAATTTTAAAATGCCTTTCCATTACTGCTTTGTTCTAGGGGTTTAGTTCTATGTACCCGTTTTTTTCTTTTTAAGGACACACGTGTCTTTTTATTCATAAAAGAAACAAACTTTTGAGATTCTTCTTGGTTGAAAACAATATTTTTATTAGTGTTAATACTTTAGATAAAATTTAATTTTAATATTATAAATTAATTTTAAAATAGCTACAAATAAACAATGCACATAGATAAGTTTTTCAAAATGATAATACTAAATGTTTAGATTATGCTCAAACACAACGTATGTGTGCCTTCTCAAAATGAAGGGGGATGAAAAGTATCTAATTATTTTCTTTTGTCCTTTATTTCCTTAAATAACAACTCCGTGGAATCCCACAAAAGTAAGGGGGTAAGGGGTTGTTTGTTTCAGCCTCTTAATGGCTCAGATGTCTGAATGGTTCAGCACTTAATGGTTCAAACTGTTTGTTTCAGCCTCTTAATGGTTCAAATGTCTGAATGGTTCAGACATTTGCCTCTGAATGGTTAAGTATTATAGAGAGTCTGAATGGTTAAGACTTCTTATCTGAATTGATTAGACATTTGATTCTGAATAGTTAAGTAATATACTAGCTCTTAGTGGTTCAGACCTCTTACTGGTTCAACACTTAATGGTTCAGACTTCTTACTGGTTCAGCACTTACCTATTCAGAAGTTGCCAAACAGCCCTTAAGTCTAGGGAAGGTATGCTTACTCTGACTCTACATCTACTTGAAAATCGAGATTTTTTTTTTAAAGAGTCCTCAACTCATGCAAGAGGCAGCACCATGAGTACGTCCATGACAGAGCTGGGATACAACTGACTATAGTATATATACTGACATTTTGTAGAAAAAAATGATGTAAAGTAGTGTTTTAGAAACCTTTTTTGTACTAAAAAGATGTTTATGAATCATTTTTTGCGTATCAGATAAAATACTTCTTCCCAAAACTAAAATATCTAATAAGTTACCATATTTCTTCTGTATTAAGGGTATATGAAGTTGTTTTAAAAGTACTTTAAACATTTAATGTGGGGTAAATGTGTTTCATGGATATATGGATGCACAAAAAATGAAACAAAAACATGTTTAGGCAAAAAGAGAGTACACAGTAAATTGTAACATAATAATTAGGAGGTAAAATATATTTATATTGTTCTACCACCCTTCACTATATAGTCGAGTTCATCTTATCATATAGTTTTTTCATTAATTATTTGATAAAATGAAATATTCTTGTCACTACCTGTTTTGTATTCTCACCCTTCACTATAAAATATTTTGTTTTAACTTTTTTGTCAAACAATGACACCGTACACTTTAATCATAATTTCCGAGAAAAGTATATTTAATTATGATATAAATTTAATACGGAGTATAATTAACTTCGTCTTAGGATATAGTTTTAACATATCAAATTTTTATATCATTATTTATTTAGATTATGTTTGATTTGTGATAAGAAATGTCACTGTTTGACCAAAAAAGTCAAAACATAAAAGGTTTTAACATTGGAGGGAGTAAAACTTTTGATGTACTCATCAGTATGTTTTAAATATGTAAGTTATATTATCTGGCATTGATTAATTATGTTTTAACTTTGACTTATAATTAAATAAAATATATATGGTATATGAATCTAATAAAAATATTTTTGTATCGATATCTAATACCACTTTTATTTGAATTATGGTCTTAATGTACTAATTTTGCCTAAAAAAATAAAAAATGGACAAAAATTTAAGAACAAACAAAGTTAGTCGTAGATATTTAACAGGCACAACAAAAGACTTACAAACCTAAATGTGACATGATTACAACATTTAATGAAATAGACCATGAAAATAAGTAAATATAGTGAATAAAGTTTGACTTACTGAAGAGTGAACGAGAAAAAATTTTACAAAAATGAGATACTTTTTAATTTTTTACTAATTTGTAAATAAAATAATTTTAAAATACTGCCCCTGTCCCAGTTTTGACTTTTTTTAGTCAAATTGGACAAACTTTGAATTCCAATTACTCTCAATTTAAATTGCATATTAACATAATTAAATACAATTTCGAAAGTTCTCAAAACGATAAATCCAATAAAAACCTTTTTTATGTTAAAATATATCACGATTTATCCAGTTTGCCTCAAAAAAGTTAAACTGGACAAATAAGAGGTAATATATGTCTGACATCCGAAGGCTTGACGAGGTTATAACAAAGAGCAATGCAAGGGGTACACCCCATTTGTCTTCCACCCCCTTCTTCACCACCCATTTTTATCTACTTTTTATTTATTTAATTTTTTTAAAGTTTTTTATCCATTTATGTGGTAGAGGAAGGAGTGAGGGACAAATGAGGTACACCTTTGGTGTACCCCTAGAATTTGTCTATAACAAATGGTTCAATAGGAAAATGCTAGAGTCACAAACATATAGTTCACAAAATTCACAAACTTTCCTTTTGTGGATTTTAAATTAAAATATCTTTTATTATTTGAGTGCATCTTATTTCTAGGAAAGTGTTAAAAAGGAAAATTTGTAAATTTTGTGAACTGTTTGTTTGTAACTCTAAGATTACTCAGTTCAATATAAGTCATCTTACGGGAAAGTGTGTAAATAAATGCCGTTTCGTTATTTTGACAACTAATTAGAGTCAATGGCTGCGTTTGGAGAAGAGCCGTTCAGCCATTATTCAACTAGTTGGTTACACAAGTTTCAAGTTTGTTTGGAATACCTACGGTGTCCCATTTACAAAAATGACGGTTCCTAGTCCCTAACCCCCCTCCCTACCCATCCTAGCCCCCTCCCACTCCCACCATATCCTGGCAATATACTTTTAGGGTACGGAGGGGGCAGGAGGGGGAACTGGGTTGGGAGGCAAGTGAATTCTAAGATTTTTCAATTCATTTTATTTAAAGATTGATTTATAAATAAAAGAATAAACTTATATATTTAAAAAGTATGTCAATAGTTTTACAAAATAAGATGTGACAAGAATATTTTATTTTATCAAATAATCAATAAAAACAAATAAATAAATAAAAGTTCTCGCGATTTTTAAATAGTGAAATGTGTAAATCATTTAGAGACGGGATGAAGTCACAATTAGTGTTAAAAGAATTAATGCCATTACCTAAAATCAAGTACATACATGTTTTTTTATTTTTCATAAACCAAGTTGAATTTTCTTTTAAATCAAGTTGAAAACTTATACGTAGTACATCGTACATCAAATTGAATTTGTCTAGCATAGCAATTAAGAATGAAGAACTATTTTTCAATTCATTCTTTTTTTATTTATTACGGAGTAATATTAATTATTTTGCCTTTGAATAGAATTTTTATCATTATCCTCATTATTATTATTATTATTATTATTATTATTATTATTATTACTATTATTATTATTATTATTTTGAAGGTTTGTTACGTATAGAAATTAGTTTTGCTCTTATAAATTTAGTCGTCATTTTTGAATGCAGTGGGACAGTGCTTGGTGGCGAGCCGAAAAAACTCAGAAAATTCAATCACGTCTCCATTTCTGCAGTTCACCGAGGGAAAATGTTACAGTCACAAACATATAGTTCACAAAATTTACAAATTTTTCTTTTGTATATTTTAAATTAAAATATCTTTTATTATTTGAGTGCATCTTATTTCTAGGAAAGTGTTAAAAAGGTAAGTTTGTGAATTTTGTGAACTGTTTGTTTGTGATTCTAGCATTACTCTTCACAAAGCATATATGCGAATGAGATACTGTATAGCAGCATTTATTATGTTAGGGACGACCCAACTGATTTTAAGTGCACCCCACAAAAATGATCGGACCTGTTTTTGATTTAAGACGTACTGAGTTTTGAAAATACTGAGATAGTAATACTTTCTCCGTCTCCAAAAGATATTCCTATTTCATTTTCTGCACAACCCATTAAACACTATTGTCCCGTCTCAAACGCTTAAAAAAACTTTCAAACTAACTTTTACCCACAATAAAGGAGGAATATTGTAAATTTTAGACATTTAAGATATGGTAGAAGTATTTTATGATATGCGCAAAAAATGAAATATGAACATCTTTTGGAACGGAGGAAATATTAAACGCAGAGGGTACATTACATCGATTTAGACATTAGAATTGAAAGTTCTGTTACTTTAACAAATTGAAAATTTTTATTGCGGAGTATAATTTAATAAAATAATAATTTCCAAGGTTAAATTTAATATTTGTGAAACTAACCAAAAATTTCAATTCTAAAGACCACATAGACAGAGCGCGTACCCTCCGAATACATTATCATAAATTTTGAGAACCCCTGAAGTTTATTAAAAATGATGTGGACTTGAAAGTTCTTACTCGAAAATCAAGCGTACTCCAAAGCATATTTCATATAAATAAGTTTTAAAAAAATTATTATTTCATTGGGTCACTCATATTGGATTAGGACAGGTTTGACGGCCAAATAGCTCCGGTGCGCCATGTGATTTGAAAAATTGTCACCAATACCCCCACTGTTTTCAAAATTTATTTCTAAAGTCCCCATGGTTTCAAAACCTTACATCTACACCCCCTCTAATCATTTTCCGGTCATTATCCGGTGAAGAGGGGGCATTGGTGCATAATTTTTAAACCATAAGGGGCATTTGTGCTCATTTCTTATTTTCGTTTATTATTTATATTTTTACTTTCTTTTAAATATTTTCTATCCTTTTTTTTTCCTAGAATTTTTTTTCAAAATATATTTTTCAATTTTTTATATATTTTAAAAATTTTAAAATTCTCTGTGTTTGAAAAAAAATAAATATAAAAAAATTAAGATACATTACATCTATCTCAAATTAAACATTTTCACTATTTGTTACTTAGAGAAATTTTTTGGAAAGTTCATAAAAACCCCAGAATAAAAAAATAAAATATGAAAAAACGAAATGAAAAAATTAAAATACGCAAAAAAAAGTCTTATGCAAAAAAAAAATTGGACACGCCAAAAAAAGTCCTTAGAATCAAGATGTCCAAAAAGGATATTCATTTTTATTTTTGTATTATTTTTTTTCTTATTTTATTCCTCATTTTTTAAACTTCTCAAAAAAAAATTACTTTTTGTTCAGAAAAAAAATTGTGAATTTGAGACGTACATATGCATTATATGTTAATTTTTTGAAACAAATTACTTTATATTTTAAGGAACAATATAAAAAAAAATTTAAAAAAAATTATTAATAAATGAAACAAAAAAGGAAAAAATCGAAAAAACAAAAACAAGCGAGAAAAAAAATCAGCATGGATACCACCTATGGTTTAAAAAATATGCATCAATGCCCCCTTCTTTGCCGGAAAAATAGCCAGAAAATGATTAGAGTGGGCATGGGTGCTGCATTTTGAAACCACATAGACTTTAGAAATAAGTTTTTAATACAGAGGAGGTATTGGTGTCTGTGTTGCAAACCACGAGGTGTACCGGCACTATTTGGCCCAAGTTTGACTCTTTTTCAAGTTGTTTTAAGTTCAGCCATCTTTGAGTTCGATTAACAAAATGTCTGTTTAAAACTCAGAAATATTTGGTAAAATTTTGAGTCAATTTTTGTTGGGTCTATTAATAAGATAAACTGATAAGTTAAATATATGGGGTTCAATTGACATTAAATACCAATGTCATGGCAGGACAGCCATAACATCAGACACATATGGTGATATGGATGCTAGTGTGAAATGGAGAGGGAAACTAGGAACAAATTGTGCGTCCAACTAGGGGCAGGCCCAACTGCCCAAGGGGGTCAAGTGACTCCACTTTTTTTTTTTAATTTGTAAATATATAATAATGCTAGTAATTTTTTTATAGCAAATTTCAATTTACTCCATTTGATGTTTTCATGTCAATGGATTGCTAAAATGTTACGTGCTAATTATACATTATTTTTATACTTTGTATTTATGATATACTCCGTATTATTTTTACTATTATAACAATTTAATCGGATAATGCTTGCGATTGACTCCGTATTATATACTCCGTATGACCTTAAGGTTCAATGCCAATTGAAACTTGCCAAAATTAAATACCACCTTTGTCAAAGTGCATGTGTTTATCTAGTTTGATTTTTTCAAGCCAAACTAGACAAATTTTGGATTTTAAATAAAAGAAAACTATAATACGGAGTATAAGGTTAGAGGTGGGCACGGGCCGGTCCGAGTCCAAATTTATATAAACCGGACTCGGCTTGTTTTTATTAAAACGGTCCGGGCCGGAACGGGTTTCAAAATTTTAAAATTGGAACCGGACCTAACCCGGCTTGTTTGAAACGGGTCGATTCCACGGGTCAACGGGTCCGAACCTATCATAATACTAACATTCTTCAAAACAAATAGAAATTATAGAATAATGTCTTCAAAGTTCAAAAAAGAGGAATAAATGAAAAAAACAATGACAAAGAGGGGCATGAGAGTAAAGTGTACACCTCATGATCATCCAACAACAACAACAAAAAGAAGACAACCACATTTTGGCATTATAATGTCAATAAGTTTTAAAAAGAGCAAAATTGACAATCTTCATGACTTTCAAAAAATCCAAAAAACCTGTAAAAAACAAAATTTGAGAATTTGAGCTATGCAAGGACTGAAATTGAATGGCCAGTAGCATCCTGAAAAAGAAAAACAAGTATATAAATGTCAATAATACACTACAGACATGCTAAACTTGGGTGGCCTTTTGTCAAAATACAATGGACAACATATATACAGTGGACTTTTGATTCTGTACTCATGCAGCGAATGGATGCTTTTTTTTTTACATCACTTTTGATTCAATAATACACTTTTTTTTCTAATTCAGTGGAAATTAGCTTCATTTATTGAACATGATTTATGCACTTCTGTGGTTCTGCACTACGATTGGAATATGGAAGGACCCAAAAAGTTACTAAAATTAATTGGAATATGCGGGTATACCGTATATTTACTAAAAGAATATCAAAAATAATATTAGTATAAAAAAACCGGTCCGGTCCGGGTCCCAAACAATTTCAAAATGAGGAACCGGACCGACCCTAAAATCTATAGGAACCGGACCGACCCGGACCGTTTTAAATTTTTGAAAAGACGACCCGGACCTAACTCGGCCCGAACCTGGCGGTTCGGTTCCGACCCGCGGTTCCTGGACCCGAATGCCCACCCCTATATAAGGTAGTAAAAAAATTATGCTTCCATTAGATTTATCTTGTTAAAAATTTTAAAATTTAATTTTATTTTATTAATATGCAATACAAATTGAGAGTAATTAATAATTATATTAAATTTCATCTAATTTAATTCAAAAAAGTCAAACTAGACGAATATAGTAGGATATGATATAAAACAGAGAAAGAGAGAGTTTGAGTGAGATAAGAGAAGAGAGAAAAAGAAAAGGGCAATCCGGATTTGTGCTCCCATGTGGATGAAATTTTAATATATATGTTGTTCTTGACATCCTCTTTTTTATATCCAAAAGTGGAATTATTACTTTGACCTTTTGATTATGTTAAAATAGCCTTTGTTTGCTAATGCATTTTTATGGGATTTTTTTTCTTAAATTTGACAAAAAATTATTGTTGTTTGGTGTTCAAGTTGGTGCTTGAATTGATGATTGTGTATGTCTCTAATTGATTAAGAGACCGTTGTTATTATTTATACCCACTGAAGTTCTTGGTGATTAATGGAAGGTCTTTGGTGCCATGCTTACAATCTCCTGGTTTTTTTCCCGATTTTGGTTTTCCACGTAAATCTTGATGCTCACTTATAGCTCGATTGATTATTTATTGTTGTGCTTCATATAATATTGACCGATCATATAATTTCACCCATTTTGACAAAACAAAGACGAAAATATTATTAATTGCTTCCGTTGATATAATTAAATTTCCCACCAGTGTTGATTCATTTTTTCCATCTCCTATTATGAGAATTTAGAACTACACAACAATTATTCATCAAAAGAAACTAAATAGGCATCGACATACTGCTCATAGAAGATTTTATTAATTAAACTACCAATATTAATTATGATAGTTTTTTTTTAAACTTTATTTAAACATACATATGTCATTTTATTGGGCATATATCATTAGATGTAGGCATATAGCCCGACACCCCGAACTAATTGTTTAAAGTTCATCGTGTGCAACCTTGGGATAATTAGCTACAGCTCCGATAGCGCAAGGTAGTTGCTGCTCAGTTTCATCAAGCCGTATTGGTATTAATCTTCTGCATGCATCGGGATTAATACTTCCACTTGCTGAGCTGTCAGTTTTATTCAGAAAATTATGGAACCAATTAACCGACCACTTCGGAGTTCTCGTGAGTTCTTTCGTACTGCGATCAACGTTGTATAAACCCATTCTCACGGCGTATCCGCTTTGCCATTCCAGGTTGTCTATGTATGACCAAGCGAAATAACCCTTCACGTTCACGTTCTCCTCACTGCATGCATGCATGCCCATACATAAACATCCAGTCATTATATATAGTATTTCTTTTCAATATGTTTATTAAGATATTGTACTTACCAAATGGCTTGACGAACATAGAAAAGATGTTTCATGTGATAGTTTATCCTCCACGTGTCCTTAGCTGCATCCTGCGGAGAGAGATCCACGGGATCACCAACTCCTGCATGCATATATCCTAATTAAGGCTATGAGCATTCGTACATAATGAGATTGTTACTCCATCTACATGTACGTGTAACGTATATGTATAGACCCACACACATACACACACTAATTAATAAGCACTTAATTACCATTTTCGGTGATATAGATTAACGGATTTCTGTAGGTATCTTTGGTATATTTCAGAATTTCAAAGATTCCTTTTGGGTACACATGCAACCAAGTTGGAGTAGCCTGTTCACCAATGGGTATACCGTTCTTATATGCTGCAAATAATTGATTGAGAACAATTAAAAACTTGGCATCATTAATAACTAGCTAGGCATTCTTTAATTTCTATGGTTAAAAACAAGGATTATTGGGCAGCACAAGGTAATTAAAAGGCACTTACGTGTTAAAGTAACACGCCGATCAGTTGAAACTTTAATATGATTTGGATTTGGGTCAGGGGTAAAATTGGCAGAGACATAAGTTGAAGTGTAATAGTTAATGCCAACAAAATCATATGCATTCTTCAGCATCCGAATTTCGTCCCATGTAAATTTAGGCAACCGTTCACCGACTAACGCCGTCATTCTTTTTGGATACTGACCATATGTCATAGGATCCATAAACCTAATCAATCAATCACGGAGCAATAATAATATCACTAATTAGTTCATAATGATTGATCAATCACTAGTTGTTAATAAAACTAGTTGTTAATAAATACTATGAGGGATCGGAATGGAATGGAAAGGACCAGCCATAAGTGAAATCAAGGTTCGTAAGAGCTGCATCAATGTCCTCGTGACCATCAGAAAGAGGTTCACTCCACGTCACATCCAGTGTTATCCCAATTTGTCCCTTGGGTGTGGAATCCAAGTCTTGATACTACATGCAACATCATATTATGGGATGTTAATATACAAAGCAATTTTAATCTAATTGATGATTAAAATTTGTCGAAATCGACTCAAAAAAATTATTTATCAATTGAAGTACTATTGTTATTTGATAGAATTTTAAGATGGGATATGGATAACTGGATTCGGTAATAAGACACTTGGGTTGAACCACTTTAAAAGATTGAATCCAATCGATTAGTTAGTTCAACTCAAGGGCTTATATACCGGTTTATTTCTTCTTCAAGTTCCGATGTGGGATATTCTTTAACACTCCCCCTCAAGTGGACAACCGGGCCATTTTGAATCTAACCGGTTGACCACTTGCAAATGAACTCCCATTCCCTTGACTTTTTTTTTAAACGCCAACACCTAAATAACCACGAGCCGATGGGTATGGACTTCCAGACGAGCAATCGTGTTAAACGGGCCACAGGCCGTTGGGTACATACTCCATACAGACAACTGGGCTAAAGACAAACGGGCCGCTAGGAATGAACGTCTAGACGGACACCTTGACAAACGAGGTGGGCTAAAACTGGCTCTGATACCATGATAGAATTTTAGGATGGGATATGGATAACTAGATTCGATAATAAGACACTTGGGTTGAACCACTTTAAAAGATTGAATCCAATCGATTAGTTAGTTCAACTCAAGGGCTTATATACCGGTTTATTTCTTCTTCAAGTTCCGATGTGGGATATTCTTTAACATTATTTACTCCGTATTTAATTACTCTCTCTATCATAAAACGTTCTTCTCAATTAATATTCACATAGTCAAACTTTAATAACGTCTTTTTTACCCATTTTCATTAGTTATTTGATAAAATAATATAGTCTTGTCACATCTTTTTACAGAACTTTTGATGTAGTTTTTTAATACGAGTATATAAATTTTATTTTTTAATTTTACACCTAAAATCAAATGAATTGAATTGAAAAATAGAGTCGGTTAAATATCGTAAATAGAAACGGAAAAACTGTTTTAGGATAGAGGGAGTATTACCTTAGTCTTGAACAAATTGACAGCATGGGCATGGGCGAGGAGGAGATTGTGGGCAATGATATAAGGTTCTGTGGATGAGTCACCAGCTTGGCATGCCCGGTTCACCCAAGAAGAGCATCTCCCTGGTGCGGACATACCCGATTCCCACCCGCCCATACTAAATTGATATGGCTCGTTGAATGTGATCCAATGCTTCACCCTGTCTCCAAATCGTTGAAAGCAAAGTTCCGCGAAATCCTTGTAATCAGACCTGTTTTCATTTGTTCATCATTAGCAAAGTCGATCACAAATAGGGGTGCAATTAAGGACATGGTCTGTTTTTGGACTTACACAATCCTTTCGCTCAAGAAGCCACCGTACTTGTCTTCAAGTGCTTGAGGAACATCATAGTGGAATATAGTCACAAATGGCTCCAACCCTAAGATACATGAGACACAATAATTACTCCTTAGTATATATTATTGCTCCATTATAATATAATCCTTAGAGTTTTATGCATGGGAGGAATATAATGAAGTAATTAATTACCGTTGCGTATAACTTCATTGATGACCTTGTTGTAAAATGATATACCTTCCTCGTTCACTCCTTCGCTAACCCTTCCACCTACAAACATTTGTTCATTTATTTATTTAACTTTAAGCCTAGTAATGTTACTCGATTGGTCGAGAGAACAATGTCGTAAGGGTTAATTCGGGTTTTGCAATTATCAGGAACAAATCTATTGCTCTAGAAGTTAAAGTACTCCCTCCGTTTTTAAAAAGAGTTTCAATTTTGACCAAGTGTAAAAATAAAAAAGTATTAAATTATACTAGTTAACTTCCAATTTTGCCCTAATGTTATACTCCCTCCGTCCCAAAAAACATGGGAGTTTTGATTTTGAAAAGAGATTTAAGGAGAGTGTATTTTGGTATTGTATTTCCAAAAATGTCCTTTGATGTGATGGGTAAAAGTATGATTTGATGGATAAATTATTAGTAAAAAGGTATGATGTAATAGGTAGGATATGAAAATGTAAGTGGTAAAAGTGACTTTTTGATAGAAATGAGAAGTGTTTTTTGGGACGGATGAAAAAAGAAAAGAGAAATGTTTTCAGGGACGGAGGGAGTACATAAAAGTAAGATATGATGGATATATTATTAAAAAAAGTATGATGTGATAGGTAGTATAAAAAAGTAAGATAAAAGTGGTTTTTTTAATAGAAAGTGGAAGTGTTTTATTAGAAATAAAAAATTTGAAAAAAAGTGTTTTTGAGAAAGAAAGGAGTATGACTTTATTTATTTATCAATTCTATAAAACCAATTTGTTTTTGGTAAGAACATGTGCGAAACATCCAGTAATTAATGCTACATAACAAACTACTGAATCCGGCTAGGTTTGGTCCCAAATTGTTGGTTTTACATTATTGAATCCGTTAATCTTTAATGTTAGGGCATTCCAAAACGATATATAACCACCATATATGTCAATCATTTATCGTGTAAAAAATTTAATCTATCATTCTATATTAATATTTAAATAAATTGAATTCAAAATAATTTTAATAGGGAATGAGAGAAAACAAAAATATACACCCTCTATTTACAATTAATTGATCATTGTATTTTTTTTGCGATACATTAAAATTCAAATGAAAATATAAATGGAGGAACTACATATATATACTATACTTACTAGGGATTACTCTTGACCATGCAATGGAGAATCTGAAGGCATTTATTCCAAGTTCACTGCTCATTCTCTTGATGTCTTCCTGTATATATACTCCGCATTAAATTCACATTTTCATTTACATCCTGATTCTATAGGCACTGATTATCAATGACTTCAGAAGCCACTGGACAAATTAGGAAACTTATGATGCTCCATTTGCAAAAATGATAGTTTTTACCCTCTAGCTAATTTCCGTGGCAAACCCCCCACTGAGTTCAGACCCCAATCCACCCCTCAATGCAAATTTAAGTTATCGAGAGGATTGAAATAGCTAGTAAACATGAAGAATAATTTGGACAAAGCTTGTATTCTTTTAATACTCCATTAAACATACCTAGTAGACATTTAAGATTTATTTGACTATGTTTTGAGCGATAATAACTTTATGAGAATTGAAAGATGAAATCGTGACATTCCATTTAGAAGAGTCACCTTGGTGAAGTAAGAGCACAAGGTCTTTAGTATAATATTTGACTTTTTTAAGGGACATTATATTTGATTACTCCGTATTAGTTAAAGAAAATTCGCTAAGTTCGTGCATGGTAAGTTTATAAAAATCTTACATTTATTTTCTTACATATTTAAATTAAATATCCAAAAAAAACATGTTATACTTGGTATTTATCAAACCTAAATTAAAAAAATATGAGTGTTACGTTTATATTATAACTAAATCACTATATTGTACGGAGTATTGTACTTTCTTACGTTTATACTCTTTATAACTACACCACAATTTTTTTGAGACAGTACCGTTCAAGAAAAAAATGGAGATTTTTTTTAAAAAATTATGATCAAATTTTTATAATTTTGACAAAAAAAAATGTTCTTACTTCGTATTTATGATAAAAATCAACTGCAAGATCTCCGTTGCTTCCATCCTCAGTCCTTTCTGCAGAAAAAAAAAAGAAAAATATACAAAAAGATTGATATCATACGGAGTAATTAAGAGAATTGGATATCTCCCTATTACTATATGTATACAGATAAAAAGTATATGGTGAAATCACAAGTTGTTAGCGGGTATTTGTAGTTTTGGACTGTAATTAGTTTATCGGGCCCACTTCCAACTTATAACCCTAAGCCCGCTTGTACTTGTATATATACACTTGCTTGTGATTAATAAAATCAGATCAGTTTTACTCTAAATTTTTACATGGTATCGGAGCCAAACCCTGGGCAAAATAGTTTTTTTTCGGTGCTGATCTCGATCGACTCACACCGTCGATCGTGTGTTTGTGTGTGATCGTGCCAGTGAATTTCCCATCGGCGAATTTCCCTTCGGCGATCGAGTGTTTGTGTGTGATCGTGTGTTCGGCAGAAGCTTCACGGCGACCAGAAGCCTATTGGTCTTTCCGATTGTTCTGTCCAAATTATTGGACTCTTTATTGTTCTTTGCGCAGCAGAAGCTTATTGGTTTTCACTCCGGCGATTTCCCGATCTAGAATTGGTCACAGCATCTTTTTTTTTCATCCGTTTGATCTGACGATTTGTTCTTC
Source organism: Cuscuta campestris (assembly GCA_900332095.2). Classification (NCBI taxonomy): domain Eukaryota; kingdom Viridiplantae; phylum Streptophyta; class Magnoliopsida; order Solanales; family Convolvulaceae; genus Cuscuta; species Cuscuta campestris. The sequence continues at coordinate 576,671 of OOIL02003702.1, forward strand.
ACCACCAAATTCATCCGTTTGGTGGTCCTTTGCAGCAATTTTGGATTTTGTGCTGTTGCAAATTCAAAATTTGACTTATTGAGATTTAAGTGGTAATAGCCATTCCAAAACCAGAGAGTTCAATCTCATTGTGCGGCTGTTG
>OOIL02003702.1:577242-598232 GCA_900332095.2 Cuscuta campestris
CTGTTAGCGGGTATTTTATCATGTTGGGTACGTCTCCAGTATCATGGAAAACGAAGAAACAAACTACTGTCTCTAGGTCGTCTGCAGAGGCAGAGTACAGGGCTATGGCTAATGCTTGTGTAGAGATACGTTGGATGCGAGGGATTCTTATTGCTTTGGGCGTGCCTATATTGTATCCTCCTAGATTGTATTGTGACAATCAGTCCGCGTTGTACATTGCAGCAAATCCTGTTTTTCATGAGCGTATGAAGCATGTGGATGTAGATTGTCACACTGTTCGAGAGAGTGTCCAGCGGCATGAAGTCTCGACACGATATGTCCCGACGAGATATCAGTTAGCCAACATTTTTACCAAACCTCTAGCGAAACCCAGTTTTGATTTTCTGCTGTGCAAGTTGGACATTCTGGATCTTCATGCGCCAACTTGAGGGGGAGTGTTAGCGGGTATTTGTAGTTTTGGACTGTAATTAGTTTATCGGGCCCACTTCCAACTTATAACCCTAAGCCCGCTTGTACTTGTATATATACACTTGCTTGTGATTAATAAAATCAGATCAGTTTTACTCTAAATTTTTACACAAGTCTCAATATTACTATATATACATACTCCCTACATTCTTATTAATATTCTATTTAGCTTTACGTTTCAAATTGAATGTTTGACAAAAAATATTTATTGAATTAATTAAAAATAAAAATTACTCCGTACAATATAATGCTTAGTATAAAAAATATTTAATACATCACTTACATAATTTTTTAAAATAAGTTTTAAAGAATATTGTTGATCAAATATTTAAATTATAAAATGAATAAATAAGTAAGAAAAAATAGAGAGTAAAACTAATGAATGAAGATAATGATGAATGAAATGGAACAAACCTGGATAGTCATGGAAAAAAGTGTCCAAAATACTGGGTCCTTTCCCGCTTTTGTTGTGAGCGCCTTCGATCTGTTCCATGTATTCATTATACAATTAATGTTTTAATTTTTTTATTTTACTCGTTATTATAGAAATTTAAACTTTTGAAAACGTATCATCTCCTCCAAACAAGTGGATCCCCCACTGTTTTTGAATATATAATTTGCACTCCGTATTATATACGTAGGTATCATATTTTACAAAAAATAGAAAATCATTATATAATTCATTTTTTAAAAAAAACTAAAATCTCAAGTTTTTAAAAATCATTTAAGGAGGGAAAAGGAGTATATTATACTCCGTACTTGATAAGCAGAAGAGGCAGCTCCAAAAATGAAGTGAGGTGGAAAATGATGAGCATCAATTGCAATCGGTGCAAACGGCGACGCGTCGGCGGCGGCGGCGGCCACCACGTGATTATTATTAGACGATGGCGGCGGCAATGATTCAGCTGCGGACGACGACGAGCCATGCATCACCAAGCCTACCCATAACAATAGCAATAATTCTTTTACTATTATTTTCATTATTATTACTATATATGGATTAAATATATATTTTGTGGTTTTCTCACACTTAGCTTCTTCTCTATGTTTGTTTTGATCTTATATCACCATACACTACGCGCACACACATATATATACACACCCACACACAATACAAGTACCACGTGCGTGATCTCCATCCCCCCTTTTTTTTACACCTACCCCTCAAATCTTTGCTCACATTTTTCTTCTTTGTGCCGCATGGGTAGCTCAATTGATTTAAAGAGAGAATGTCAAACCTATTAATCCTAGGGTCGAACTCCGGCAGTGACAGTGTGGAAATTCTATTTTTTTGTAATAGCTATTTGAGCACACCAGGCACGAGATCAGACGACCTCATGATACAAGATTTATTATTATTATTATTATTATTATTATTATTATTATTATTATTATTATTATTATTATTATTATTATTATTATTATTATATTAGGTAGTATCATTATTTATGGTTAGTTAATTATATTATTATTAGAAAGTAATATTATATTGTTAGGATATTTGTTACCATTTATAATTAGGATTCCTAGAATATTTAATTTCCTTCTATGGTAAGGATTCTTTATTCCTTCAATGAATAAAGAAAATACTTTCTCCTAAACCTTAATCTCTCTCTTTCTCACCTCTTTTGTTCTTGGAGCTCGAAGGTGCTCGAAATCCTTCCCTATCGCGATACGATACCGTATCACCTCACTAAGGATCGGACCAGATTAAAATTATACTCTTTCTGTTCCACAAAACCCTTCCTCTTTCGTTTTTTTGCTTTCCACAAAACACTTCCATTTTCTATTAAAAAACTACTTTTACCCCTACTTTTTCATACCCTACCTATGACATCATACTTTTTCACTAATAACCAAACTATCATATCTTACTTTTTCCCATCACATCAGGAGCAAAATTGGAAAATCAACCAAAATTACACTTTTCTTATTTTTCTCCAAAGTCAAAACCGGAAGGGTTTTGTGGAACGGAGGGAGTACCATGCACGATTTGGTCCCTCACAATCCTGTCGGACAGGAGTAGTGGATGCCCACCCGAGGAGGGCGTTCCATCTTCGCTCTCACTTTTCTAATTTTAATTTTTGTGGTTAACGTTTTTAAACTTTTATCGTATATTATAGAAAAAATATATTGAATTGTGATATAAAGTTAGTGTCATTATATTTATTTTGAAACCTAACATAACTTTAAAATGCCATATTTCTATAATGTACTCCGTAAGAGTATAATGTACTCCGTATGAGTCAAAATGCCATATGTGTTAAGAGTATCTCATAGATGCATACATACATACATACACACATATATAAATTATACTCCCTCCGTCCCGCTATATTCGTCCACTTTTGACTTTTGGAACTGTTCATCTAAGCACTTTGACTCATCAAATTCTCTCAATGTGTAAGCCTAAATATAGTCATGTGTGATCTTGTTTGATTTGTCTTAACATATACTCCCTCCGTCCCAAAAAGATTTACACCTTTCAAAAAAATTGTGTCCCACAATCTCCTACCCATTTCTATTAAAAAACCACTTTTACCCCTTATTTTTTCAAACCTTACCTATCACATCATACCTTTTTCTTAATAATCTACACATCACATCCTACTTTTACCCATCACATCAAGGGTATTTTTGGAAAGTCAACACAAAATTATCCCTCCCTTAATTTCTACTTTAGTCAAAATGGGTAACACTTTATGGGACGGAGGGAGTAGATTATTAATATATAAGTTCTATAATTTTTTAATATACAAATTACAAGATAAAATGGATTAAAGAAGTGTATTGGATGATGTGCAAAAATGAAAGTTGACAAATACTCTGGGATGGAGGTAGTACATCATTTTTGTTTCTATTACTTTCCAACAACAAAAAGTTATTAAAATATTAAAACATGTACATAAATATTAAAACTAAAACCTTTTTTTTAAAAAAGATATATTTCATAGTTTAAAAAATATTTATATAACAAATATTAGATCGTTATTAGAAAATTAAACTAAATAAAACTATATTTACAAATTGTCAGGGGTTGGAGGTTAGCGTTAGCGTTTTGAAACGACTATCTAACGATAGCATTTAACGTTAGCATTTTTGGATTTTAATCTACACCATTAAATTTTTATCTAAAATGCTAATACGTACTAATCAAAAACGTTATTTCCAAACAAGATCTATATATACGAAGCCGTACGAAGTAAGACGAGATTAATACTAGCTTACTTATATCTACTAATGCTTCTTAAATACCCGGAGTAGTAAAAATAGACAGTGTGGTCCAAGACATTTATGCTTTGTTTGGATTTGAAAGGAAAATAAGAGGAAAGAAAATGAAATGAAAGGAAAGAAATTGGAGAGAAAATAAAAAGAAAATAATTATTGTTTGGATAGATAAAAGAGAATAGAAAAGGTGTACTTCGTAAATTAGAAAAGAGGCAAAGGACAAACATGTCATTTCATGCATTTTCTCTCCATGTATGAGTTTTCTCTTCAAAAGTGTAGAGAAAACTTTTTAAGCCTTTTTTCCACTCTTTTTCTTTCTTTTTCCCATTTTCTATTGCAAACAAACAAGAGAAAAGATCTAGAAACTTGTGTTTTCCTCCCTCCACTTTTCTTTTCTTCCAAAATCCCCCATCCAAACACATGCTTAATTCTTCCACACGTTGCTATGATTTGGGTGGGCTAGACAAATTATGAGTCCTAAATTTTGAACATCAAATTTAATTTTAGAATAGTGCTATACCTCCTAGGATCCTACCACAGCATTCATCCAATTATAACGTTTCTAAATTGATAAATTTTAGTCACAAATTAAATAAATTTGATATTAGAAATTGGTACAAAATAATTTTATTAGATTTATTTTATAAAAGCATTATTTAATTTCATTAACATATCACAAGAATTTTATTTAATTAGAAGTGAAAAGTTGTTCCTTTTTTACTACGTAGTACAAAAATCTGAATTGGTTAAATTACCTAAAATGAAGGGAGTATGAATTAGGTATATGTAACTATGAAAGTCAAACGGTCAAAGCCCATAATCCAAATTTATCGTCCTATTCTTTTTTTTGAAATATACTCCGTACTTTTTATTTTTATGTTTTTATCTTTTTTTGTTATTATATTGATTATTAATTATTATTATTATTACGTTCAAAAATTCTAATTTTTTTAGATAAATTCTTTCGTGTTTCTAATGTGTACATTCATTCCATAGACTTTAATATATAAGCACCATTGATAAATTTGGTTATTTGAAAAAAAAATGAAAGATCTTCATATCGGTTCAAGTGTAAGAATTTCCACATTTCACATGTGGACCTTAGATTATGGAAGCACAACTCCATTTTTAACTTTCTTTGTTGTAAAAGAAATACGGTAGTTCGCAAGAAACTTCATACTCCCTCCGTCCTATAATGTTCTTCCCGGTTCATTTTACGAGGTTCGATCGATTTTATTTTCAATTCAATTTATTTTATTGTAGGTGTAAAATTAAAAAATAAAATTTATATATTTAAAAACTACATCAAAAGTTCTACAAAATAAATGGTGGCAAGACTATATTATTTTATCAAATACCTAATGAAAATAGGTAAAAAAAAGTGATTAAAGTTTGACCGGGTAAAAAGTGAGTGGGAAGAACATTTTAGGACGAAGGGAGTATCTTTTTGTAATTTTTTTTATTTCTTTATTTTTCTTTCCATTTTTCTTTCCATTTATATTTGAGTATTTATTTGACGACTAAATTAGTAAAGCTATTTTACTCTTGGAAATTTAATATCCATTCAATCCATGTATTATTACTCCTATAGAGATGGTTCATTGACCCGGTTTCAAAATCTTGCTGGCATAGAGGTCATAAATTTGAATCTCATCATCATCCACTTAAAAAAAATTGTAATTGCATGCAAGGATCGAGCAAATGCAATAGTATAAAAGCATTTCTGGACCTACATTAATTAACAAGCTAAGTTTGATTTTTTAACAAAAAAAAGCTTGCTAAATCAAAATAAGAAAAAATGCTCTCTTAAGATAGATGGTGTATTTAAAAAAGGTTAAGGGGCTGTTTGGCACCTTCTGAATAGGTAAGTGCTGAACCAGTAAGAGGTCTGAATCATTAAGTGCTGAACCAGTAAGAGGTCTGAACCATTAAGAGCTAGTATATTGCTTAACTATTCAGAGGCTAATGTATGATCAATTCAGATAAAAGGTCTTAACCATTCAGACTATGTATAATACTTAATCATTCAGAGGCAAATTTCTGAACCATTCAGACATCTAAATCATTAAGAGGCTGAAACAAACAGTCTGAATCATTAAGTTCTGAACCATTCACATATCTAAATCATTAAGAAGCTGAAACAAACAACCTCTAAGTGTCTGATTTGAATTTGTTTAGATACGGAGTAGGAAACAAATCATATTCGGAGTATAAATACGGAGTAAGAAGTAATGAAAATTAAGTGAAAAATAATTGTTGTAGGGAATAGAAAATACTTTGAAACATAAAAAATTAAAGATGTAAGAAACTGTTTTTTTTTGTTTAAAAGTACTCCGTACTACGTAAGAAACTATACTATGATGTGAAATGATTAAAGGTAAAAATTGAGTGAGAAAACTTTGTATGCAACACGTGAAAAGGGGTTTTTACTTTGTATGCAACACGTGAAAAAGGGTTTTTACTACTATACACTTTAGTTTGGGGATTGTAAATCGAGCAAGAGTATTCTAGTATTTTGTTTTCTTCCATATTTTAAGGCAAATTTTATGGTGGACTTAGGTCCATCATGGACCTATATTTGAGTAAAATAAATATTTTTATATATAAATAAGCATTTATTTTTTAAATAAAAAAAGTTATATGAGAAGATCCACAAAAATAATATGCATCCAAGGTGTATCAAAGAAGCACTCTATTTTTAATACTTTAACATACTCTGCATTTTTTAAAAATTTTTGTAACTTATATTGTTTGTCTTTTTAGCTTACTAGTTTTTCTATAACGTATTGCAATTTATTAATTTTCAAAATATAAAAATTATAAAGATAAGTACTATACTATGAGAATTGGATACTCCGGATTCCTCCATCTCGAAATAGATACCACTATTACTATTACGACCTCTCGGTAACTTTTGTTTTTACTTTTCATTAATAATTTGATAAAATAAAATATCATTGTCATCTATTGTTTTATAAAAAAAATTTATGTACTTTTAAATGATGTAATTTATATTTTTTATTTTTATATTAATTTATAATTAAAATGATTTTAAAAATGATAGAATTTTACACATTATATTGTTCGGAGTATAATATCTAATAAATTTGACAATTACTGCCTTTTGAGTTTGAGTTTAAGCTAATGGTGGAAGATGATCTTAGGCTTCTTAGCTATGTACAATTGGTTGGTGCATGGGTTAGTTTCACACTAACTCCCCCCATTTAATATCAACGGTCTTAATTATTAATTACTAGGGGAAGGTCTAGCTACACACCATTCCTAGAGTCTAATGTTGCGCAATTCAATTCGGTTGTTGTTGATTTACTTCCTCTGTTCTGATTTATATTGTCTGTTTTGGTTTACGATATTTGATTGAAATTATTTTTAGATTATTTTATATGAAAAATGGTGTAGAATTTAAAAAATTAAAATTATATATCACAATTATTAAAAGATTTACAAAACTACCAGTGATATGTCTATTTTATTTTATCAAATGACTACCAAAAAAGAGAAGTTAAGTACGGTAAATGAAGTTTAACCCTGTAAATAATAAATATGCTATTTAATTTGGAACAGAGAAAGTATAAGACTACATAATTAATTTTTATGATATACTCCGTAGAGTATTAAACAATGAATTAATATAGACATAAACTATGTTTACCTTCATCATAATAAAAGTATAAATGGATGGTTAATATGAAATGGACTTAATGGACGGTGTAAAGCGCGGAACAAATAAATATGAGTAGTTAGTTAAAGCACTCACATTCTTAATAACTACTCCCTCCGTCCCAGAGTATTCGTTCAATTTTGACTTTTAGAGCTGTTCATCTAATTATATAAGCACTTTGACTCATCAAATTCTCTCAATGTGTAAGCCTAAATATAGTCATGTGTGATCTTGTTTGATTTGTCTTAACATATAGATTATTAATATATAATTTCTATAATTTTTTAATATACAAATTACAAGATAAAATGGATTAAAGAAGTGTATTGTCCATTTATTTGTCCACTTTCATTTTTACACACTATCCAATAAACTTCTTTAATCCATTTTATCTTGTAATTTGTATATTAAAAAATTATAGAAATTATATATAAATAATCTATATGTTAACACCAATCAAACAAGATCACACATGACTATATTTAGGCTTACATATTGAGAGAATTTGATGAGTTAAAGTGTTTAGATGAACAATTCCAAAAGTCAAAACTGGACGAATACTCTGGGACGGAGGGAGTATATGAAAAAGCATATATACCAAAACAAAATAAGAAAAAAGTTACTCCAAATAAGATAGATGAAGTATTGAAATATGATAAGTTTACTATTTGAATTTGTTTAGATACGAAAGAAATTAAATAAACACAGAGTAACATGTACCGAGTAGAAAATAAAATGAAAAATAGTTTTAGTAAAAAATACTTTTTGAAACATAAAAAAAGAAAAATGATGAACCTCAGGCTCCTAAAACTGATCGGACCTAAAAAAAAGGTAAAGTATGAATAGTAAAAAGTTAAAGATGTAAGGGTGTGAATAGTGTGATCAAACTATGAATAGTGTGAACGCTGTATTATTCTTCCTCCCATTTTCCTTTCTAAAAAAACATATTCCGTAAGACACATCTTGGAAGACTCTCTCAGATCCAATTAGACTAGAAATAAATTAGATTTTGATCATAAAGTAGTGCAAAAAGTAGAGTATGCATCTGGTATTTGCAGAAGTCTTATATTTAGAATAATTGTCTGTCACGAATCGAATTGGATCTTATCTTCTAGATATTTCTTATCTTTGTCAACTGTCCAACCCACCAGCTTCTATTTTCCTTTCTCACCGGGGGTCTTCAATAGTAATAGGGTGTGCATGAGTTTCACGAGCAATGCTAGGGGTACACTTTTGGTGTACTCCAAATGTACACCACACCATTCTCCACCATCCATTTTTATTTATTTATTTATTTTAAATTTTTTACCTTTTTTGTGGACAAGGAGGGGGTAGGGGACAAATGAAGTTTTCTGAGTTTCACACTAACTCCCCCCATTCATCTTGTTATACAAAAAGTTGGTGTGGGATACTCTTTATTTTGTGGTACAAATTCCGAGTCTCATTATTTTTTAAAAATATATCACACGGGCGTTTAAAATGTGTGGTAATATATTCCGAAGGTACCTCAAAAAACCAAAAAATATCACACGGGTGTAAGTCTTTATTGGTTTGACCTTAAATTTCTAACTTTACCTTTTTCATAATTAAGAATTCGGAGGTCCTAGATCAACTCTCCTAAGAAATAAATAACAACTCGAAAAAGTGAAAAAAAAAGTGAAAATGCAATAAATAAAAAAAGAAGAATTTAAAAGAGTATATTTCTTATTTTTGTTTAGGATTAGTTTTTTTTTTCTTTTCAAATTTTTTTAGTTTTAGAATGTTCCGTGGTTTTATTTATGTGTTGGGATTTGTTCAGTGAGGGGGTTGAAGCAAAGAAAGCAACCCTATGAACAGAGGAGGAGTCAATTGGGCCGTGTTAGTTTTTGAAAATTGTAGCCCAATGAATATTGGGCGGAAAGGAGACCAGAATTATAAGAAGAAAATTGGTGAGGGATTCGCTGAAAGAAAGTTTGGCGGAAAAAGACGAAAAACATTTGTTGGAAGTACCTTGATGGACATGCGAGTTCTTAATATAAAATTTGAGGGTAATTATGATATATTATGTCAACATTCACCCTTTGTTCAATGTATCATAAGTTATAATGGACAGTTAATATGAAATAGAGGGACGACTATACCAAAAAATAAATAGATACGAGCTATTAATGCATTTGCATTTTTACAAATTTATACTCTATTTCTCTCATAATAAATATCTTATTTTCTTTTTGTATTCGTCTTGAAAAAGATTACTCTCTATATTTCCTTTTCTCTTCTACATAAATTTTAAAAACACAGTTTATACTTCGTAACGTTTAGCAATTTTTAACTTCACAATTTTTCAGGATAAGTTTTATAAGAAGTTAAAAACGTATAGAAAAAATTATTGTTTTGCTTTTTTTTTTATCTTTCTAAAGTTCCTTTTACAATTTTGGTAATCTTTTTGGAGAAATTTAGTCTTGGGTGACCTAAGTTTTATTGAAATAACTCATAAGTCCTTTTATTCTGATCTTAAAAAGACATCATGTATGTTTACATTTTGTTTTAAAGACTAAGAGGTAGCATTCCATCAACTCTTCCATTTAATGACCGTTTGAAAATGTTTTTCCCATTTTGTCTTTACTGCAATCATTTAAATTGCCTTTATTTTTTATATTAGACACACAATTTTGAATTTTTGAAAAATAGTTACATACAAAATTGAGAAAACTTAATAAGAAAAGAAATAGAGTGAGGGGGGGATCATGAACAAGCTATTTCTGTCCTTTGGACTGTCTTTACAATGAATATTTAATGTTCATGCAGAGACTTTAATTTGTTTGCATGCACAACAGTTTCATAGTAGTAAGTAAATTGACAGATATATACTATTACTAGTATTGTTTTTATAAAAATGATTCTTTCCTCTTTCTTCTTCCTCCATACCTAGCTACAAATTCCTGCAACTGCAGCTTTTCATGGCACCTCACTTAGCTTGCAACCATTAATAAACTTATCGCCGCGTTAGATGTTATCATCCACATGACGAAAGAACAACAAAAACATCGTCGATGGACCACTTGCGTGGGACCGACTTGTTGGAAGGGTTAATGACGGCCCGCTCCGTGGCGGAGAGGCGGTATCCGATCACAACCTCCCGCCTCTGACGGCCTCGTACCATTATGTCGAAGAAACAGATTTCTTCCTTGTCATACAAGTAGAACTCTGCTGGTTTGATGCACAGCTCATTTCCCTGCATGGCAGCACAAACACAACATGCACATATGCACATGAAGGAACATGCTAGGAACCCACCACGTTTGCCCCCACGGATGACAATCACAGATAATCATAGTGTTCAGTCTATAAATCATCTGTGATTGTCATCCATGGGGGCAAACGTGGTGGGTTCTCAGCAATTTTTGATACATGCATGAATGGACAGTTCAAGAAACTTTTTTTTCCTCTGTCTGGGTGGGTTTTTCAAGAAGTAATAATCAAATCTCAGTAAGAAAGAAATCAGGTGAAACTACTACTACTACTATACCTCTTCTGCAAAGAGTTCTTCGAGGACCCGGTTTATTTGTTTGTCTTCAGCAACCATAGCTAGAGCCATGCTGACCAGTTCATTTGAAAGCACATAGTCACTAATCCTGGAAACCGAGACAAGGTTTCTGGTCCTCGAGTCCAATATCTCGCTTATAATTATTGACTTGTCAGACGCTTGCTGCATTTCACGAATCCATGATGTCTGGGAGAAAGCAGCATGGCGTAGTGGCATTGATTTTGGATTTTTGTACGGAAGACGTTTTGACTGCACTTCATAAAATTCGATCAGCAAATGGCTGGCTGGGATCAGTACTAATTGTTGTGTTTTCTCAAGTAGTTTTATACAAATGAACGGTAACATTATTGGCTAGAGCATAAAGAAATGATGACCTGAATATCTCGGATGAGGAGAAGGGTGGCAAGGGACCGGGAATCAGAATGAACAATAGAGTCTTCAAGAGATGCATCTGCAAGAATCAATATCTGTTTTTTAAGAGTTAGTGACCAGCACCTCATTAACAAAACACACAATAATGAGTATGAATCTTAAAAAGACATCTTCGCGCAACTTCTCCCAAAGTATTTGTGGAGTGATAAGTTGAGCTTACCGAATCAAATGTTTCCAAAGGAAGACTTTCTAAATGGCGTCGGATGACAGCATTTCCCTCGCGATGGATAAGTTTAATGTTTACTAATTTAGAGATATCAAGATTGCCATCAGTCAACCTCCTCTCTCTGTCTTTCTCAACAACCTCATTAAACATCCACAGTTCTGACCCTGGAGCCAAGAGGGCCTCCAATACCTGAAAACATCACGCACTCGAGCTAGATAAGAAGGCATGCCATGGCTCACAATCCAGCACTAGTTAACATAAATACAGCAAACTAAATCTAACCAAACTAACCCGGAAAAAACATAACGTAGAGAAATAAGGTAAATAATTTTGAAGATATGATAAAGAATGTACTCCTTCCGTCCCAGAATAACTAACCAACTTTCATTATATTATTCATCGTCCCGAAATAATATACCCACTTTTTTCTTTCACTTTTTGGTAAAGAGTACATGGTCTAAACTTTTATGTCTTCTAAACAAATTCTAACCAGTCACTTTTCAATTTTTTTTCTACATCTAATCAAGACAATGGATAAAGATGGATAGATTATTTTGGGACGGTGGGAGCAAGAGTTTCTACCAAATCCTTATATGTTCTAATTTGAGATAGATGATATACGATATAGAAACAATATTATAGAGGCAAGGTGGACTAGGTAGTTAGTTAGGTGGGTTCGGGGGGCGCAGAAAAAAAATACTCCCTCCGTCCACCTAAGTTCTTCCCATTACGTGTTACGCGGCTTGACCGACTTTATTTTCAATTCAATTTAATTGATTATAGGAGTAAAATTTTAAAACAAAATTTATATAGTAATAAACTACATGAAAAGTTCTACAAAACTAGAGGTGACAAGACTATATTATTTTACGAAATGACTAGTAAAAATTAGCAAACAAAGTGAGTAAAGTTTGACCCTGTGAATAGTGTCTGGAAATATCTATGGTGGACAAAGGGAGTACAAGTTATAGCCCTATGAACCGCCTAAGCACAAGGTGGTGGTCTTCCAGCTTAGGACTTGCAGATGATTTCTGCAACATCGGGTACAATAGTTGCCACAAGTGTGATAAAAAAGGCCATTGCTATGTAACTGTATATTACCATAATCATATCATCAATGTCTCGCCTCCAACCACAGAATAATATTCTCTCTGGAAACTTTGGAGGGTCAATAATCCTGGGGAAACCACATCCATGTATCTGCACTAAACAAGCAAAGGATATATAAGAGAGCAAAATCACACACTCAGCGTGTATGGCAAATTTTGACACAAACCCACCGATGGCAAATAGTCTTCTCAAAAACAATATTGTCCAATAACTTTAAAAAAACTATTGTTAGGGGTGGGGGTTTAAGCCACGGCTCTGAGGGACCTTTCATTTAACTTTTTTGATAATACTAATGGAGCAATGGCTGAAGCAGACGGTCAAAATTCTGCTGAGGTTGGGAGTAATAACACTGAAAGTCTGCCAGTACTGAACATCTAGCTTCAAGAAAATGCCAATCTTTGGGTATCAAACTAAGAAATTCATGAAGGTCGATGAGGTGTGATGGCTATCAGAAGTTCAGAATTATATTTTTCTTCCGCTCAGTTTCCTTGTAAGCTGTTTGATTGGATAGTAATATTATCGGGTTCTATAAATTTTGTTAAAAAAAATTAAAAAACATTTTCTTTCACTGACTTCGACATTTACAACCAACAGAAATTAAAGTTTGCCGGTCAATGGGATAGATCAGGGAAGAACGAGTATTGCAGTAATATAAACAGCCTCTCTACTTTCGGATAGGGGTAAGGTCTGCGCAAACACGCCCTCCCCAAACCCTACGCTAGTGGGATTCAATTCGGCTGTTGTTGTTGTGGTCGTACTAGAGACAAAATACTAGATTTGATAAGGCCAACAAGTTTGTATAAAAACACTGAATTTTGAAAATGATTTCAATGTTTTTTGAAGTTAGAACTTTGCAGTGCATGTGATTCGTGCCAGTATAACTAAAACCCTTACAAAAACTACCCAATCCAATTTTCACCACTTGAGCTCGGTTGGCATAATGAGCCTTCCAACTTCTAACCAAACCTACTGAGTAGTATGCTAGAGACAAGCTTGAGCCCTTTTTTCATCTCCATCATATTTATGTCATCATGCCTTAAACACGTTCGGTCTATTGCCTAAACTTGGAGAGGCAAGAAAAAGAAAAACCTATGCATGCCAAAAATAGGTAAAGATGCCAAAAGAAAGAAAGAAAGGTAAGTGGCACAAGGGTCAGAGAGAAATTGGGGGTCTTAACTCTCAAACATCTTAGGGCTTAAAATGGAAGAACCTCCAGGACAAAACAAGAAAAACAGGAAATGAAAGAATGAGAAACATATAAACAAGATAGATGCTGGATATACATATCATGCATATGTGCCAATCACCACATGAGTATATGTAACCATTTAGTCTAAAGAAGGATATATGACCTCAGGCAATGGAGATGGGGCATATGTATCATCATCTTCAGCTATAAAAAGGATCTCATCGCCTTCTTTTAGTACATAACTGTCATCAGGGTTTATAATAATTTGGCCACCATTTTCAGCTTCCTTAACTCCACATGGAATTGCATCTGGGAAAGAAATAAGCACATCTCTGAAACATTGACCATCCAGTTGCGGCCATCTTTTAATGTAAAACTCCGCATTTTCAAACCCCAGGATGTCTTCCCAAATCTTTCATGTCACATGAAAATATTCAAAACAACACCAAAGCCTTAATCCCAAGCCAAGTGAAAATATTCAAGAAAAAAAAGATGCTCATCCAATCACGTCAAATTTGTACGGAGTAAGTCATGAAGTTGAGATGAAAGCAACAGCAGATTGGGTATAAATTATATTGGGCTGACCTGTGCAAGGCCAGGCTGGAGAGCGCACTTTATCATCAACCGTCCAATGACATCATGTGCAACAACCGTTTCAACGAGATCTCCGCCAACAAGCTTCACCAAGGGTTCACTGTCAAGATCACTCATCTCAACGACAACATGACCCCTCAACCCTTCCTTTACTCCTATCAGGCTGAGCACAACCCTTAAAGCACGTGCATCACTCTTAAAAACGGAAAAAGTTTGAAACCAAATTAGTTTTGGCATTGGAGCTACTCCAAACATAGTCTACAGATTCTACACACATGAAACTTTGTAATGTGTTGAACCTGATCAGCTTTCTCATCAGATGCTAAGACAATGATGGCACGGGCCTTTGAGACAGACACCTGCATTGCTTAAATGGAAAAATTAATTTAATGAGGGGAATTATTGGAAATAGGGCTGAGGGAAGATCATGTTGGTTAACTTTAGTGATGAAAAGCATGGACTAAAATTTAAAACAATATGTTTCCTTGCCTTCTTTAAGTCAGCTAGTATGAGAGGACTGCCACTTCTGCAAATAACTGAAGTTCCCATGAAATCAAATTCTAGCTTTGATATGTCCGTCTCCATTTCTTCCTTGTCTCTCTCTGCAAGCACAACAACAACCCCTCCACCAATGCTCATATTTGCAATCGCTAACTGTTTCAATAGTGATCCCTGTAATAAATGATCAGATTATGTTGGAAAAATTCATGTATCCTGGAGGAGACGACATAAATGAAAATCAACCCTACAGGCTAAAAATAGCATAATTCCAATTTCGTTGGGGTCTAGGGATCAAAATGCATGCAACCTTACCCTTGTAAAACAAAAAAGGGAGAGGCTGCTTCTGGTAGACAAAAACTTGTGCATTGCTCCATTCACTCCCCAAAACTTCATAGGAAGTAGGAAGCACGGGAAGTTTAATGGGCCATTTTGATATAGCCCATCATTTACCCAAAGCTAAAAAATTGTCAAAATGACACTTTTAGCTCCATTGGCAATGGATGCAACGAAGTGAAGACCCTGAGTATGCATTATGCAATATCAATTCACAGGTGTTAGGAAGGATATCCATTGCAGTTAATACTTTAGGAACTTTGTGTAAGGCTTGTTACTACACTTTAATATAGACGTGAATTTTTTAAAGTTCATCCTTTGTGTTTCTTTTCCAATTAAAGCATATTTTAGTGACTGAAATAAGCAGCCGTGAAGTTTAGATCAGTTCAAGAGCATATCAAAGCAAACATCGAGTACATGAAAACCTTCTATGATATATCTGTAAATCATGTAAGATGCTTGAGAGATTTACCAATTTATCACTCCATCCAAGAATAAGAATGTGATTGATTTCAATGACCTCACTCTTGCCTTTTCGTAGAGAATCCACCTTCTCCGATATAGCATCTGAAACAAGTCCGAGCATCATGGCAAATATAAGCATTCCCCCTGAACTTATGAGAACCGAAACAATCCTCGACCCAATGCCAACCATGTCAGCATGATTCCCAGAGTCTGCTACAAAGGTCCAAGAGAGCCAAAGGGACTCGGTAATGCTCCTATCGCTGACAGCATACAATGCCAGACCTCCATATCCAATTAGAAAGAAAGTGGCAAATAGAAGTGCCAAGAGCTTGGCATAAGGGTAAATTGAGAAACACACATCAACCATATACGCAATCCTTTTTTTCACCGGAACCTCCTCCTTGTTAACCTTTGTTAGCTTCGAGAGGATCATGAAATGAGGAAAACAGTCGAGATACTTGAACAACAGAAATGGCGTAATTAAGGTAAAAACTACTGTGTACAGAGCAGCAGCTCTACGGTTAGCATCTCCAAAGTACAACAGAGGAGGGGTATTATTTTCAAGCTCAGAATTGCCTATGCTGCCATTGTTAAAGGTATTGCTATGTCTACATAATATGTGAATGCTGGCATTCTCCTCCTGCAAACACATGTTTAACCTCGTCACAACGTTATACCTTAAACAAAATCAGCTATGCAGCATCATATTATGGTATTACGTTTCATTTTTTAACAGAGATTACAGATGAAAAGCCGTAGCAAATACCTGAAGTTTAGCAACTATGCCCCGCAAATACACTGCGTGTGATACAGACACTATACAAATTACACTAAGCTGCAATAAGAGATGGGAACCATCAGAATATATAGCATATATACTTCCTTTGGAATAAAACACTATAGTGCAGATTTGTCCTTATCTTTATTTTGTGATAGATAATGAAAGGGCAATCAGATTATTGAATGATTTGCTTGAAAGAGACTAAATATAGGACTAGAATGAGTAAATAATGTAGTGAGTAATTTCCAAATTAGACTATATATCTTCTTAGCTGAGGCGAAATAAATACCATATTTCCCTTTTAAGGAGCTCAACAAGTCAAGCAAGGGACTTACCAAAACACGAATCCAAGAATTAGTAAAACCTCGGGTTTCTCGTACATTACTAGATTTATCAGGCACAGTAGATGTTGATGAGGAAACACAAGGAGCCGGAAAGGGATTCAGTTCCCTCTCGGGGGGTTTAAGTCTGGGCAGCATGGGCTCGAGCATGTCGGAATCCACCGCAGCAGCAGCAGCAGCTCCGCTCAAACTCGGCGGTTTCAGCTCGTGCCGCTGCGGTTTGGAAGGAGCGGGAGGGAAAGAGGCGTAGACGCAGTCTGGGTCAGCAGGGAACAGGCATTCGGAGGCGGAGGCGACAGGCGAAGACGGCGGGGAGGAGATGCGGCGGCGGACGGCGGCGGCGGCGGACCTGGGACTATCATAAATCGTCTTGGATTTAGTCGTCAGCAAGTGCGGCCTCTCGGGCTTGTTGTCGGGACTGGAGGCGGGGTAATTGGAAACTCCATAAATCTCGTGCATATTACTTCTCCTCCTCTGTAATTCTCCGGAACAGAGAGATGGAAATGGTGGCGAATGGAAGGGGAGGGTAATGGCGAGTTTTAATCATTACCATCGCTTTCTTTTTCATGGGTTAATCAATGTCAGTTCTTTTTATTTTTTCACAGCGGGGAGTGAGAGAGAGAGAGAGAGAGAGAGAGAGTTGTTTCATTGTTTGCTTGTGCTGTGAATTTGTGTGTGTCAGGGGGGAGGCAGTGCCACCATTGCTCTGCTGTTCACTCTCTCTCTCTAAATTTGTATTGCCATTTGCACCACAATCCAAAGATTATCTTCTTTCATCTTTGTTTTTATGGGTGACGTAGAGAAGAGGATCTTACTACTTTCTACTCTCTACAAATACTCCTAAACTTCACCAATTTTGAGGCAAGGAAAAAAGGCACATTCATACTCGGGGTAATTTTTTTCAATAGACTTCTCAACTTTTGAGGGAATGATGATACTCCGTAGAAAGTACATTGAAAATTGTTGTGGATGTCTTTGTCTAACAAAGACTCTATTAGAATGGTACTCCCTCCGTTCAATTTGATTACAAATTGTGGATTACGGAGTAAAATTTTTTACTTTTTGAAATCATTTTATTTACAAATTGATATCAATAAGATATAAAAATTACATATTAAAAAACTACGTCAAAAGTTCTACAAAACAAGAGATGATAAAAATATTTTATTTTATCAAATACTTAGTGAAATCGCGTAAACAAACAAAAGTTATCGAGAGGAGAGAGAAAAAAAGATTGTAATCTATTTAGAGACCGAGGGAGTAGAATCTAATCATATTCTTCCTGGACTATTTAAAATTCTTCTCATTTTGACTTTAAAGAAAAATTAAGAAAGAGATATTTTTTTATTAACTTTCTAAAAATACTCTTGATGTGATGACTAAAAATAAGACGTGATGGATAGATTATTAGTAAAAAGGTATCATGTGATAGGTAGGGTGAAAATTAGTAAGGATAAAAGTGATTTTTTAATAAAATTGAGAAAAAACTATACAAGACAAAAAAAGAAAGAAGTAGGAGTTTATGGGGCAGAGAGATATATATATATATATATATATATTTACAACATATTTAAAAATTAAAAGATATGTTTTGCTAAAATTTGAACTCATGGCCTCTCTCTAGGAAGAATAATCTTATGTAGCGTTTGGTAACTAGTACTCCGTATTTCATTTCAGTTCATGCATTTCAATTTCCAAATTTGAAATCTTGAATTTCAAATGCCAAGGAGAGGTGCATGGATTTCATATTAAGCTTTATTATGAATGAAAAGAATTTGACTCAAATCCAAATTTAAAATGTTTAAGTTTCCCAAACATAGAATTTGAGCCAAATTCGGATTTGAAATCCAAATTCGTGTTCCCAAACATACCATTAATGTCATTAAAACTGCATATTTTTTGGCTTTTAAGACACTGTTGGTTTAAGTGAAAATACTCCTCAATGGCTAAAAAAATTCTTACCCTTTATTTTTTAGTTAAACTATTACATACTTTTACAAAGTATAGAACAAGTTTATTTAATTATAGAATAAATTTATTATGATTGCATTCATTCTAATATGTAATTTTGTTACATCAAATTTTTATACGGAGTAATATTTACTTATTTAAACTATTATTTATTAGTTATCAAAATGTGTAAGAGTTGACAAACAAATCAAAGCTGTAAATTTTTTTGGGGTGGAGAGTATATCTTCTCAAAAATATTAAATTCTTACCTTTGGTGGCATAAATAATAAAAAATATTTTTTTATGAAATATATATTCCTTCTCAACAAGGGACAATTTTTACTTGCTTTCAGAAAATATTTTCACTCACTCTCTACATTCGCTGCTCTGCATCCCATCACCCACGCCCTACCCCCTCTTACCTTGTAACTCCGGCTCCCTCGCCACCCTTTGCCACTCGCCCTTGCCCTCGGAGCCTACCCTCGTCGTCTCCCCAATTCACATCTCCCATATCCACTAGCCACCTAAGACCAACCTCAGCAACCCCCACCACTCTCCACTTGTCCCACTGTCTGCCGCCATTTGCCACGTGTCCCTACCCCCCTCCCCCAGCACCCCCTGCCTCAACAGCATCCATCACATCTCCCACCTACCTTGCATTGTTGCCTTCGTGTTGTTAAAGTATTTTTAAATTGTCTCAAATCAACTTTTTTAAATATCAATATTAACAATGTAAATCATAGTTTTCTTAGAATCATAAATTTTTTTCATACGAAACAATGAAAAAATAGTTTCCTTAGAATCGTTTTCTCCTGTTTTAAAAAAATACTCTCCCTTCAGCTGAATAGACTTTTAGTTAAAAAGAAAAAGTCATGTACAGAGTAGAATGGAGGATTTGTTTGCACATTATGCAAGGGGAAAGCCCACCTCGAGCGTCCTTGCACGCCGCCTTGACATAGTAGTAAAAAGATAAATTATGATATAATCTTAGTATGGTTATTAAAAAGATCGTCTCGTACTCGGTGCGTACGAATAACTATTATGTTGGATAAAACTCTCAAATTGCCGCTGTGTTGCTGAGAATCGATTATGAGGCCTCAGACTTAACCATCCAAACAACTCGTGCGGCCATTATGTAATGTTCAGAAGGGAACAATCAACACGAGTAGATATATTTTATCTAATTCGTAGAATAATAAGAAACGGTGACTTTTAACAAAGAATTAACCTAAGGGTACACGTACTATAATGAGTACGCCGTTTGTACACGCATTCATAGACACGCACAGACACTCAATGTCTAAGCACACATAGACATTAAGTGTGGTGTGTCTATGAATATAATGCTTGATGTATAAATGATGTATCTCATTTTGATGTACCTTTAGCATTGTTCTTTAACAAATGTAGTTTTTTTGTGGGAAGTGCCCCAGTGACTTTTGACAAAAGTAGTATTTTCACTTATTTTTTGTAAATAAATTTCGTAAATGGTCTTAAAGAGTAGTTATTTTTCGATATTTAGCCCATACTTATAAAATACCTTGAGTATTACAAGCGTGGCAAGTTCTTATGTGATCTTTAGGTCATACTCATTTTGTCAACCTTAATATAAAAATATCATGTAAGGGTTGGACTTTTTGCAAAAAATAAAAAAAGATTCACTCATACGGAGTAAGTCCATAAAAATGTAAAAAGGTTCATATTTCTTCATTAAAGAACTCGAAAGTTCTTGTCTTCTTCTTCTCTGCACAAGATAATCTGAACGCATCACTCTAACCATGCAAACAGAGACGTATACGAGGATAAGGGAGATGTTTAATGAGAGGTGAAGGTGAAAATTTACCTTTTAGTCGTCCTGTATTTAACAGTAAATGACATTACGAGTGATGAAGGACTAACTGTGGAAAACGGATACGAATATTTCCTCTTTAAACGGATACAGATGCGGACACTAATCGGATTTTTGACTACTCCTTTGTTGTAGTTTGTTTTTTAAAAAAATTCATTCTCTTTCCCTGTTTTGGATTACCCGTTTTAGGCTTTTTTTCACAGCTTATATCACTAAATATCAGGGTTTCCTCCCATTCCTTCTTCTAATCTTCTACGATTCTTCCTCGCCAGTCGCCGCCACACACCCTGCTCGCCGGCAGCATCCGCCGCAGGTATGTTCTCCCCTCCCTTCCATCTCCGGTTCCCCCCGCGATCCCGCCACCTGCGACTCCCCCCC
>OOIL02003702.1:602276-643954 GCA_900332095.2 Cuscuta campestris
AGAAGCCTCGTCAGCGGTGGGGGCTAGATGTCAGTGGGGGGAGAGGGCTGAAAGTGGAGGGGTATAATAGGAAAGTCAACCCAATTTTCATTCCACATAAATTTGCGCACCAAGTCAAACTGGGAAGTTTAATTTTGGACGGTGGGAGTATAAGCTTAGAGAGAATGGGAATATGAAATTGAAACCATAGGAAACATTGCCTTTTTTACTGATTATTTTGTGCATTACTTTTACTCAGCATTTTTAATGGCTTTTCAGGCAAGAGCTGGGATAGATTATGAGTCATCTTATGGGAAAGTCCGTCCAAATGATACTATTTTGAAGCTTCAAAGAACGACCCCATACTACAAGAGAAATCGAGCACATGTTTGCAGCTTTTATGTTCGGGGTCAATGCACAAGAGGTTCGGAGTGCCCTTACAGGCACGAGATGCCTGAAACAGGAGAACTGTCACAGCAGAATATTAAAGACCGTTACTATGGGTATACATCATTGCTTCTTAATTATAAAACTCAAAATATGATAATCGACGCAAACACAAGAATGCACACTTGGTGCATGAAGTTTTTGAAGCTATACATCTACCTTTCGTCCTCTTGTATTCTGTTCATTGTGCCCTTTCATTCTGCCTTTTTCTTTTCTAGGAATATTGATGTATTGCTATATGGGTAGGCTTGATTTTTGTCTTTTTTTTACCAAGTACTACTCCACCGTCCCTAAATAAACTTTACATTTTGCTATTTAATGGGTAAAACCATATCATCTTCTTTACTTTAATGAATTGTAACAATAAAATAGTCTGTCACCACTTGATTTTTAGAACTTTGGATGCGGGCACGAATGGCTTGTTGATATAGAGCTTTTTTAGGAATTCACATTTGTGCTCAATAGATAGTTTTGATGACACACTGAATTCTAAATTTGATATTCTTTTTTTTGGAATGCCTTGCAGAGTGAATGATCCTGTTGCACTGAAACTGCTAGGCAAGGCAGGTGAAATGCCATCATTGGAGCCCCCAGACGACGAGAGTATTAGGACACTGTATGTGGGTGGGGTTGATGCAAGAATTACAGAGCAGGACCTCCGGGATCAGTTTTACGCGCATGGTGAGATTGAGTCTGTAAAAATGGTGTTGCAGCGCGGATGTGCTTTCATAACATATACTGCAAGAGAAGGTGCAGAGAGGGCAGCTGAGGAACTTGCAAACAAGCTGGTCGTGAAGGGATTGAGGCTAAAGCTTCTCTGGGGAAGACCACAGGCACCAAAACCCCTTGAATCTGAGCTGTCTGCTGATGTGGCAAGACAACAAGCCGCCACTGTGGCTCATAGCGGTTTGTTGCCAAGGGCTCTCATTTCACAGCAGCAGCAGGTGGGCGGGCAGGTGGACCCACCTCCGCCTGTTCCTTACTTCAATATTCCGCCGATGCCACCTCAGCCAGACAGGGCAGCGGCACTGTATCCATCTATGGACCCTCAAAGAATGGGAGCCCGTGTTTCCTCATCGCATGATGGGTCCGCTTCAGGGTCAGGCGAAAATAAACAACCACAAGGTGGACACCCTTTTGCTTATCCTCCTCCTCCCCCGGGGCCACCACCGCACGGTCAATTTTACCCTCCTTATTATCCACCACAACAATATGGAGGGTATGTAATGCCTCCCCCTCCTCCACAGTCTTATCAGCAGTACCCTCATCCTCCTCCACCTTATCAGGCTACAATGCAACCACATCCACCTCACAGTGGAAGCCAAGCACCACAGCAGCCACCTGGCCAGCATAGACCGCCAGTTCCGCAAGGTCAGGGACCTCCACCTCACAGTGGAAGCCAGGCCCCACATCAGCAGCAGTCACAGCCGCCGCCAGGACCAGGCCAGCAGAGACCGCCAGTTCCGCAGGGACAGGGACCGCCAACTCACAGTGGAAGCCAAGCGCCACATCAGCAGCAGTCACAGCCGCCACCAGGACCAGGCCAGCAAGGACAGGGACACCCAGAGTCTGGGCAACAATCTTAATCTTGTCACCCTTGTTATGTTTGTGTGAAGAATTGTGTAACAAGAAGTTATATCACTACTATTGTCACAAGTTTATCACCATTTTCGTCCAAACCATTTTAACTCCAACAATTGTATTTCCTCTATTTTTTTCCCCATTAACTTCAGATTACTCTGTACTTGAGAAACCCGAGTGAGAAATGAAGTTACCAAAATCTCCTCGTGTGAAATTGGCACAAAACTAAAGAGTGAAAGTGAAGTTTTATAAATGATCTTACCTACGAGTGTTTTCCTTTGGTAAATGTAGTGTAAAAGATAGTAAATGTGTTGATTGTGGAGGGTAATTGTTTATATATAAAAAAAGAAGTAAAAGGTGTATGCCACAACAAGAAATGAAAAATCCATTTTATGAAATTTTAGGACGAGGAATTATACCCTGCTGATTGCAATAAGCAATTTTGTTCTAATTTCTACCGAGTAAATGATTAGACTGCATGATGTGTTAAAAACAATCATTTTTATAGAGTTCCAAGATTAAGTCTATAAAAGTGTGTACAATAGTCATTAAACACACTTAGATATAGAGGGTGTTTGGCAGTGCGCTGCTTTTAGTAATTTAGCTTCTGCTTTGAGTGGAAGTGATTTTATTCTGTTTGGCATGTCAGCTTCTGCTTTTCACCACTACTATTTTATACACAGAACACCGTTTTGGAGAAGCAGGTATGAGGTGCTTTTGCTTTCAGCTTTTGTGGAAATCACTTTATGCAGAAGTTAATCACTCTCAAACAAGCTCATAGAGAACAAATTAAGTTTGGAAGATATGACATTGAATTGGAAAAATAATTTTTATTTAATAAATTTTACAACTGGTCCTTTGAAATGGGAAATTTTCCATATCTAATTTTCTATTATGGCCTTGTTTGGGAACGTCGTCTTCAATTAATGTTAGTATTTCTGAAAATGTTGACGCTAAAGGCTTCCGTCAGATAACTATTTCTAAAATGCTAATGCTAACCTCTTACGCTTATGCCAAATGAAACCTATAGCTAAATTGAACACCTTAAATTTTAAATAACTTTATAAAATCTCAATTAGATAACCACTAATTTTTACTCCGTAAAAGCTACCGAGTAAAAAAAATCTACAAACTATGGATTACACAAAAAAAACCGAACCCAAGCCCAATAAGCAATAGGTTTGCTAAGACCTTATGTATAAAACCGAACGGAGCCCATAGATTTTTGGATAGAAACGGAGCCCAGCTTATTCTGCCCATCATCATATTACTCCTTCAAGAGTCGAAGACGTGAAGAGAGACAACATAAATAAAATTAAAAGACAAAAATTGGGAATCGATCTTCCCTCTGAATCAAAAAACCAGAAATTTCATAGGCAACGATATAAAAGATCAACGAGATTCTACCGAACTTAACAGTCACTTTGAAGCCCGGAGAGCGACGAAGCAGGTATTTATAGTACTCGTGTCTACGGCGTGCTCCGATTCTTCAGCATTTAATCTCAGTTTTCCAAGAATTTCTGAAAAAAATGTGTACATTAATCTTTATTGATGTTTATATTTTCCTCTTTTTAATCTTTCGGGTATCGGGATTGGACGTTATTTGATTTCTAGGGTTTATGTTTTACGAATCTTTTGTGTCTTTCATTGATTTGTTGTTGGAGGTTTACTGCCCAGATGTTGATTTTCACGCGTATTAGCTTTCTGGGTCTGGAAGTTTCGACCTAAAAATGGTGTCTTTGATGGATTTAGTTTTAGTGAGAGAAAAATGAAGCGCAAGCGGGGAAGTAAGAAAGGCAAAGCTAAGAAGAAGCCCAAAGTGACGACAACGGATGTGGATGTGAATGCTCAAAATGATGATTTGGTTGTGGAAGAGGGGGTGGAGGAGGTGGCAGATGCGGTGGCAGAGAGCAGTGGTGGTTCTGGCTCAGATTCTGGTGGAGACGGAGATGGAGACCGAGACAGAGGAGGAGGAGGAGGAGAGGAGGAGGAGAAAGAAGCAGCACCAACATCTACTGCGGCGGTGGCGGTGGTTGATCAAGCCACACCAAAACCTACTACAACAAGTGCTGTTGGATTCGGTGATAGCACCACAGTGAAAGCAGTTTACAGGCGTGTCAAGGTCAAGATCAAGACTTCTAAAACTTTATTACTTGATGGTTCTCCAGAAACTCACCCCCCTGCTGAGAAAAGCAGCCAGCAGCCAGAGGAACAAGAAGGTGTTTCTAGTGAAAAAATGGAAGCAGATAGTGCCAACAACTCATTGTCCGAGGCGAATAATAATAATAATAGTAATGTGAGTCCATCTGAAGGAGGAGACTTACTTAGAAAGTCTGCGGGCATCAAAATTAAGTCAAAGAGCTTCAGCTCAAACTTTAGCCCGTGTATTAACACTGAAACACTGAAAGGGGAGAAGACACCTAAAAAAGAGTCTCTTTCAGTTTCCAAGGATTCTTCTAGATATAACAAGAAGGAACTAGATGCTGCACTGGAGGTATGCCTGATCTAGGTTGTCTTCTAATCATCTCCTGACATGTTATCCATGGTCAAGATTGTCTTTTACGTGTTTAGGTTATAAAGAAAGTGATGAAAATGGATGCAGCAGAGCCTTTTAATACTCCAGTTGATCCTATTGCTCTTGGAATTCCTGTAAGAATAACATTTTTACTGCAACACGTATTATAATGTGGAGTAATAATATATAGTTTTACTAATAAAATCATAATACTCTTTAGACCTTTAGAGAAAATATCGTTTTACCATAGAATTTGACTTAATTGGCACAATAACCCTTTCTTATGTGATACAGAGTATTAGTAATCCTAAGCCTGTTGAGATTAGTGTTTTTTTTGTTATGTGAGCCTTTACGCATCCTTGCAAATATCAAGATGCTTAAGGGCTTTTGTTGCTTGTAATGCTGAAATAATATCAACATATTGGGCTATTTGTTTCTTTTTTCCTTTCCCCCTTGCCAATTATTTGCTAGTGTTTGGTGTCATACATTGCTCACAATATTTCCTTAAATTAAGAGTTCTTGTGTTCTTTTCACTTCATATTTCTTAACAGTGTATAGTATATACACATCTATATCTGTGTAGAGAGATGCCTTTATTATGTGACCCACACACACACACACACACAAACACACACAATGTGTGGTGACCAATAGTTTTTGTGCTGTGGTGGAACCAGGACTATTTTGAGGTTATAGATACACCGATGGATTTTGGGACAATACGTGGCAATCTTGAAAGTGGGGTTAAATACTTGAACTCGGAAGATGTCTATAAGGATGTGCAGTGTATATGGGATAACTGCTACAAGTACAACAATAAAGGCGATTTGGTCTTGGATCTCATGAAACGCGTGAAAAAGAACTTTTCAAAGTATTGGATTGCATCTGGATTATACAGCGACTACACACACGGTAGCTATAGCACCATATTAAAGCTTTTTATATATGTATTTTTTTTAAATATGTAATTATATTTGGGTTCTAAATAACTTGTAACACGAGTTATTCTTGCGCTGCTCTGCAGGTGTTGAAAGCAGTCAAACAAAGGATGTGACACCACCTGACAACAATGGGACAGAACAATTGAAAGGTGGATCCTCCTCGAGTAACATTAAGACAAGAAAGCTTCAGGGGTGTGTGCTGATTATGCTATCTTCTACTGCTGCTGCTACTGTTGCTCTTGTATCTAAAATATAGTAACAGTTTTCGACTGATTTTTATCATGGGTGGCTTTTCAGACTCAAGAAGCATAAGACTGGGTGCCTATGTGCCATATGTGTGATGATACGCCGGAGGCAAGAACGCGAGGAGAGCTCTGCTAAAATATTGGAAGAGCAGCAGGCCGAAGCTGCAAGTAGTGACTATGAGATGGTCAGGCCCGAGGTAGATATGTTTCCTAATTTTTTCCAATATCAGATATCCGAGATATGCTATTATACAGGAAAATTGGAAGGAAGTAAAAAAGTGTGAAGGAAAATAAAAGATGTGCTAAAATTCAATACCTTTAATTAAGATATGTTGAAACTCATTGAAGACTCGATATATATATATATCAATATATAAAAGAAATCTTACTCCGTATAATATTTCATTCTTCTTTGCATTTTCCTAGGTAAAACCAAACATACCCTTAAAATTTCAGGCAATCGCTTATTGAAGTGACTAGTCACTAGTGTATAACAATAAGCAAACCCAATAAATTACCACGGAGAGTAGGCTAGGGTCTAGGAGGGTGTTTGTATGCAGCCCTTATCTTTACTTAGAAGTGATATGATGTTTCCAAAAAAAAATCTTTAGCTGCCTACTGGCCCCTCCTGATTTATTCTCTTCTGTTGTTATGACTATTCTCCCCATTTCTAATTGCATACAATATTTTATGTCTAACTGTCTGTCGATCCACTTGTCTTATTCTAAATTTGACATTGGAATATTTTTTTCTCCTATAAAGGAACTTACAGCTGCAGCAGAAAGCGCAGGTGGCTGTGAGTACGCATCCCCAAACATAGAGAATTCTCCTCCAGAACTGGACATAGATTCCAACGCGAATGTAGAAGAGGAGGCAAAGTTAACAGCTAATACAAGTGAAAATGATGAAGACAACCGAGAGGAAGATGTCAAGCAGTTGGGTGTTTCGTCTAGAATATCTATAGAAGACGATCGTACAAAACATCAAAAGCAAACTGTGGAGTGTGGCAATGATGTGCCGAGTCGCAATGATAAAGAAGCGTTGCTGACAGGTGGCGAAACTGCCGCTAGTGAACAACCGAAGCCCAAGGTATTTCAAAGTGCCGACATTTTATATTGGAAATATTAAGCATCACTAATAATATGATAGAATGTTGGAAGAGTTATTTCACACATGGTAAACATGAGAGTCCAAGTAGGGGTGATTTAGACTCTTGATGCATCGCTGCATTTACTACCCAAAACTTCATTGAAACTTAAAGTTTAAGCTGTCATTCTGATTTAGTCAATTGTTCACCTTGAAGCTAAAAAGAAATGTAAAAACGACTTATTTCATTCTATTGGCAATGGACATAATAGTCGACTATATCAAAATGAGAAAATTTACTTCTCTTGCTTCTTAGGGGCTGTTTGGCAACTTCTGAATATGTAAGTGCTGAACCAGTAAGAGGTCTGAACCATTAAGAGCTAGTATATTGCTTAACTATTCAGAGGCAAATGTCTGATCAATTCAGATAAGAGGTCTTAACCATTCAGACTCTGTATAATACTTAACCATTCAGAGGCAAATCTCTTAACCATTCAGACATCTGAACCATTAAGAGGATGAAACAAACAGTCTGAACCATTAAGTGCTGAACCATTCAGACATCTGAACCATTAAGAGGCCGAAACAAACAGCCCCTTAGTATTTAAGACTCCCGCTGTCAATAAAAATCTTCTACTTGGTTTTCACAGAGTCAAACCCATATATTCTTTTCTTAGTGTTTGTCCTCAATTCTGTCAAGTGTATGCCATTGATGGTGGATGATGAATGATGATGATGATGATGCAGGAGGAAAAGCTAGACAAGCTTCAGAAAGCCAAGATGCTGGAGAAGCTGCGGCACTTGGAAAACCCCAGGATTCTTGGTCTGTGCAGAACCCTGTTTGCCAATGACCATAACACCATGTCGGTGTGGAACGGGCCCCACTCTCTGGCTGTTCGACGACAAAAGGATCCGCTGGCCTCTTCGACTCGCCTCAAGAAGAGGAGTGCCTTTCGCGATGCGGTTTCACAGCTGATACGGCTGCAGCAGGGAAAGTAAGTGATTATAGTGAGTGCTTAACTGCTGCTATCATATTGTGTTTTGTCTTTGTCTTGGTACATCTTTCCTGAGATTGCATGCAAATTACCTTAACAAACAAACAAACATCTTTGGTTAACATCTTTCCTAAGTAATTACATATAGTAATTACATGTAATTACTATATTCTTTCATCCTGTTTGGTTAGCCGTGTAATTTACCAAATTCACGTATAATTGGTGTAACTGAAGGGTCACAATTACATTTTCCAATATATAATTACACGGCAATTGTAAAATTAAAGTTTGTGCCTTGCATTTTTAAGTTTTTCAGAGTTCAAACTATAGCTCCTTGCTCCAAGTTATAACTTCACACTTCATACCAAATGTAGTTGACAATTTTCTTTAAATACTTCAGTATAAAAGCCTAGGGTTGTTACCTTCAGGGTTGGTCTAACTAACTCTGCGTAACCTTAAAATCATCTATTTAATTTATACAATCTTTGAATTTTAAACAGTCTATAGAAATCTTTTAAAATCTAGATTTAAAACACCCTCCTTAGTCTCAAAATAGTCCATGTCATATTCTAGAATATTCCATGCCATATGCCCAGATGCCAACCAAACTGGATCAAAATCATAAAAATCGGAAAATCAGAATCGAGTAAATGGTAAATTCGGATTTGAAAAATTCCAATCTGGACTGGTTTTTTCCGTCCAGGTTCGGTTTTAGATATAAAAAAATGGTATTTTTCTACCGTATGATTTCAAATGGTTTTTTGACGACCTAACTTGACTCAACCTTATTCCTATTTTTTTGTTTGTTGGTTGTGTTTCAAGAAATAATGTCAAAATCAAATGAGTACTAAAAATGGGTAATGAGAGTGGAGTTTAACCTTTTGAAGTTCAATTCGTTGCACAAAAAATTTCATTCTTTCTTTCCTTTGTCAATCCCCAAAAAAACCTCTGTTTTTCTTGTAAGAAAAAGAATATACAGTTAAAAATCTCTCTTTTCAATAAATTTCTACCAATTTTGTTTAACATTTTTCTTAAATTTGAAAAAATCGCACTCGTAATGTTTTTATAATATAAAAAACCAACTTCAATAGTAAATAGTTAAATACAATGATTTTGGGTTTGAATGAGAAAAAAGAGTAGTCCGTGTAATGGGAAAACCCCATCATTACCACAGCTTCAAAGTTTGAAGATGAAGACAAGAAAACAATGAGCAAAATAAATAAAAGAGACAGTGGATTTTATATTTTCCCTAAGATCTCTCCCTCCTTTTTCTATTATTTAAATTTAAAAAAAATAAGACTCGTTTAATTTCAGGAACCAATCAATCCACAGTTTTCTTCCAGACTGTCTGGGTACTTCATATTTTGATAAATTAATTACCGGATACCTCATA
The DNA here is from genome assembly GCA_900332095.2 of Cuscuta campestris. Taxonomy (NCBI): domain Eukaryota; kingdom Viridiplantae; phylum Streptophyta; class Magnoliopsida; order Solanales; family Convolvulaceae; genus Cuscuta; species Cuscuta campestris. Next base: position 611,459 of record OOIL02003702.1, read on the forward strand.
TTTTTAAAATATATTCCGGGGTACCCTCTATTTTGGGAAATTATCTATCGGGTAACTCACAATTTTAAAATATATTCCGGGATACCTCCAAATGTATATTAACTTACCCCTGAGGGACATTCCGTTTCATTCGAAAGCTTCAATTAAAGTGGATAGATTGTATCCTTATTGTTTTTGGAATTCCAAACCTCTATTTTTAAAAAATAATGTCGTAACTGGCTTTGATGGAGAGTGAGACAGAATGTCCTTCACGGGTAAGTTAATGTATATTTGGAGATACCCCAAAATATATTTTTAAAATATGGAATATCCGGTAGTTAGTTTCTCGAAATATGAGGTACCCATGAGCAATTTTCGGGTTTTCTTCTCCTAAAACATGGCCATCAAAGGAAAAAAAAGAATGATGTGTAAAATACTTGGGATTTGAAGTGGTTTTGGTAAGGGTAATCCATAGATGAGATTTATTGAGAATAAGATAGTTTTAGGGTATTGGGGTCACCTCAACATGCAAAAGCACAAAAATATTTATAGTGGAAGACATTTTTCAAACAGAAGTTTAGTGCCCCTTGACAAGAAAGAAAGAAAGAACGAAACTGTTCCCTAAAGCTGTTTCTTTTTTTATTTTTTTTTGTTATAAAAATACGGTCCAACATATTGGTCTAATGAAGAAACTAATTAGAACTTAGAAGGTTAAACTTGTAATTGATAAACTTTTCTTTTTATACTCTAATAAAAATTTACACTCCATCCAGTCACAAATTAATGTTTCTAGTTATATTTGTAGTCTAAATTTATCATATCTTAGTCTACATTTATTACTAATTTGATAAAATAATACAGAGTATAGTCACTTGAAATTTTGTTTATATTAGATTGAGAAAAATATGAATAACACTTTTAAAATCTTGCTCTGTGAACTTTTTAGGCAAAAACAATATGCACATAGTCTACTTGTTAAAAAGGTTTGGAGGGCTACCAACTCGTCTATCACTATTCTGAATCTCACTAAAACAATAAAAGAATCTCAAATAATTTTAAATATGAAAATTTATATTCATAAATAAGAAATTTGTGAATTTTGTGACCTTTTATCTGTGACTTTAGCGTTTTTGGTATTCTATTAGATCTCATTTCAATTTAGAATTCATTATTTTCTTTTAAGACATCAAAATTTACTACACTCCAAGAGTATTTTGGTCATCAAACAAGCCTACATGCATGGCTACATGTAAGTTAGAGGAGTACTTACTATTTTTAGATTCCCAAAGATTTTGGGAAATTCTTTGTTCTCATTGTGCGCGCGTTTCCTATTACTTTTCTAACTTTGGGAAGTGGGTGAATATATAATCTACTTCCTCTGAGTACGATATGGTAGAGCCGGCTGTACCGGAAGAAATGGTAGAGTCGTGTAGTACTAATTTTAAAGTAAACTAGTACCCATTCTCGCACAAAAGATAAATAACTTAGAATTAATTCTGAAATAATGTAATGTTCTTTTTCATGCATTTGTTCAATACAATTATAATATTTATTCACGAATAACGTAACATTAATTCTGAAGCATAGTATACTCATTTTCTCAAATAACTTAGCATCATTCTTAAACAACATACCGTTCATAAATCTGCAATCCTCCTCAGAAATGGTCGTCTGCCTTCTTTCTTTTACGCTGAAGACCCGATCAAGAATTAGAGCTCCGCTTTCTTTCTTCTACGCAGAAGACCCGATCGGAATTAGAGTAGTGTTCATCGCTGATCGAAATTAGAACAACGCCGGCTACAAATCATCCATCCACGCAACGTCCATCGCCGATGGTCCATCCTTCCCTGCCGCAGGCATTCTCTTCCTCTCCGCCCAAATTAAATGTTGGCTGTACGGGAAGAAACGTACAACTGGCTATACAATATAAATTGCGACTTCCTCAGTTCTATTTTAAACCATTTATTTCGAATTATGTTGTTTGGCTGAAGTTATTTACAATATAATTTATTTGAAAATTAGGGTAGAATTAAAAATTACAAAGTATAATTTACATATTTTTTCAAAACTACATTAAATATTCTGCGAAACAAAAACCGACATGACTAAATTATTTTATCAAATGAGTAATAAAAATAGGTATAGAAAACGAATCAAATTTGACCTTTGTGAATTATATAGACAACTTAATTTGAAACGCGCGAAGTACCAAAAAAGTAATGAAAGATAGTTAATAGAAAATGACATGCAAAAAACAATGAATATATGATATCAGTATCGGTGTCTGTGAGAAAAAACGAGGAAACTCAAAGCCATATAGTTAGAGACTTAGAGTGGCCCTTGCATTAACCTTCTTTTTTGAGTGGTGAAAGTAAAAGACTGTTTTCTTTAGTCATATCTTTCACCTCTCCCGGAGAGAAGTGGCCACCTGTCAAATAAACCAAACAGTGCACGGTGAGATTATAGTCAAATCATACATAACAAACTCATAATACACACTTTAAACGTCAGTCCTTTATGTAATTAAGACAGTTAAGCATCGGTTATGGTAGCCTATCAGCAGTTTGCTACCATAATGGCATCTTGAAAGATACGAGTAATAAAAGAGTGGGTTTTTTGTTTTTGTTTTGAGCTTCCTGGACAAAGAGGGGCCAATCAATCACTTTTGATATCTCTAATTAATCTTTCTTCCACTAATGTCAATTCAAAGATAACAGATGTATAGTATTCATTAAGCTAAGCATCATCAATCATGAATGAATGAAGGAAAACAAAACAAAAAACAAAGTATATAACTCTACTTTTGTCTTTACACTTTGTGCTGTTTATATATAAAGGTACCTGGGCCTGGTGCAATGTGTCTGTCTGTTTCTTCATTTGCAGGAAAAGCATATTGGAGTAAGCTGTGAAATTGGGATTTTAAGTATTCTGCAGTACAGGAACAACTAAACTACAATATAGTTTCTACATTCTTCAATCAACTTCACCACAAAGAAGAAGAAGAAGAAGGGTATTTCTGGGATTGACAACATTGTTACTTTGTTCTTGTGATCATCCTTTCTTTGCAGGTAAGTGATAATACCCATAAGACAAACCATTGGTTTTCTGGTTCATCCTTTTCATCAACATCAATTTGTACACATTTTGATTTCATACAAATTGGTTCCAAGACAGAAGTAGAATAAAAAGTTTCCATGAAAGATGAAGAGTGAATAGCATACCTGCATTGGCATGTGCAGACATCTCTTCATTTCAAAGATTAAACCAAACCATTATTTCTTGATGTTTCTTCCTTCATTGCAAAGAATAGATTCTAAACTCTCATCATTAGAATGTGGAATTTACTACCTTTCCCAAGGGACACAACCCACTTTAATGATGTTGCTCCCTAGTGGCATTGTCAAGTGCATTCAAGACATGTCATGTTTCCTTTCATTTCCACCATTTAATATCTCAGTTTTGGTAAATTCAGCAGCTAAAGAAAGTAGCTAGATTACCTATCCAGATAAGGGGGCAGAGGAGAATACATCTTCAATTCTTCATCTGTATTGTGTGAAAAGAAAGCAAAGCAAATATGAATGAGTTGAGCTCAGAAAGAAACAGTGGGGCTTGGAATATATATACAGCAAGTGCAGCAGAACCTCCTAGTCCATCTCAAATGGTTAGCCAGGTGGAAGGCGACAGTCCATGGAAAAGCTTTGGAACCTCAGCAAATGCCATTTCCTTCGGGCTATTAGCAACAGCCATCTTGATCTCCATGTTTCTCATCATGGCTATTTTTGAGCATCTCTTCAAGCCAGTCCCTGAGGATCATATACAAAACTTGGAATCAGGAACAACAATGCACAAGCATGGAAGCTCATCACAAACTGTAAGTACTTTCCTCAAGATTGGTTAACAAAGAATTATTGGGTTGCATTTCAATGACAGGAAACTCAAAAGCATGTGTAATCTTCTTCTTGTACAGATACCAGCATATTCTTCATTAGATTTCACGGTCTTGATGCCGGGACAGCAATATCCGACTTTCATTGCCCAGCATGCTCCCCACCCTTGTCAAAGGGAAGGAGTTTTTTGGCCATCCCATGAACATACATAGTTTTTCATAATCATAATAATGCTAGTAAAAGGACAAGTGATGGCACATGTGCACCCGAGAAGTGAAGTATTTCCCCAATTTGCAACAACATTTGTGTCTCAATCCCCCGTGTCTTCTATATGAACACAAACAAGCTGGGAAAGAGTAGAAGAAAAGCGGCACCTTGTATCAGAAAAAGGAAACAATATTCAACTATGGTTGTTAAGATGATTGTTTATGCATTCACATGCATAGATTTTGTTGTATTGGGGAAATTGAGGAAGATCAAAATAGATTACACATACTTTTATGTGATGAGAAACACAAAACTAAAAATAAAAAGCAATATGTATGTAATACATTCTGATGTATCATAATAATCGCAAATCCAACATTCGCTAATGAGCATTTTGTAAGGATAATGAGCCTCCCCCGTATTCAAATGAACATTCAGTAGGAATAAAATGAGCTGAATAAAAAATACATGTAAAAGATAAAAGTAAACGAACATTATTAAAGAACAATGAGCAATCATAGAATAATTCAAAAATGTCACTAGATGTGTGTACATCTAGATGTACAATATAAATTATCATAGTAAAGACATCAGCTCGAGCACACATTAACAGAGCAAGGTTCTCCATTCTGCTTAATCGGGTGTTGAACCTTCATCAGGTTGTATGACAGTGAGTAGCGAATACTTTACTTTCAGAGAAATCCTCCCCTTTTCAACCATGAGTCTTGCCCCAGAAACAACCCAATAACCTGGTGTTTCTTGTGGCCCTCTACTCATCTCAGTCGTATCAACAACCTTCAGAAGTTTAGGCGCTTGAATGGGAACTGGAGGACCGCCCGGATAAACAGCAGAATTAATATTCACATCACCTGGCTGTGGATGTGGCAGCTTCTGAACTGTTGTGGTAAAATGATGACTGATCAGAGTTGATATCAATCCAGATTTGCGAGCCAACCCAGATGATGAACCGTCCCACTCTGACTGTCTCACCATAGTAGCCCCCACAACGGATGAGAATTTGAGCCTTAGGAAAAGGACCTTTTTAAACCCATAGTCACCAACTTCCAGTTTTGCTCCTGTGACTATGGAAAGATCCTCATCAGAATCAACAGGTGCCGTGCAGACATGGGAGAAGTTCTTCCACTGGACTTTCTCGTAGTACTTGTGATCTTGGGGTTCTCTGTGGAAGTTTCCGTGTGGATCATCTTCAAGCTGGAATATTTTTGGAAGAGATGAGAGGTGTTGCAAGTGAATGGCCAAGCAATTACTCCTTTTACCTTCAAGGTACAACCGAAGACCGGTCACAGGCCTCTTCTCAACATCAACCTGTCATAAATGCAATGGACATGAAATATTAGAGCCCGTTTAGTAAAACGTAAAATTGTAGAAGTGGCCGAATTTGTTGAAATTACTTAAGTCGTGGCTGGAATGACTGAATATGCTGAATCATACTGAATATTTAAAATTAGACATTTAAATATTTAGAAGAAAATAAAGCTAAAAGTATCAATATCAGCTGGCCTAGTAACAATTGTTAGAGTTCAGTGAAAAAACTGACGGATAAGCCAAAACTAAAGCCTATAAAGCAGTCTCTTCATGCCATGTGTTGACCATTGCATACGAACTTATGCACACAAAAAGAACACCAACTTGTGAAGTAACACTACAAATAATGCCTAACCGATACAAATGAACTGAACCCATATTTGCCATCTTGCCATTTAAGGAAAGAAGAATCTCACTCAACAAAAATCTCAGCATAAAAACTCCAAGATGAGAAGAAAAAGTAGTGGAAAACAATATATTAGTAATAGAATCATTGAGCTTACCGGAACAGTGTTAACATACAGCTTTGGACCCAAAAAACTAAACTGTAAAGAAGCTGAACTTTGCTGCCTTCTCTGTGGACCAAGAGGAAGGTCATTGAACACTGGTGCCCATTGTCGTGGCAGCTGAAATTCCAAAAACTGGTGGAGCTCTTCAATGGGTGGTTTATCTGGAAAGCAGAACCAGAGGACAAAAAAAACAATCAGTATCTACCTATTTGACTATTTCTATTTGAAGTATTCCAAAATGAACATATCAGATGTTTGTTCTTTGTATGTTTAAAAGCAATGTATCACTGACATATACTTTGGATAAAATCAGAAGCAGAGGATAATGTCCCAACTCACAGCGCAAGTACAAATTGATAGCATGACTCAAAAATCCACTGCCGGTGATGCCATTCAGAAGGGACGTTATTGGGATAAAGGACATTGAGATTGCATCCGGCTCTAGCTGAACAGTGTGTAACCACTCATTATGGGTTAGGCTTCTGCGATCACTCCCACCTCTCCTCTTGCAAATGCTAACGATGTCCTGAAACGAAAGAAGTAAAATTTACAATTTTTTAACAGAATACTCTGGTTTACCAGAGAGGAAACAGAAGTGTTAGTGACATACCTCCTTGTACACATATGAGCTTGATGTGCTAGCTTCTGCAAACCTCAGACGTCTCTCCCTAACTTCTACCTAAAGCAAAACGTTGATGTAGAAGAACAAAAAAGTTAAATATTTAAATTTAGGCATTGGTTATTATGAAGAAGGGACAATAAAATACTAAACCTTGTCATTCTGATAACCCTGCTCAGAATCTGTTCCATATTGTTCACTGGCATCTGAAAATCTCTTATCTGCTATTGTCTTCAACCTTTTCTGGACATCAGCAGGTTCAAGTGACGAGGAGTGTTGTTGTTTCGAATATATAACATCCTTTCCACCCATCTTTATGCCAACAATAATGTGAGTACCAAATTTCTCAATGAACCTGGAATATGAAAATATCTTCATAATGTGAAGTCTTATATCAACTGCAACACTGACACTAGGATGAAGACAAATGATTCTATGAAACTTTACATGCTCCATTCGTCCCAAATTATAAAATCTTTGATTATGGTTAGCATAAAAAATATATTGAGTTATAATTTAAGTTTAATGTCACAAGATTCATTTTGAAATATAATGTTAGAATATTATATCATACTCTGTATTATATATATATATATATATATATATAGAGAGAGAGAGAGAGAGAGAATCATAAATATCAAGAGTTAAAGGGTTGCATAAACTGTGAAGTTTTTTTGGGGAAGGAGGATGTACTACATAGCAACCAAAACAATATTTTGTCTGTTGCCAACTACAAATTCAACCTTGCTAATGCTGCAGGATCCCATGTTGAAGGGACTTCTTTCTTCACGTGATCACACAACAGGATCTGAGATTTTTCAAGTGCAATAGTGTACAATGTGATGAAAACACCATCAAAAGCAAGATTTTTTGTGCAAGCAGCGTCCTTCTGCCAGCATCCAGAAAAATCAAACACTGCATTGAAGAGCCCTGATGGAATTTTACCAGTCAATGATATTTCCTGGTTGAAGTGCTCGGACATCTGGACAGTTCAAATAGTAAATTAAACATATATGATTGGATGTGATGTACTTTCTTGGAATATAGTTATTATATAATTATGTTTAACATTAACAAACAAGAAATGCAAGGGGTTTGCCTAAGCAATTAAATGAAGCAAGGTAAAAGAATGGTGCACACAATGTGGAAAACGCAAAGAGATTAATTACTACAAAAATGGCTAGACCAAAAATAAAATATTTATGAGCACAATGCAACAGTACCTGCTGGAAAGACAGAACATCAGATCGGAACCTAGTGCGTTCGCCTTTATCACATTTAATTGACTTGGGAACATTCTGGAGAACTGTTCCACCCGGAAGCACAATTTCTTGGCCCTCATCCTCGTCAATCTCAATCAAACGCCAATTGCATGGATCCCTTTTGCAATACTTAAGCCTCAAGTCCAAGGATATATCATAGCCACACCCAATGGACAGAATGGCAGCCTTGGCTGCTTCAGCAGCCGGAAGCTTTAGTGCCATTTCTCAGATGACAATCAGCCTCCAATTGCCCGCGAAGGTCATTTTTTTCTTCTTAAAGAAACACTAATCTTTTAACATGGAACTATGCAATGCGTGCGATTTCCGCAAGCACTCTCACTCTCATTCGAGATTGAAAGTGCAGAGGACACTTCCCCCACACAAACAAGCACCAGTGTGTGCAATTGACAATTCTATACCAATGAAGCAACCTCAATTCCAACTAGTTCTATAGAATTTAACTAAGAATCCTCGAATCGAGGTCAAATGCACAGTAAATATCCCACAAATTAAGAACAGCAAAACCCTAAGCCGTCTGATAGAAAACCGTGAGCCTTTTAGAGCTGGCGTTTTCGCGATCGTCCACCTTCTTCGGCTGCCGGAAGTGAGAATGAGATCATCGTTCGGCTCAGATCTACAGAGCTGGTGTCGGCGATGATAAGCGGGATGGCGGAGAATCGGGAGACGAAGTCCCTGAGGTAAGACTGAAAATTATTGGTCTCGACATCAGAGGAAGAAGAAACAGGACAAATAAATACGGATCACTACCAGCTTAGAAATGCAACATTGCAACAATACTTTGGGGCATGTATTGTTTAGCAGTTTAGCAAATTGAATTAGTTGACTTCGTTTTTTTCGGGAAGCGTGACTTAATTAAATACTCGCTCCCTCCGTAAATAAATTTTTCGTTGTTATGTTTCACTGGAGTTATTTTTAAATCATTTTATATAAAAAATAGTGTAAAATTTAAAAAATAGTCGCTCCCTCCGTAAATAAATTTTTCGTTGTTATGTTTCACTGGAGTTATTTTTAAATCATTTTATATAAAAAATAGTGTAAAATTTAAAAAATAGCAAGGTGGGACGAGTGGGGGTTTGAGAATGAATTTGGGCAAGGGCAGAGTGTGAGTAAAACTTTTTCTTTCAAAAGTAAATAGAAATCATTTTTTTGTTGAGAGAATATTTCCCTTAAAAAAATATTTTTGCTTCCACTTTTGTTACCGGATGTAGGAAATTAGAATTAAAATTTTCTTAGAAAATATTTCCCCCAACCAAATGCATCTTTAATTAAATTAGATTGGTAAAGATAAAAAACAAATTATAACAAATCTGAAAATATTCATATCAGAATTAATGAGATCAGCTTAAACAATTTATCTCTGATTGCATCCCTCTAGTGCCACAAAATAATTGGACACGAGAAAAAAACATGCATCTTTCATTCATGCATAAGCAGCTCCTGCAAACTTTTTATCCAATCTTCTTTACAATTTCGTTGACAACAACTGTGTTCTTGAACAATACAATAATATACAAACATCATGCGGCTTGCAATGCGCAAAAACAAAACCACAAACGAAAAAAAACACACACTGTAATAAAGCACACAGACTACAACTAACCAAACCGGCTTCTCTTGGCTATCGGCGCACCTACAAAATGAACAAAACTCTGCCTGCCAAAACATTTGTGGGGGCTGTTTCAGAGCTTCCAAGAAAATTTTGGTTTGGAAAACACATTTTACATACAAACCGCAGAGGAGATATTCCAAACGTGAAATTAGGACCGTAAGGCCATGAACAAGTTCTGCCTCCGAGCATGTTCTGGAATCAGACGATGAAGAGTTTCAGGAGGGATGCCAGTGAGCTCTGCATGCAAATCAAGGGAAAGATCATATAAACATGGCAAACTTTGGGATCATGCCACGTTGCCACCTATTAATTAATGCAACTCATCTATGTTGTTATATGAATACTAAGGTTATGTTCTTTTGGGTTCTATTTCTTCGAAGATCCAACTTGGTTTTTTGGTTTTTCAAACCCAAGAGAACAAAGCCTAAGTGGTGTTTGAGGTTGTGTTTGAAAACTATTTTTGAGCTTCAGCTTCGTGTAAGTCTAAAATGGGATCTAGAATGACTAAAAGTATTTTCAGCTTCTATTTGTAACTTTTGTTTTTTTAGAATCTACTACAGCCCCAAACACCCTCTAAGAGGGTCTTTGTCTAAGCTTCTTGAAACTGATTATGTTATTTCAAAAAAAAAAAAAACTAAGGTACTTGGCAAATTGCACCCAAACCCCCCACCCCACCCACAAACATATATAGTATTTTGTTACATGTACAAAATAATTTTTCTTTTCTGTTTTTTTTTTAAATTACAAACCCCGCTCTTTTGATAATGCTCAGCTCACCCCATGATTATGAATATGGTTTATGATTATTATTCTGTTTTTTAAGTTACTTTGCAGTTCTACCAAACACTTCAGCCTGAATCTGTCGTATAGAATCATTATTCATACCAATCAGCCTCTAAAGATGTTGCGCAATTATATACTAGGAATACGTGTCAGAAATGGAGACGGAAAACAAGAAATTTCCAGGAAAAAAACTTGCCTTGAGGTTTAAAATTGAAGAGAGGTGGAAGGGGACGACCATTAGGCAAACGGGTATCCAGGTTCCTCAACTCGTCAAAGAAAGGATGAACACAAGCCTCCAACTGCATTATCCAAAAAAATGGAATGGTAGCAACTTCAGCATCAGTCTTGAATTAGATTACCAGCGTGAACTAAAACTTACAGCAGTGCATCTCAAATGTGGGGAGTACTGGAAGAATCGAGAAATCAAGTCAACTGCTTCTGGTGGCAAACGTTTTTGAAAAACCTGAAGCATATATCATGCACATAATAACGCAGTTAGAAGGCTAATGTTCTTCCAAGTGGAGAAGAATTACATATAGACAAGAACAAAAGATAACCCAAGAATTATATAGGATAGTGCTAACTCTTATAAAGTTCTACTGAAGTAGGATGTAGGTGAGAAGGCATGGGGACTAGCAACTGGGCAATGGCCTCCTTGTGCCTATGATGCCCTTACCTTGGTTTATTTTAATGTAGAAAAAAGCTCCTCTTTCTTTTTAATGATAATCAGTAATGTGAGATGTTGGGTTAAAGGGGACTGGTCTTGCGACAAATGGATTTATCCAGGTCTAAATTAATCTTTTAAATGCCTCTATTGTGATCTGAAAAGGAATATGAGAACATACATTAAGTCACACTCCTATTTCTTACTACGATTTTAATGATCGGTTGATCTGTATGGCTCTGCCATTCTACTCGAAGTTTCAACCTCAACTAAAGATAATGGCAGCATCGTAATACGATAGTGAAACGTAGAAAGGAGTACCTTGTGCCATGGGTGGGGTTTTATCTGTGGAAATTTAAATTCAGTATAGTTTGGGTTCATGCATTTGATCTCCTCTCTGGTTGGTGTTCCTAAGACCTGTATAGTAATTTAAAATGAAAGGACAAACTAGTAATTGAAATGAAGTATCTAAAATTCTAGAGTGAGTGAGCAATCACCTTTATAATCTCCACTAATTGATCAACCCCACTCTCTCCAGGAAACAAAGGCTGCCCATGATCATTAAATATAAGTAGGAATAGAACTTGTAGTATTAACATATCATCATATCGTAATAGAACCAGAACAATAGAATACCTGTCCAAGAAGCAGTTCGGCCATGACACAACCTGTGGACCAAATATCAATAGATGTAGTGTATTCATTGGCACCAAATATAAGCTCGGGAGCCCGATAATATCTTGAGCAGATATAGGATACATTGGGTTCCCCTTTCACCTAATGTATCGTCATATAAACAACACTTAGAAAACTTATATTAAAAGATAATGATGGCTTATATAACCCAAATAATTACCAAAACTTTTGCACTTCCAAAATCACACAGTTTCAGCTGATGTGTATGTGGGTTCACCTAGAGGTAAAAAGGATTTTATCAGATCATTAAATAAAGTAGGTTCAGAGATTAGTTTAGGCACCAGCATCCACAGATCCAACAACAACAAACTCAATATAATCCCAAGTTCATATGGGTGTAGGGGGACAAGATGTACACAACCTTACAACTTTAAAAAAGAGACCTTTAGGTTACAACCTTGACGCATTGCTGCATTAATACACAAAACTTCAAAGAAAGAAGAAAATGGAAGTTTAAAGTGTGATTCTAATCTAGTCCATTATTTACCCAAAGCGAAAACATTGTCAATAACGACTCTTTTAGCTCCATTAAGCACCCACAAGAAACCATCCCCATCACACTACCTTGGCAGCTGTAACAGTTACTCTGCCACCAACAAACTATGCAACTTAATCATTCCATACTACTTGGGTTCATAGTTCAATCATCGACTGGTCATATTGTATACAAATATCAGAAAACTACTCTTTAACAATGTATAACATTGGCTAGAGTATAGGCTGGTCTAGTTACTTTCTTTATACAGTATCGTGTTCGCTCATAAAGAGAGAAAAAAACAAGTGCAGCATAAAGCCATAAATGACACCTTTCATTTAGAAACCTTACGAGTACTAAATAACACCTTCTATAATAAGAGAGGGAAACTGCTCTATTATCAAACAAGAAAAATCTACCAGCAAGTTCTGAGGCTTGATGTCGCGATGACATAGACCAATACAGTTGTGAATATAAGCCAGCGCCCTGCATATCTGCACCAAGAATCCAAGATAGATGAGTGCAAGACTAGTTACACACAGAGGCAAGCTTATGAGGATGCTTTCAAACAAAGGGAATGTAAAATTGTGTGAATATCAGTATTTGAGGTGTTTGGTGGGGTAAAAAGAAGGCAGAAAATGATATATGTAAGCCAAATCAACCTCATTCCCCAATAAAAGTACAGAACTTCAGGAACTCATGATTGTCAAAGTCAAGTCATCACAGAGACAGGAAACTGGTCTGCTCTACTTATTTTAATGTTCAACTTACAGTGCTAAAAGGGCATACCTGGTAGGTGTATAGCTTGACATATATTAATGGTACACGCTGGTTCATTCTGTTGTACTGCCTAGCAATTCGATTAAGAGTTTCAGGAACATACTCAAGGACAAGATTGAGATATAGCTCTTCGTTGTCTGTTGTTGAGAAGAATGAATGCTTGAGAGCAATGATATTTGGGTGGTCCAACATTTGCATAATCTGCAACTCCCTATTCTTGTAGCGCTTATCTTGAAGAACCTTCTTAATTGCCACAATTTCTCCGGTCTCTCTACACTTTGCCTGATAGAACACGAATTAACCCTTGTATCTAAAGTATGAGCTTTAACAGACAAACAATACAGTACCATTGCTTACTTGGAAAACGACACCAAAAGATCCCGTTCCTACCACATGTTCTGCTATGTAGCTCACAGTCTGTCAAGTCCAATAGAAAATTCACGAAGAGTGTTATAGATTGACACATACAACCTTACATGAACACAATTGTAAAGTTTCAACAGATTAGATGGCAGACCTTCTTGGGTTGGCCATTTCTACCACCAATAGTGGTTCTAATTATGTGACCTGTTTCTGCGCCCACACCATCGATTATATCTGGTTCGCTATCCTGCATAAAGAGATTCTTTTAGCTGAATGCACCCATAAACCCACAAAAAATGTAACTAGTACAGCTAAACAGAAGCCATTATATCCCCAATCAATTAAGCTTACTTTATCATCATCAATGTCCACTCTGTCCCTCAACCTCAGCTCAATCATTTCTCTTCCCAACCAGTCTACTGAAGTGGACAAATTCGGGAAGCCTTCGGTGCTTCTCGAACTCCCTGCTCCTCCATGACCCAAGCCAGTAGTTGCCATAGTCGAGACCGACGGGTTCCACGGAATCTAACATGTAATCTCTTGCACAGAATGTTTGCTGAAGTGAGCCTCCATCTCAGCAGAACAGCTGCCTACCTGATACAATAACAAAGATCTAGACTGGATGCAATTAAAGTGCAATCCTTGAATTCCGATCAGGAAGACGAAGCAGATGATCGTGAACTGACCTGTTTGGATTGCGCAGGGAAATGGAAGCAGCACTCGGGCATCACGATCAATTACAGACTCCGGAAATAAACTGCAAGACGCCGCAAAATCAGTTATGAAATGGAGAGACAGAGAGATTCAATGCTTTCACACCGAGAGGGAGAGAGAGAGAGAGATAATGGCGACAGAAGCCTTCCCTTCTGCTTTTTATTTCTCTTTCTGGTTCACATCTTTCTTCTTTCCTTTATCTGTCTACTCTTTTCGTTAGTTGTTACAGACTTACAGTAGGGTACCCTCCTTCAGTCCCTCCCTTCTTAATTTTCTCACTTTTAACTTATCATTCATCATCTCCTAAAACCTTTCCAATTTTGATTTTTATAACATTTAAGGAGAATATATATATTTTGGAATTGATTTTTCAAAAATATTCTTGGATTTTTAGATGTGATGAGTAAAAATAAGATATGATGGATAGATCAATTATGAAAAAATGTGATGTAATACTTAGGTTAAGAATTAGTTGGGTCAAAAGTGACTTTTTTATAAAAATGAGAAAAGTTGTTTGGGACAAGTGATAAAAAAGAAAGGTTTTGTGGGACAGAGAGATTATTTTTTTTAATTTTTTACTATAAATTATAAAAAAATTATATTGAACTATGGATAACTTTAATGCTAATAGGTTTATTTTGAACTATAATTTTAAATATTACGCATATATTTTTATAATATATATAGAGGGGGCTTATTCTTAAACAAATTTTTTTATGACAATTCTTACAACAATGCAATCGAGGCAGTTACGGCACTCCGTTCGTAAAATTGATTATATCTACCTCACTAAATCCCTCATCCCGGCCCGGCCTTAACACATCCTCACACACCCTCTAATTGCAATACTTATCATTTTGGTCAAATATTTTACCATAAAGTAAAAAATAATAATATGTTGTGCAATTGGAGGGGATGCGAGAGTGCGTTAGGACCGACCCGAGATGTGGGGCTTACCGAGAGTGCTAGAGGAGGTAGGAACAATTACTTTCACGAACGGAGCATTGTAGATGTCTCGATTGCAATATTGTAAGAATAAACCCCCTTATATATATATATATATATATATATATATATATATATATATATATCCTTAATTTATACGAAGTATGTGTTTTAATAGTGAAGCGTGAGTTGGTTAATGATGCATTTGATGTTCATCAATGAGTCATCTAAAAATAGTCTATCTATGTTCAAAGCATAGGCGTTAGTCTGCATACATTTAATAACTCTTACTTCAAAATGAACAAGAGCATTCGAGGTACTATTATAATATTATTGTTGTTGTATTAAAGTCAAATTAAAAGGTTTACTCTGTTTATAGGAAAGGATAGAGTATTGCTTTCAAGATGAATGTTACATAAACGCAAATGTTATAAAATACACAATCTTACATTTGTTTTTCTGTTTATGTTTTCTTGTAATGTATGCTTTTGGTTCTGGCATGCATGCCTGCTGTCTTTGTTGGCCTCTGTCTCTGTCTTCTGCTATGTACTTGTGTTTATGTTTGACTATGGATTGCATGCTTTGGCCTGCGTACCAAGGTTTTGCTTTTTGGCCTATGTGTCGTTTGGCTTGGGTTGGTGTTTCAACCCCTTTGATTGCTATTATTGACTCGGGTATGTCTGTTTTATTCTTGTATTCTTTCACTTGGGTTTGAATAATATTAATATGGCATCCAAAAAAATACATAATCTTATAAAATTATGTAAGAGAATTAAAAAGTAGAAATTTAAATACACAAATGATAAATTTGTGTATAAATTTACTGCATCTCAATTGTGTTGAGATAATGGGAGTATATAGCCCCTTATTAGCAATGTACGGAGTATTGTCTTCTGTATTCTAAAAAGAGTCACAAAAATGTCTTAGTTTAATTAATCTCTTAGGTCTAATTTTACATATTTCAACTATAAATTATTTAAAAAATAACTACTCCGTATAATACTTCCTCCATTTTTTAAAACACTTCCTCTTTCATTTTTTTCACTTCCAACAAAACACTTCCTCTTTCTATTAAAAAACCACTTTTACCCTTACTTTTTCATACCCTACCTATCACATCATACTTTTTCTCTAATAATCAATCCATCACATCTTACATTTACCCATCACATCAGGGGCAAAATTGGAAGTCAACTATAATTTTACACTTCCTTATTTTGGCTCCAAGTCAAAATAGGAACCTTTTTGCAAACGGAGGGAGTAGAAGTTTAATACGACTGGACTACTTTTAAGATGTGATTTTAATATATCAAATTTGTATAATACGGAGTTTTTATTTATATAAAAATTTATTAATTGTCAAAATGTATTTCAACAAGACAATTTTACTTTTTTTAAATTTTTATGTCAAATCAATCGTAAAACTTTTTTATGAGACAAAGAGAATATCAAATTTGTTGAGTCTAAAGGTGTTTGATTGGGGACGAATGAAGTATATACATTATAGAGAGTAATCTTTATTCAATTGAGCTCAAAATTTCCATCTAATCTTATTTTAAAATGAAGATAATATTAAATTATTAGTGGACCTAATTTGGATCAAAGTGAATGCCATTTTTAGCATGACGATTTTCAAACGTACCATGCTACACTTACACCAAAAAATGTACCCCACTTGTACACCACAGTTTTGCACAAACATTTTGATGGTTTACACCGACACAAGTGTTGGTGCGTTAACAAAAATTTACACAGACACAAATGTTGGTGCGTTAAACAAAAATTAGTTTTACACCAACACAAAATGTTGATGTATACCTGCGGGGTACAAATTAGGGTATAAATGTTGGAGTACACATAGCTTAATCCTTTTCAAACAGCTTTCGTCCGAGTTCTCAAATAGGAGTGGGCCCACCTGTGGAGTTTAGTGTGTTTTTACGGGTCGGATTGTACGGAGTGCTGCGGTGGATTAGTATGTGGCGTTGCCACGTGGCGCCTCAAAATCATGCCAACGGGCCACGCTTCATGGGCCACGGAATTTACCATTAAGGTCAACATCAATCACTCTGTTTCATGGGACAGTGTTTGGACCACCTACCCTTTTGACTTTTTTGCCACTTTTCAGTTCAAATGTTCACACTCCCACACCCATTTTTACCTCTTTGAGCCGGTTATGCATTACCAAAACTTGTGTACATGCAAAAAAAATCATACTCCCTCCGTCTCCTGTATTTGTTCACTTTCATTTTTACACACCATCTAATGCACTTTTTTAATTCATTTTATCTTGTAATTTGTATATTAAAAAATTATAAAAATTATATATTAATAATCTATATGTTAAGACAAATCAAACAAGATTACACATTGAGAGAATTTGATGAGTCAAAGTGCTTAGATGAACAGTTCCAAAAGTCAAATGTGAACAAATATAGGGGACGGAAGGAGTAGTATATTTTTTTAACTATTTTACTTATAAATCAGTATAGAAATAAAATGAACAATTACATTTTTTAAAAACTACAATAAGAATTTTATAAAAAAAATATTTTATTTTATCAAACGATCAACGAAAACATGCAAACAAATACTCAGGGCAAAAACAAACTAGAGATCAGAGTAGTAACTGTTATGATAATTTTGGCACAAAGGGAGAACACATCAAGAACTAGCACAAAAACACTATGAAGGGGGTGCAATTGAAGGGAGTGGGGGTGCGTTCAGGTTGGGGCGAGGTGGGGGGTTTACCGGGGGTTAGTGAGGAGTAGGAACCATCCATTTTACGAACGAGACACCATAGCAGTCTTGGGTCATCCCATGACATGAAATTCCAATGGCATGGGAAGGACTCCGATGTTCAAAAGTTCTCAAAAAGTCATTGCAAGTAAGAACTCAACCAAAGAGGCCCTTAGTCAATTTGGGCCAACAAGTGGGCGATATAGGTATGGCCCCGGGCTAGGACTCAGAACAAGATAATAGGACGGCAAGTCCAATCTAATCTGCATTAAAACTTGTGTCTATTATAGGCTAAGTACCACAGTTCTTGCAGATCAGTCCCCACTGACAATGGTCCTGCCACGGCCCACAAGTGCACAACCCTTTTCATCCTACAGTTAAAAATAAAACCTAAAATTTATGTTCTGTCCTAAAATGTTGCCAAAAATTGAACTCCTTTCTGAAATAATACTCATGGTTTCACTTCACAAATCACAGTGTTTTAAGCAAGATAATGTTATGGTTTGAACTTCACATATTGCCCTTAAATTTAAGTGGAGTGGGTATGGGTAGAGAAAATGTGAGTTTGTAAAAAAAAGGTTAGAAAAGTAGGATGTAAAAACTTGGGTGAGTAAAAACACGAGAAACTTAATTTGCACAATTAAAATATGATCTAAAATGTTAATGCTAATTGAAAACGTTGCTCCCAAACAAAACCTTCCTCATAATGAAGTCACTGCAATAACAACAATGGCACATATCAGCCTTTCATTCCTTCTTATGGAGGTTTTGCCACAAGAAGGGCATTTGGTGCAAAACATTAACGAAAGCTCAAATTAAAGAAAACCCATGAAAGCTAGTGCACGCATGTTTACCTTACAAAGGTCTGTTGTCATATCTCCAAGGCGTCAAGGAGTTGGGTGTGCTGAGACAGAGAAACCAGTGAATTAGCAACAATTGCACCACTAGCAGCAACTGCAGGGACTCCAATGCCTGGGAAGGTGGAGTCTCCACAGCAGTAAAGCTTTCGGATTGGTGTTGAATGCCCAAAGAATGCGGAGTCTTTACCACCAGCCAATATGGCAGGCCCATAAGTTCCTCTGTTCCTCCTCAGAAATCTTTCGTGTGTTAGTGGGGTTCCAACCAACTTTACATCACATTTGTCACGACTGAAACCTGGGCCGAGCACTCTCTCCACAGCTTTCCACATTACCTGTTCACACGACCAAACATCTGATCGTGTACTTTGCTAGTTAAGAGAACAAAAAATATAGGCATAGTGTCTGTTTGGAAATAGCTTCATCGTTTAGTTTCAGCATTTGGAAAATGCTACTCCGTATATGATAGTGAGTTAGTGACGTTTAGCTTTAACGATTCCAAAGTTAATCTGCACCATTCAAAAATTATCCAAAATGTTGATGCTGATTGGAAACGTTATTCTATTCCCAAACAAGACAAGAATCACGTGGAGATAGATTGTTTCCTAGAAATAGATGTTACTATTCATACTAAGGATTGGAGTTCCATCCCAAAGTGTCAAACAGATAGGAGTAGTAGTACTATGCATTATATGTTGGTTTACATTTTTTTATTTAGCGTTCTATGGAATGATTATGATAGATGTAAGGAACCAACTCAACCACAAGCTCTGGTTGTGGGTCCTGAAAAGACTTTATACGATAGATGCCTCAACACGCACAGGCGAGAATTAGTTTTGCTCGAGCCTTGCACGTGAACATTAATTTTGTAAAATTGGGTCGTAGTAAGGTTCAAACTCGTGACCATTAAGGGCATGTTCTTTTCAGTTGGAATTCTAAAGTTGGATGATGGAAGAAATTGGAATGAATTTAAAGAAACTGGAAGGAGTTGGAAAATGTTGGAAAAAATAAGGTGTTAAAAAATCACTCAATTAAATGATCACCCAAATAAATATGTAAGAAAACTAATTTTGGATAAAAAAGAATTCATCTTTGTCCGTGTTTGAGATGGTATGTTATAGATTTGGACATACGATGCTTATATATTGATCATATATAAATACATTTTTTAAGTTGTTAGAAGAAACATGAAGAAGTTGAAAAAAACTGGTAGGAGTTGAAAAAAGTTGGAAGTGAACTTTTCCAACCCAAAAGAACATGCCCTAAGTCAGAAAGATTTTGGTAGTATTTCAAAGAACCAACTCAACCAAAACCTCAAATGTATTTTTGCTCGAGTCTTGAACATGAAATTAATTTTTATGAAGCTCGATGTCGTTGATGTTCGAACTAGTGACCTTAAGGTCAACAAGACTATGATACCCTGTTAAGGAACAAACTCAACTCAAGCTCAAACTTATCGTTGTAGGCCAAGAAAAAGTTTATACTGTTAACCTTTTCCTTCATTTTTGAAAAGATACAATAAGCTCTTAAACATACAAAGCAGAAGTAAACATTGAAAAGAGAAAGTCCTAATATACCTTGGATCGTTCAGCCTTGAGGTTTTTGTATTCATTGCTGTTGTGATCAAGTCCTTCCCAAATTTCATAAGGCTCGGTTCCAGGTGTATAGGCATGCAAGACGTGTTTCCCCGGTGGAGCAAGATCAGCACTAAGCGCACTCGGTATTGATATCAGAACCACATTTTGATCCACGTCAACTCCTCTCTCCCAGTCATTTACAACTATGTGATGGATCCCCAGGTCGTCACGCATTCCCTGATCAGCCAGATTTTATGTAATAAAATATTCATTAAGACAAATTTGATAATTTTAATAACAGGCAGTGTAAGGTGAAATTGGCTTTATTAGTACGGAGTATATAGTACTCCCTCCGCCACCAAATAGAGCACAGCCTTTTAAAAAATTACTGTACACTGAAAAAAATGAGTTTGAAAATAAATTTTAGTGGTATTAATAACCATTTATAATCTGTAAAGCTTGTGCCTTGATTGAGGTCATAAGCTTGGCGTACACAAGGAAATCTCCTTTAATAGATTACACACCAAAAACTTGAAAATAAATTTTAGTGGTATAAATAACCATTGACAATTTGTAAAAGCTTGTGCCTTGATTGAGGTGACTAAAAATAAATGTTAAACCTTACTCAAACAGACCTCCTTTTTGGGGGGACAAAAGTACATGGTAATAGAAAATCAAGACACTCAGAAAAAGGCAATGTGAGCATGTATCTTACCTCTGCATCGAAGCCTAGATGCAGATGCATAAATGATTCACATTGTGGAGTGTTTTTTATCCGGTCCGGATCCATTTTTGGAACGACATCCTGTGGTAATAAGTTTAGAGTGTCCCACATAGATGCATTGCTGACAACAGCTTTTTTAGCACTGACAAACTGCAGGTAAATAATCTCATCATGGAATGCCAATACACACTTGATGACTTGACAGATCAATTTTACATAAACTACCACTCTTCATATTTGTAGTATTTATTACTCACCTGGCCACTTCTTAGTTTCACTCCTGTGGCTCGACCATTTTCAACAACAATATTTTCTACATGGCTTTTAAGAGAAATCCGCCCACCAAACTTCAGTAATCCTCGTACAAGGGCGTCAACTATAGCTCCGCTTCCCTGTAGAGGATACTCTAGTGTGCAACCTGGCTTGTACCATTCTGACAACATATAAACCTATAATGATAGGAGAACACGTTATTTTACTTCTGTGTTAAGTGCTAATGGAT
The DNA here is from genome assembly GCA_900332095.2 of Cuscuta campestris. NCBI lineage: Eukaryota > Viridiplantae > Streptophyta > Magnoliopsida > Solanales > Convolvulaceae > Cuscuta > Cuscuta campestris. Next base: position 632,694 of record OOIL02003702.1, read on the forward strand.
TGACAATATAGCATACAACCAAATATATTAGTTAGAAATGCTTTTTAACTGATCCACCATTCTCAAGCAAAGCAGTTAAAGAATCTAAGATTTGAATATAGAGGGCCTTGGGTTCGATTAGCTCATTTTGATTATTATTTTTTGTAGACTAGTTCGTTGATTAGATTCAAGCTTTAGTGTGATTTGAGTCATGTGCATTATACCCCAGTTCAATGACTTAACCAATCACGAACTCAATCAAAAGCTCTTTTATATTATCCTAAATAAATTACGGAAACACTTTTTCCCATTATTAGCTAGCAAGAAGTGAGTTACTCAAAAAATTGCGTAAAAATGAATGTTCTTTAACATTAGCAAAAAAATATTAGAGTTCCAAAGTTAAACAATGTAACGCATCCAAGGCAAAATACTACTGTGAATTTTAAGTGTGAGGAATGTTATGTGCACAGCCACCCTGAGAGTGCAAATTGGCCCCCAATAATATTCAGCCACGTGTTAAGTGATTTTTCTTTATGGTTTTTTCGTTTACAACTATATACATGGCACAACATAATATCGCGGGAGCCGGGAGGTGCAATTTGCACTCTCAAAGTGAGAATTCACATAGCATTCCTCTATTAACTATTTAGCATAGAATCATAAAAGATGGCAAACATTAAGACAGACCCTTAATTTAAAATTAGAGAGTTTAAGGTGACCAAAGTTACCATCTCTGCAGAGAGTATGCCATTAGTTTTTACTCCAGCAAGCAAGAAAGAGAGAAGATCAAGCCAGTTCTTTATAAAAGGATCTTTTAACCCTAACGAATCGATAATTTCCGAGAAGGGTCCAAGAAGCTTTGTAGCACCAAGGGCCCCACGAGGTCCCATCTGAGCAAAAGATTTCAAAAGAGAAGGTGCATATCTAGCACCAGCAGTGGAAAGAATGCCCAAGTCACCTCTGATAGCCAGAGGAGGGATAGCCATAGCCAAAGCTGACATTGGAAGAACTGCATCCTTGGGAGAATACAATAGCAGCAAAGAAATTTCTCAAGGCCTAGAAAACCAGGATGAATGCACAGAAAGAAAATGTGGATTTGACAAGAACCATTCATAAAATCAAGAAGTTCACGAAATCCTTAAAGGGATGTTAAAAGGAGACAAAGGGTAGGATGAGCTAAAAAATGCTAGGAAAATTATTTTCTTACGTTACTTCAAACATACAAAGGAAAATGAAAAACGGTTTAATGAGTTTGAAAACCTTGCACATGCTTACGTCTGTTATTCTTAATGTAATACAACCACATAAATACAATGAGTTGAGCAAATATAAAAATTGAAACATTGAGTTTGAATCAATGTTTTATCTTCCTCGTCTTTAATTTCCTTCCAAAATTTACCTCATATTATCTTCCCTAGTTTCTTTCCCCCATCATTTTGTGAGTTCCCAATTGACCTTGAGGGTGCGTTTGGATCCCAAGAAAAGTGATAGGTAATAGAAAATGAAAATCTAGCAGAAAATTATAAATAAATAAAATTTGAGGGAAATAAAAGATATATTTAAAATTTTTAACTCAAAAACCTATTCTAGATCTTTATTCAAACTCATTTTATTTCTATCATACAAAGGCCAATATATCTAAGCCTACACAACAACATTTATTTCCTTTGGTATTATTTGCTTTAAGTGTAAAACCAAACAAAATAGAAGAACTTACATCATAAGTTCTTTCCTTTCCCTAGAATTTTCCTAGATGCAAGCATACTCTATAAGCAGACAAGATTGATAATGATAGAGAAAGTGTGGAACTCACGAGAAGTTTTTTCCATTCTCTCACGGAATCAGGACCTGCATAATTTTCTAGATCCTGGAGAGCAAACATATAAAGTTGAAAATTCAGACTTAACCATTTGATAAGCTGGGGAAAACCAAAAACTTCATAAATGATGATGCTTAAAGGCTAACGGATAACATACACTATCATTACAGAGTTCATTTTTTCTATGCTCAGTGGCTTAATACAGCAACACAACGTTTTGTTTCTTATGGAACCTCTTCAATTTATGACTTCATATTCTCACTCCAATGCCGTAGAAGCAATGAAAAAACAAAATGGAGTCTGCGGCATTAAATATAAAATAAAACATGTGGCAAGATGACGGCTGGCATCTTATAGGCAGGCGTCAAAATAATATCCAACGTATTAAGACTTGGTTTGCAATCATAAAGTTCCACAAGATAGTAGGAATAACAAAGTGTGTTGGTTTGTATTTTTATGATTATTTGATACTTTGATGTGTGGCGACTATGGATTCATAATGAATTATATATAAATCAAAAGATGCATGATGACAGAAACGGGAAGCTAGATGTCAACCTTAAAGAACTCTGTTGGCCCAATGTGAGACAAAAAATCACCTTCAGGAATGTGCATCATCCATGAATCATAATTTGCACAAGGAACTGATTCACCCAAAGCATCAAGTACCTGCAATCACCCAAACCTTAAGTTCAGTTATATAAAAAATGTCAAACAAATTTCATATATTTTAATTAATGATAAATTTGAAAGGTTACTTGTGTCAAAGGATTGGCCTGGGGGCCCCTTGAACGAAAGCCAGAGAATAAAGAAGGCCCGGAATCAAATTTAAATCCTTTAATATCAAACGAATGAGCAGCACCCCCGGGTATATTGTGGCTTTCAAGTACCAAAACATCATGTTGGTATCTAGCAAGAAGCCCTGCACAACATAAGCCACCTATACCACTCCCAATAACTACAACATCTGCTTCTTCCATGCCTGCACATCATAATTCTGCAACCCACATTAAGAAAAGGGATATATAATCTAAATCATACTAGATGATGTCAACATGTAGAACTCATTCAGATATGATATAAAAATTATAGATACGTACGGAGTACATAACTGATAACTCTGTTTGTGCTTATACTGCTTACTACTGTTGGAATATTTGGAATTAACATGAGTCCTTTTTTCCCTCCTTTTAATTCATTCTTTATCCTTCTATTTGTTTAAATTAATTTTTTCTCTTTGTTGTTATCTTTGATCATGTCTCCTCAAATCATATGGCTCTCCATTGATATCGGCTAGTTTTTCGGATCAGCCAGTTGATCGTTAGCAATGTTTCTCTTGTTTTGAATATTTATATGCTTCATGCATCTCTTCTGAAGGATGACTTATAGTTTCTTTCTCTAAACACAAACAACCTTCTCTTTTCTGCTGAGTCGATGAATATATTTATATATTCCATCCCATTAGTTCTGATTCCAATGAGCATCGTAGAAGAGCTTGTTTTATATCTTTAGGGAAATTTCTGGCCAACCGGTGGAAAGAGTTCCTAGAGGACAGTGTTTTGAGTTCCGATACATCTCGAGCTTCATGTGTATCTAAAGTTTATTTTGAAGGACTCCAGCCAACAATTTCCCAACAACTATATCAAGACTTGGGTTTCCATCCTAGTCGAATTTGAGTGTATGGTCTAATAACATAACTTAAGAAATCATCCTAAAAGTCAGCCAAGATTATGGGAGGAAATGAGGAATAGCCCAATGCCTTACATTATGGGGAGGGATTCATAATTGGGTCCCTATTTGTCAACCACAGTAATTCAATTGACTAACAAATCTGATCCAATTCTTTATAAATTCCTCAATGGCTCGATTACAAATCAGATTTCAATGCGCAGTCTTAGCAGAATCAAACATGGCATATTTTCACTAGTCTGTAAGTAACATTGCGATGTGTAATCATCTCTGTTCGCGAACCATAATGGAAAGTGACCTGTGAATGAGTGACAGTATTACTGCGTTACCAGGTGAAGGTTGCTTGGAGGTGGAGCGACGGCCATCGCTAAGTCCGGTGGATGAATTTCGCGGGGAAAGTGTATGCCTCCGCCGTCGGTTGCTGCCGGAGGATCGGGATTTGGAAACTGTGGGTGGATTTTTGGGAAGAAAGGCGGCAGCACCAGCTAACGCCATGGATTGATCTTCTTTTTGTAGATAAACGTAATAAAAAAAATTGAAAACCCCACTGCAATAATGTCAACAAATGTTGTAGTCCAACACTCCGACATTATCTATTGCTTTCTTAAATAACCCGCAAATTCGTATATAAAATACACTCAAATCATCTTACTATATACAAAGATGATATACAAAAATCGTTGGGTTGGGTTTACCATTACGGTCCAGGCATAATAAATGGGCTGAGATTGACAGCTGTATATGAGTTAATGCTGAAGCCTATTTTAGGTAGGGTTGTAGTCCACCTTTTGTAAAAGAAAAAATTGCATTAATTACATAGATTTAAAAAATATTTGGGAACCCGTGCAAGCGTGCAGCAGTGATAGTTGATAGATAGCGTAGCAGTAAGCTTCTCCTCAAGCGTATCAGATAAGCTTCTCACATCCGTATATCCCCTATGGACATCTCCGTCGATTCTCATTCTTCTCTCTATCACAGCAACTTTCAGATTCATAGCAGACGAAGAACTAGACCTAGCAGCTTGGTCTAGGGACAATGAGGCAAATTCCCACTCAAGTATAAATTTCTTATCTACACTTAGAATCCTCCGCCTCTTTCATGAAAAAGAATCAGAAAAAGCTAAGGCACAGTTAAAAGAATCGTGCGTATCCATCTCTGATAAAAAAATTGTAGGGGAGGGCTGCGTGAAACATCCTCAAGCTAGGGTTATAACCCCAACTATGGATTCTGACGAGAAAGACGGTTGGCCTAGCAAGACCACCGGCTGCAGGTCTTTCACTCCTCATCTTCTTCTTATCTTTGTTTTTACATTTTGACTCAAGTATATGTCTGATTTTGTAGTTGAAGAAAAAGAATAGATTTGGATGAGCAATGCTCACCATGTGTTCGATGAAATGACTCAAAAACATGTAGAGTCAAGGTAACATTTCATTTCTTCCTACTTGGTTTAGTACTGGTCATACTGTGTTATTTCAGACTTGAAATGCCATTTGAAGAGATTGGGTATCTCAAAGCTTAGACAAGCTCTCACAAGTTTAGGGAGAACCAAACAACAATTGAAGGTATTATGCTTTTAAGATAGAAATCACTCAACCAAGATTCATTGATTTGTGTTGGGATCCTATTTTTAAGCTTGAAATATGAGGTTAGTAATTAGTGGCTGGATTGGTTTTTTTGAGTTTGATTTTTTTGGACTGTTATAGTATACTTGAATGTCAATAGAGAGTTTCTTTTAGTTTCTTGGAGCATTTTCTTTCTAATAGGACTTGTGAATAGTACTTTCTACAAATAAAGTGATAAAATTTAACCTTGTGAATAGTACTTTCTCCGTCCCACTATATTTGTCCACTTTCATTTTTGCACACCATCCAATACACTTCTTTAATCCATTTTATCTTGTAATTTGTATATTAAAAAATTATAGAAATTATATATTAATAATCTATATGTTAAGACAAATCAAACAAGATCACACATGACTATATTTAGGCTTACACAATGAGAGAATTTGATGAGTCAAAGTGCTTAGATGAACAGTTCCAAAAGTCAAAAGTGGACGAATACAGTGGGACGGAGGGAGTATACGAGAAGATTATTTTTGGACGGAGAAAATATTTTTATCCTATAACAGTCACATTGCCCACCCCCTTATTTGTTGCTATTTTTAGCTCTCTTCTCTCCTTAAGGTATCCCGAATTATATTTTTTAAAAAAAGATGGGATCTGTGAATTCTCATCACAAACCGATATACCTGGTAGGTTCAAAACTCGCTAATTTCGAATTGGATTTTGGATCAATAACGGGTTAGGTGAAATTTTGTCGGGTCTAACTATTTATCATTAGTTTTAAAATATTTTTGTTTAATCTCCTAATTTCTTTTTTTAAAAAAGGAACTTTATAGTATAAGGAGGATTTATTTTTTCTCTTTTGGACTAATTCCAACAAAGATATTTATGGAGAGGGATGCCAAGTAGATAGATGCGCGAATATTTTCTCTCAAATTTCAACAAAACTTCATCCATCTCGAGTCTCGAGTGGAAGGAAGGAGGAAGAAAGAGGCGAGGGAAATGGCGAGGAGACCAGACGAAGAGTACGATTACTTATTCAAGGTTGTGTTGATCGGAGATTCTGGAGTCGGCAAATCCAACTTGCTCTCCCGATTCACCAGAAACGAGTTCTGCCTCGAGTCCAAGTCGACCATCGGCGTTGAATTCGCCACCCGTACTCTTCAGGTCCTTCTTCTTCTTCTCTGGTCATTTTCCGCCGCATTTCATAGCATTTCACTTCAATTTTGACTATGAGTTGTTGCGATTCCGTGCATTTCCTGCTCGATTTAGGTTTGCTGTTGTTTACTCTTCTTAGATCCGTGAATTGCAGCGCTCCGAGCATCTGGTTGTATGCATCAATGTGTTTTTCCTAGGGTTTTGATGATCTGTAGTTATGATCTGTGAATGTCGTTTTGATGTGTACTGTTCCTGCTGGATCTTCTATTTTATCACCGACTTAGATGTAGAAGCATCCAGTAATCGTTTTCTGATCGAAGATTGATCCGCGTTTAGTGGCACGTAATTAGGTATTGCTAACCACAAATCGGTTGGGAAAACAACTCGGTTTGGTTGTTTATTACAAATCTCAAGCAGTCAAGCTGCTTGCTTAAGTTTTAAAAGGAATTTATCAAACATGTGTATCGTTGTTGATCATTTGGTTACACCCATTATGTATTCCTTCATCCATGCATTTCAAGTAATGTGTATCTTTACATTCATCTCATTCGCATCAACTCGTCAAGCAATGTGTATCTTTATATTCCTTTATCCAAAAAGTGTTAGGAATTGCAGTAGCTCCTTATCCGGTCTTAGGGCATCTGGGTGTTTGCTTAGAATTCATGAATCAAGTTAAGATTTTAGTTTCATACTTTCAGTCTTTCACCCATACTAATCACTTCACTTTATCTCCACTGTCCGGCAATAGAACCGGCAAAGGAGAATTTAAACTAAGGGGAAGCCGGGGGGAACTCTAAAAAATATGCAATGGCCTCCAAACCAGAGAGCTATGGGTGAATGTGTTTGAGAGGGTTTAGGGATTGGATTTGGAGAATCAATTCCTGACTTTCTGTATCCAAACAAGTGTTACGTGTATACCAAATACAAGAACAAATTGCACGAGGCCTTGTTGATGAGATATTTAGGCCAGGTTTGCTTTGGTGTCTGCATTGGTACGTCAATACAACTCTTCTCTCAACTACAGAGTTGGTTGGTTGGCTGGAATTGAGCATTTCTCTGGCTCTACTTTGCAAATGCTGCACCATGAAATTATGAATACCTAATTATGTTAAACACCAACAGAAAATAAAGTACATCACACTGCCCGTGCCTATTATTAATCACTGAGGCTCATTGTCTCGTTTTAGATGAAGAATTGAAAGCTTTTGGAAAGGAAGATTTTGGAAGGCTCTAAATTTTGAAATATAGAATGTTTTAAGAAAATGAATAAATTTAGATTGAAATATTATACTCTATTATGAAAATGAATTAATTTATGGAGTTTATACCATCAGTCCTTTTTAGAATCTCAAATATATGTCCCAAAGAGGATTGATTTTCAGGAATCTCGAAATAACTGTTCATAAGATGGTTGGTCAGTCTACTGTTTGTTGTCCTTGTTCTTAGTTTGTAATTAGGCATTTGATCTCTTTATATAAATGTTTGCCCAACTCGATTAAAGAGTGTTTTGTTTTAGGTTGAGGGGAGAACGGTAAAGGCTCAGATATGGGACACTGCTGGGCAGGAGAGATATCGCGCCATAACCAGTGCGTACTACAGGGGTGCACTAGGGGCTCTGTTAGTGTACGACGTGACAAAGCCAACAACCTTTGAGAATGTGAGCCGTTGGTTGAAGGAACTCAGAGACCACGCGGATTCAAACATAGTGATCACACTGATTGGGAACAAATACGACCTGGGCCACCTCCGTGCAGTTGCCACAGAGGATGCCCAAAGCTACGCCGAAAGGGAAGGGCTCTCTTTCATCGAAACGTCTGCTCTGGAGGCAACCAATGTGGAGAAGGCGTTCTTGACCATTCTCTCAGAGATCTATCGGACGATTAGTAAGAAGTCTCTTTCTTCGGAGGAGCCATCCGTAGGTGCTAATATCAAAGGAGGGAAGACCCTTGATGTTAGCTCACAACAAGATGGCAACATCAAAAAACCTTGCTGCTCTTCGTCTTGATGGTCCTCTCTTTTTCTCATATTTGCCATTGATCTTTTGTGTTTTGGCTTTTTATTATTGTTGTTTGTATTATTATTGTTGTTATTATTATTATTATTGGGAACGTTTTGTTTGTTGAGTTGTGTGCTATTTGAGGCTTTACTCCGTATTATACTCGTATTAATTTGAGGCTGTATTCTCTTTTAGGTTCAAGATGTTGTTTAACCTGTTTTTACTGACACATGAAAATAAATTTAATCACGTAAAATGTTGTTTTGTTAAACTTGCTAAGGAACACATCAAATGATTGTGTAGTCTATATAGAGCCCCGAGTGCTGGTTTTTACTTATCATTTGACAGATTGATATTGGTTATTTGGCTTTACTGATACGTAAAATATATTGTTACCTCCAAAAAATTACTCCGTATGTTGGAGGGGATAAAAGGTGACAGATTCAGTATTTGTATTTACTCTAATATTTTTTTTAATTAAATTTTGGATATTATGAATTAGACTACAATATAAATTTTACCCCGGAGTATACTACAAGTGGACTCTAAAATGAGACCCTCCATTACGTGAATTGAGAGTCCTTTTTTTGGTTGAAGTATCTTCCTTTTCATACGTGGCCAATTTTGATTGCACTTAAAATGGTACTCAACAATTATTTTTATTTTATATGGAGTACATATTTTTAGTGTCTGTAGTACATAGCTAATGAAGCATAAATATTTAATAACTTTACTAGGATCCAAACTTGTGATAGCTGGTTCTGAGAGCCAGAATTATGGTGATTGTATTTATAATTTAATAGAAAATTAATTTTGATGAAAAAATGTTTAATCCAATATGTAATTGTATTATTTTGTTCAGTATGGAATATATTTACTTTATTTAAATGATTAACGAAAAAGAATCAGAATTGAAAGAGCGAGTGGAATCACAAACTATACCAATTGGTGGTATTAACAGATTCTGATTTGGAAAAAAATGAAGTGTAGGTTCTAAAATTGAAGCTTCTCCAAAAGTTATTTGACAACAACTAAGAGCATGAGCAATGGTGAGGCAATAATGGAATGCCACATGCTCACATGAAACATTCCAACCAATGAAAAATAGTTCAGTTAGCGTGTGGCAACTGAGTAGAGTGACATGCCCTGCAGTAGCAAGTCACTATTTTTATTACTTTTTTCATTTTCTTGCTATATTTGAATTATTAAAAAATATTTACCTATTTAATAAATTTAACATAAAAATATTTCTATTTACTGAAAAAATGACATTATTGAAATGTATTTTAATGAATAAAAATTACTTTTCTTATATGCTCCATATTTTTATTTATCTTTTCATCTCAAATTAGATTACATTTTAGAATTATGATGCAAAACTCCTTGTTTTTTAAAATTATTTTATTTATAATTGGTAAAAGAATAAAAAATAAAACTTACAAATTAAAAAACAACATCAAAAAAATAGTTCCACTACATCTAAAAAAATTCTTTCTAAAAATAAAATAATTCTACTTTCAAAAAAATTGTATTACACCACAAAAAACAAACAAACAAAAAGTCAAGGAAATGGATTGGCCGGAGTGTACTGTAGACAACAAAAGTGCCTCGCACCTCACTTGGAAACCGTGGAGGAACGGTATGCACACGAGAGGCAAAGAAAGATTTTTATCCGAGCTGACAAGCGTGTCATCTCATTTAAACGCCGTTGCCTTTGCTCTAAAATGTTTATTTTCAACATTTTAAAAAGATCATTTAAAGATACTCTATTTAATTTAGTATTGTTAAATTTAATTTACAGCATTAAATAATTATTTAAAAGGTTAACATACACTTAGAAGTTGACATTGAGAATAGAGATGACTCTAGAAGTAATTCATTAATCCGTAAGAAGTACTCCCTCCGTTCCAAAAAAGTCTGTTTCATTTTTTGCGCATCTCATAAAACACTTCTATCTTGCCTTGAATGCCAAAAAAACTTTCAAAATAACTTCTACCTACAATAAAAAAGAAATGTTGTAAATTTTAGACATTTTAGATGTCAGTAGAAGTGTTTTATGGAATGTGCAACAAATATGAAACAAGAAATTTTTGGGACTGGAGTAAGATTTACGGAGCACATAGTTAAACCCTAGAACTTGAACTCTTTTTTTAAATTACTCAGTGGCAAATGGCAATGAAGCGTTGTAGAAGAACAGAGGTTACCGATGATGATGGCCGAACCCCCGACGGTACTCAACTCTCGCTCTCCCGAAATCTTTTTTCCATTGACTTATTTTAGCTTTCCGGTAAATTTTGTTATTATTTTTGAGTAGTAATTATCTTTCGGTCTATTGTGTTTGGGATTTTTTTTGAAGTTTTTTGGATAATCATCGGGTTGAATCTTTCATCACATAGGTTTTTATCTGAATTTGGGTCTTTGTTTGGTCGAATTCTGTAATAATATGATGGCAGACTGAAATGACACTTTAGATTCCGTTCTTCTGTAGCAATATGATTGGCTGATATATCCCCGGGTACTACCAATGATCCCAAAGTCCTTAAACAAATCAATGGAATAATGACTAGATATTATGATCCTTTTTGGAAAGAATTCATCAACAAACCTCAAAACCTAGCCATAATCTTTTTGGACTTCTCCACCCCATAAAGGCTGAAAACCCCCCTGCACAAAAAATCAAACCCCAAAAATCCAAACAACCCAGCCTCTTACTTTCTTTGGACAACACTACCACACCCTATGAACCCCACATTGTCCCTTCATTGAATTAATACACTCTTGGCCAAAATTCCTTGCCAAACCACAACCAGTTAATTCACTTCATTCCTCCCATATGAGGGCTGAAAATACCAGCCAAAAACCCCTCTTATTTCACATAATAGACCTGCCATTTCCCCCCTTATGTTCCCCAGCAAATCTGCACAGCCCTGACCCACCACCAACCCAATCCACCCTCTCTTGTTCCCTGCATAACACCCAGGATATACATCCAAAAGGACAGCCAGGCCATTCCTCTCTTTTTTCCCCACTTGGCTGAAAAGACCTCACCAAAAAA
>OOIL02003702.1:655173-670527 GCA_900332095.2 Cuscuta campestris
AATGTATTCTCCTTTTCTTTAGTAATACACTTATTGTGTTTGCTATTTAAATTCCTAAATCTATATCTTGAGAGTGGTTCTCTTGAGTGTGAGTTTTAGGTTCTAGGTATTTAAATGAGTGTGTAATATCTTATTTGAATGCTAGACTCCAACCCCAAGTAAGGATAAGAGTGTGTAATATCTCTTAAACCAACTTGGTTTATCAAAAAAAAAACACCAAAAGAAACTCCTGCCCTTTTTTTTTCTTCAACTCAGCCCCTCCATTCCCTCCTCTAAATACAACTCATTTTCACCCTTCCTTATACAAAATATAGTCTAAAACCTATCCTCCCTTTGCTGCCATTTTCTTATCAGGAAATCCCTCCTCTAAATACTTCCATCTCTTTACTTAAATCTTCTTCCAAAACAAACCCAAGACACCTACTGTCTCCCTGAATCCATTCAGCCCTGATTCCCCCTCCTTCCACCTTGAGTTGAAGCCTAACATTGGCAAATGATTGTGTTCTTGTAATTTTGTAGCAGAAGATGATTCCAGTCACCATGAATTCGAAGGAGATGAGATTGATGAGGAAGAGGATTACGAGGAAGAAGTTTGTTCTAATGATGTTCCCGTGTATGATCCGGAAAGAATGCTGCGCGGCATTACCAACTTCATCATGTTTCAGGACGTGAATCCTCATTTCGCGAAGAATGAGAATTTCGTGAATCTGATGAAGAGGCAATGCCCTTCTTTGAAATTGGGCCAGGAGGCTATCAAGAAGGATTGCTTGGCTGTTTTTGAAGAGGCAAAGCCTCAGATCGAGCGCGAGTTGAATCGGACGGGCCGGTTGATTCCTCTTTCGGTCGACGTGTTGACCCACTACAGGCGGTACGACGTGGGCCCCGATTTCGCTTGCCTATCAGCACACTTCATTGACGATGACTGGAAGCTGAGGAAATGGAACCTTTGTTTCCGGCGATATCTTGCAGGTACTATGGATGAGTTTGTTGTGAAAGCGCTCAATGACTGGAATCTCAATGATGATAAGGTGTTCACTTTCACCTCTAGGAGAATCGATGCGTGCCCGTACGCGATCCAATTGATCAAGTCCAAATTCGAGGAGAAGAACCGATTGGCATATGATTCTCGTGTGTTTTCGGTGAGGTGTTGTGCTGACATGTTTGGTTTGATGGCTCAAGATGCATTCGAAGACATATCCGACATCATCAGCGATCTCAAAGAACTGCATTGGTCGTGGCACATCACGAATTCAAAGCTCAAACGTGCTCTGGACATGGAAGCACTTGGAGAGTTCAATTCAGAATCTGTAAGAAAAGATTTTCCTGTTCCATCTGCCCAACAGTGGGAGAAAGTTCGTGTCGTCCATAGACTGGTTGAACATGCCTATGATGCTGCAAAACAGCTGTTTGAGGTCAAAACCTCAACAGCTAACTTGTTTCTGTATCATCTTCAGGAGCTTCGTGCGAGTTTGCTTGTTGAAGCGAGTAGCCCAGACGCTTTCACTTGCAAGGTTGCAAATAAGATGCTTAAGAGGCTTGACAAGTACATAAGAAAGAACTATCTGGTATTGGCAGTCGCATCCGTGATGGACCCACGTTGCAAAATGCAGTTTATAGTCGAAGTCTCAACCAAATTCGAAGACATAGAAGGAATACCTCAAACCAGTGATGTTTTGGAGACTGTAAGAAGTGTTTATGAACATTATAATCCAAGCAACGAATGTGGCGAAGCTATGAAAGCCACTAGTAAGTGTGATTTGGATTTGTATCTAGAGGAGCCGGTCTTGGCACGCGAAGGGAAGTTCAAGGTGTTGAAATGGTGGAAAGCTGAAAGCCCAAAGTACCCAAACGTGTCCAAAGTTGCGCGCGAAGTTTTGGCTATTCCGGTCTCGGTTGCAACCTCGTACGATGCTTACTATCATGTTGAAAACAGACACCCGGTTGTTTCTATAGTTACCACGGGGCCTCAGTTGATGAATGCCATCATGTGTTGCAGAAGCTGGAGGCTTGGGAAGCCCATGCCGACTTTAGATATGTACATCATCTTCCTCTCTGCTGGTTTTAGCATTCTCTAAACAACCCAAGCTCCATGCTCTTTTGTTTTTGGAGTCTCTTTTGAAACTGATTGGATCCTTTTTGTTTTTTTGGATCTGGTTTTTTTTGTTGTTGAATGACTTACTTACCTAAGCTGGTACTATTGTTAATGGCTTTTGTTTTGTGGGTCTCTTTTGTTCATTTGTGTGCATTTCTTTCTTTTGACTTTGCTCTCCAATTGCACTTTGAGGACCAATTTGGATGGATAGTGTGTTTTATGTGATCATTCATGTAGTTAATAAACCCCAAACAAGTAAACAACTATATAAGGTCTCAAAATCACTTGCTAAGATTTAGCTAGTAAGAAACACACTACTATATTGTGTCCATTCATATGTGCATTTAAATTCCGGATTGACAGAATTTGTGAGTTTTACTTATATTTAATACCCACTTTGAAAAATAATATGGGATATGTTATTGAATCAGTACTTGAATTCTCTGAAAGGCGCTGCACCCAACCCCCCCCCCTCCAACGAGATGTTGCCCCCCTTGGAACCCCTGTTAATGTACTTAGGAACAAAACAAGATTTTTATTGTAACAAACTCAATAAAGTATGTATTCTGCACTATCAAACTTTTTTTTGATAATTATTACTCCCTCCGTCCATTTTTAATGTTCGGACTTTGACTTGGCACGGAGATTAAGAAAGGTTAAATTTTACATTGACTTTCCAATTATGCCCTCCCCACCCCCACTTACCGGCTGTACCCAAAATTGGGTACAGCCGGTAAATTAAAGAAGAAAATGCGTCGATCGGAAGAGAAAAGAGGAGGGTCGGGTCGGGTCGGAAGCTGCGTCGAAGGAGAGCTGCGGAAGAAGAAATCGATCTGAGGCGATGAAGAAGGAGATCTGCTGCAGTTTCGGGCAAAATCGGTCGGGAGGAAGGAGGAAGATCTGAGAAATCTATCGGCGATGAAGAAGCTCTCCNATTGGGTACAGCCGGTAAATTAAAGAAGAAAATGCGTCGATCGGAAGAGAAAAGAGGAGGGTCGGGTCGGGTCGGAAGCTGCGTCGAAGGAGAGCTGCGGAAGAAGAAATCGATCTGAGGCGATGAAGAAGGAGATCTGCTGCAGTTTCGGGCAAAATCGGTCGGGAGGAAGGAGGAAGATCTGAGAAATCTATCGGCGATGAAGAAGCTCTCCCGATCCGCAGATCTGGCAGGCAAAGCTCTAATTCCAAATACTCCGTATGTTCTAATTCCAATTTGGTTAGTAAGATTTTGGATTTTTGTGAATAATATGTTGTTTAAGAATGAGCACTAGATTATTTGAGAATGAGTATTACTAGGTTTTAGAATGAGTATTACGTTATTAATAAATGAATATTGTACAAATGTGTGCAAATAAGTATTACGTATTTCAAAATGAGTACTGTATTATCTCAGAATGGGTACCACGCTATTTTAAATAAATTGTTATGTTTGTGCGAGAATGAGTACTACTTTACTTCAGAATGAGTACTACCCGGATGTACCTATTTTTAGGTACAACCGGTTGTACCATATACTAACTCCCACTTTCCTGCTCCACTCTACGGTCACCCACTCCCATGTCCGATCAGACATCTTCCATCGCCGGCATAGCCCCGCCGCCAAACCCTATCATCCAAAATCACAGGTTCCGGCGAGGCGGCGATCCGTTGCAGAAAAGTTTGGAAAAAAAGATGAAGAAGACTTGAAGAAGAAGATCCTTCACAGATCTGAATTATATTTCATAGATCTGGGCCAAATCCGAATAATCCGAAGAAGAAAATGAAGAATCCGAAGAAGAAGAAGACGAAGAATCCGAAGAATCCGAAGGAGAGATGAAGAATCCGAAGGAGAAGACAGAGAATCCGAAGAATCCGAAGGAGAAGATGAAGAATCCGAAGGAGAAGACAGAGAATCTGAAGAAGAAGAAGAATATGAAGAATAAGAAGTAGAATTCGAAGAAGAACAAGAATCAAAAGAAGAACAAGAAGAGGAAGAAGAAGAAGGAAGAAGAGAAGAGAAACGAAGAAGGGAAGAGAGAGAAGAAGAAGAAATCTGATACAGAACAAAAAAATGACGGAAGTGGAGAAGGAAAGAAGAAAGAAGAAGGAAAGAAGAAAAGAGAAAGAAAAAAGATGTTTCAAAAAAAAAAGAAAGAAAAAAGAAGAAAAAAAGAAGTTAGGTGGGAAAAGAAAAAAAAGAGGATAAAAATAAAGTAAGAGTAATTAGGTCTTTTCATATAAAAAAGATTACCAAAAAAGGAAATACGAACATTATTTATGGACGGACTAAAAAGAAAAGTACGAACATTAAAAATGGGCGGAGGGAGTATAATAACATTGGTCAAATAGTCATTTCAATTATACTCCCTCCGTCCTATAATGATCTTCCCGGTTCGCAAAACGAAGAAAAATCCTAAGTTTTTTCAATCTATTTTATTTAAATATTAGTATAGAAATAAAAAAATAAAACATACATATTTAAAAACTACACCAAAAGTTCAACAAAACAAGTGGTGACAAGAATATTTTATTTTATCATATAGACCATGAAAAAACACAAATAAATATAAATTCCCGTGAAGTTGGAATAGTGCTCTGGGAAGATCATTATAGGACGGAGGGAGTACTAAAATATATTCCCTCCTTTCCCAATTTGGTAACACTTTCTAAGTAAATTTCCACGACGGTTAGATGTGTTTATTGATGATTTCACGCAGATACAGTTACAGAAAATTTGTCTCTTACCTCTACACAAAAAATAGCTACAAAGGAGAATATATATAGGTATTACAACACCTCTAGTTACTTAACTATTAAGTAAACTTAACCATTAAGCAAACTTAACCATTAAGCATCAGACTCCACAACCTAACAATCTAAAGTAACCTCAATGCTCTATGATATTATGACCACAAGTTTATTCAGTATTTGATATAAAAAATTAATATAATTTTTTAATATATAAATTTTATTTCTTATTAATATTTTAAATAAAATCAGCGGGTCATATTCCACTCACCCGACCCGGCAAAATGAACAAACATGAAACGTGTAAAATAAATACCGTTGTCAAAACTCAAAAGCACCTCAGGTTTTGATTTTTGAAAGGTTGCCTAAAACCCAGAGGTTTTTTTAAGCCGCAAAAGTGCAAAACCCTTAATCATGGCGGACTCGTGCGGGGCAGATCCGAACGAGAAGGCCCTTCATCCAACAGCGGCTGATGTCGCCCAGAATCCCAACGGTATATCATTCCCCGTGCGGTTTGGAATGATTATTTGTAGGATTTGATGCTTCGATTTCTTTGTTAATTCCCTCTGTCTCTGTCCCTGTCCCTACATAAATCGAGTTCTCTCATTTTCTCTTAAATGGATTTTTGTGGGAAAAAAATGGAATTTTGATTTTGAAATTTATGAATATTATGGACTGCACCATTTTATCTAAACTGAAGTGGACTTGGAGCTTCATTTTGAGTGATGGACTGTATTGAAAATTGAGAATATGATTTTGGTAGGAATGGTATACTCTATTCTCCCTAAAAATTGGGAGTATTATTTGAAAATATGTTTTTGTTCAACAAAAGGAGTGTGTTAGATTTAATGATTTTTTGTAGTTGTATTTTACTGCAATTAAAAACTTTATCTTGGTAAGACATGACTCTATTGTTTAGACAATGTGGTTCTATATCAGTACTTTGAAATGGCTCTGAATTACTGTGTGGTAAGAGTGATAAATTATACTCCCTCTGTCTTATAAAAAGAGTCTACTTTTATGAGCTTGCAACTTTTTATGTTTAGTAAACAAACAATCCTTAAAAGTTGAAATGCACAAGATATATCTACATTCATAAAAAAACATGAAAACTATGACTTTTTGTACTCGATAAATCAATGAGAAGTGAGACTAGTTTCATGGTCTAGAGGGAGTACTATGTACCCAGCTTTTAAATGTTCTCATTGAAGCCATCTCATATAGTTACATTAAAAATGAAAAAATTGCTCCCTTAAAAAAAGGCAGTCCATTAAGAATATATCAAACCAGTAGTCTCTAGGGATTGATGATTGTTATTAATTCGAGTGATATTTTATGAATTCTTTTTGAAAATCATTTTTGGCATCGAGATAAGTTCCTATCTTTATTATGCTTTGCGTTTCTTATACCGAGAGCAAAGGAGAGCCATAATGGTGTTATTCAATGTGCCATGCCAATCTTGAAATAGGAAATGATTCCATTCATTGTGAGTGTGGAGGAAATGGCAATACCGAGGTGGATCCTACGGAAGATTATCATGGAAGTAATGATGGTAAAGTTGAAGGTGGAAGTGATGATGTGGAAGATGAAGATGGCAGTGATGATGTGGTGGAAGATGACGAGGAAGATGGCAGTGATTATATGGATGATGAATATGAGGCTATTAATGCAATATTGATGCAGCGCTATATTGCCAACATCTTCAATCCTAAAGAAATTGAGAAGGAATGCTTGAAATTGTTTGAGAAACAAAAGGCTGATGTTAAACACACTTTGAATAACATGGGCCGACTCATTCCTCTCTCTGTTGACATCTTAAGTGACTACAAGCCTTCTGGGGAGATCATTGACTACGTACGTTTGGCAGCAAACTTTGTTGATGATGAATGGAAACTGAAGAAATGGGTTCTTCATTTCCGGCTATATGATGTTTGGAATTCTGATTTTATTGATGCAGTAATTGTGAAAACATTGGATGACTACACCCTCATAGGTAAGGTCCATACTCTCACCTCCCGTGATGCTGATACCGTTGATGAAACCATTGAATCTATTGAATCTCAATTCAAAGGGAGGAATATGATTCCATCTGAAACTCGCCTTTTTCACATTAGCTGTTGTGCTGAAATGTTTGGTTTAATGGCCGAAGACGCATTTGAAGAGATATCCGATATCATCAGTATGCTTAAGGAACTGTGTTGGTCAAAATCAGAATGCATGTGGCACTTGACAAATAAAAAAATAAAAGATGTTTTGGACTTGGATGCTCTCGGAGAGTTCAGTTCAGCGTCAGTAACTGATCACAATTCCGTTCCATCTGTGGAGGAGTGGGAGAAAGTTCGAGCTGTCCATAGACTGGTTGAACATGCCAATGATGCGGCAAACAAGGTTTTCTTGGTTAAAAGTTCAACTTCCAACTTTTTTCTGTATCATCTCCAAGAGCTTCGTTCAAGTTTACTTGCCGAAGCAGCTAAACCAGATGCTTTCACCCTCAAGATTGCAAAGAAAATGGTCGAGAGGCTTGACAAGTACATGATACAAAATTACCTGGCCTTGGCGATTACGTCCATGATGGACCCACGTTGCAAGATGCAATACGTGGATGAAGTTTTGACAAAGTTTGAAACCACAGATGGCATATTGCAACGCACTGCTCTCTTGGAGGCTGTTCGGAGGGTTTATTCAGATTACTCTTCTGATGGCACCACGCCGAATGATTTGGATGTGTATCTGGGGGAGCCTGTCTTAGCATGGGAAGAGAGCTTTGACGTGCTACAATGGTGGAAGTCCATAGGTGGTCCCAAATACCCGCACATGTCTAAAATGGCGCGCGATATTCTGGCCATTCCAATGTCGGTTGCAACTTCTTACGATGCTTATTATTACATTGAGAATAGACCTGCAGATCGCCGTGTCATAACTTCTGGCTCTGAAGCGATGAACGCTATGATGTATTCTTGGAGCTGGAAGCTTGGGAAGTCTGGTTAGACTACTTATTGATCATTATCATTACTATTATTATCATTATAAGATGTGCATTCTTAGTTTCTTGCCACTAGGATGCAATGTTTTGATGGATTTTATGAGGTTGCATATATAGCACTCAGACCCAATTTTCTGTTTGGATGACTGATACTTAGGAGTCATCTCCTCTTCTTTTTTTTTTGTGGCTTTTTTTATGGAGATGCCCCTGCTTGATTTTTTGTGTTTGCTGATATATACTCCCTCCATCCCCAAGTAATAGTCCTACTTTTCTTACTAGTTTGTCCCAAAATAATTGTCCTACTTCTTTACAGTCTTTACGTACCTAATAAAGTAAGGTATATGTGGACCACAATTTTAATCTTTCTTCTAAACAAATTTCTACTTTCCAACACTTTTTTTAAACTTTGTGAAGTAATATTGGTTTTGTCTGTTGTTTTATGTTCCCGAATCTACATATCTACCTCTCATTTTTATTCTTAAAAGGCCCTTCCCAAATTTTTACTCCATTTTAGAAAAGACATTCTACTTCTTTTGCCATATCTACCATTCACTTCTTTTAAAAAGTACTCCCTCCGTCTATAAATAAAGTTCCCGTTGCGCGTTACGTTGTTTGACTGAAGCTAAATCATTTTATATGAAAGATGATATGGAATTAAAAAAGAAAAATTACATATTTAAAAACTACATGAAAAGATCTACAAAATTAGAGGTGATATGACTATTTTATCGAATAGGACACGAAAATAGGCTAACAAAGTGAATAAAGTTTGACCATGTGAATAGTGATTGAGAAATTTATTGTTTGACGGAGAGAGTAGTGAATTATTGATATGATAAAAGATGTAATCTAAATCAAACAGAATAATTTATGATTTTCTGGAAATTATTGTCTAACTTTTGGAATTAGTTCCATATTCTCTGGAATTGAAAAAAAACAATGATAGTAGCAAATGTGAGCAACTTTAAGAATAAAAATGTTCTTTTTATTTTTTTTCACTTTGTGGGATGGGGGTGTACATATTTAGCTTCGAGATGAAAAGTTCTTATGCGTATTTTACTATTATACTTTGTGTTTCTTATACCAAGACAGATGAGAGCCATATTGATGTCATTCAATGTGCCTTGTTAATCTTGAATAGGAAATGGTTCCAATGAGAGTGAAGGAAATGATAGCGATGAGGTGGATTCTGAGGAAGATGGTAT
The DNA here is from genome assembly GCA_900332095.2 of Cuscuta campestris. Lineage (NCBI taxonomy): Eukaryota > Viridiplantae > Streptophyta > Magnoliopsida > Solanales > Convolvulaceae > Cuscuta > Cuscuta campestris. Next base: position 664,178 of record OOIL02003702.1, read on the forward strand.
TGATGAAATGGAAGATGAACATGAAAGTAAAGATGACGGTGGCAGTGATGATATTCAAGATGAAGATGTAAGTGATGGCGTGGAAGATGAAGATGGAAGCGATGATATGGAAGATGGATTTGTTGATGCCTTCTATGACACAGTAATCAGTATCTTGAATCCTAAAGCAATACAAAATCGTTGTTTGAAAAATTTTGAACAATCAAAAGCTGAGGTTAAACGCACTTTAAACAACATGGGCCGACTAATTCCTCTCTCTGTTGACATGTTAAGTGACTACAAGCGCTCTGGCGCGATCGTTGACTATGTACGTTTGGCAGCAAACTTCATCGATGACAACTGGAAACTGAAGAATTGGGTTCTTCATTTCAGGCTATATGATGTTTGGAATTCTGATTTTATTGATGCAGTAATTGTGAAAACATTGGATGACTACAGCCTCACAGGTAAGGTCCATACTCTCACCTCCCGCGATGATGATACCATTGACGAAACCATTGAATCCATTGAGTCTCAAATCAAAGAGAGGAATATGCTCCCATCTGAAACTCGGCTGTTTCGCGTCAGCTGCTGTGCTGAAATGTTTGGTTTAATGGCCGAAGATGCATTTGAAGAGGTATCCGACATCATCAGTATGCTTAAAGAACTGTGTTGGTCAAAATCAGAATGCATGTGGCACTTGACAAACAAAAAAATAAAAGATGTTATGGACTTGGATGCTCTCGGAGAGTTCAGTTCAGCATCGGTAACCGATCACTATTCCGTTCCATCCGCGGATGAGTGGGAGAAAGTTCGGGCCGTCCATGGACTGGTTGAACGCGTCAATGACACGGCAAAAAAGGTTTTTCTGGTAAAAAACCCAACTGCCAACTTGTTTCTGTATAATCTTCAAGAGCTTCGTGCAAGTTTACTTGCCGAAGCAGCTAGTCCAGATGCTTTCACCCTCAAGATTGCAGAGAAAATGGTCAAGAGGCTTGACAAGTACATGAGACAAAACTACCTGCCCTTGGCGATCGCGTCTGTGATGGACCCACGGTTCAAGATGCAATACGCGGATGACATTTCGACAAAATTTGAACCCGCGGATGGCACATTCCAACCCGAGGATCTCTTGGGGGCTGTTCGGAGGGTTTATTTGATAAAATAAAATATTCTTGACACCTCTTATTTCGAAGAACTTTTCATGTAGTTTTTTTATATGTAAATTTTATTTTTTATTTCTATACCAATATGTAAATAAAATGAATTGAAAAAACTTGATATTTTGCCTCGGGAATACAAATGTGGCAAATAATTTGGGACGGAGGAAATAGTAAAATGATTCTAAAAATTAAAATTTTTTTGTGAAATATTTTAAAGTTTAGATACCAAATCATTATGTGCAAAAAAAATGGGGGTAGCGCAAGAATTTGCTGTGGACAGGCTGTTTCGAAACTCTGTCACTCCATTCTCCCGAGTCCTCTTCTTCCCCCTGTTTTCTCCTCCTTCCCTCCTCCCTCAGACTTCCTCTCCTTTTTTTAGGGTTTCCTCGAGCTGATCCCGCTAACCTCCCGATTTCACGTCAGTGCCCGGGGGATCCTTCATTTGCGATCAGTAAGCTCTCATCTCTTGCCCGAAGCCTCTCCGTCTCTGTATTGTCATGGCTAGGACCTAGGGCTAGGATTTCTCTGTGATGTCCAATGTTAATGCATGTTTACCTCCACCATAGTGTTGTTCTAATGTCATACTGTGTTAGTATTTGTATAATTTGTCCGTGCGACCAATCATACAAAAATTCTGGCATTATTTGCGGATTCTTCCAAGATAATGGATTTTTCGAATCTATATGTGTGTGTACAAGCAGAAACTCGTACTCCCTATTTGTTTGGTTTCGTCCAACTGATGATATTAGATTCTGGTGTTATTTGGGGACTCTTTTTGAATCTATATGTTTAGAAACAAGCAGAAACACGTGCTTCATATTTGTTTGATTTCATGCAATCAAGGGTACGATAATCTAGTGTGATTTGGGGACTCTTGCATGATAATGGCATTTCCGAATTGAAGTTTGAAAAAAAACAGAAACTCATACTCACTATTTGATGGTTATTTAATTGCTAAATCTGTGTAAATTTCTCAACTTTATCCAAGTTTCTCAATTGACAAGTCTTCTTTTTTGTGTTCACAGAGGTTTCTCTGCATCTTACCTTGTTTTTTCATATAATTATGGATGTCAGTAATTTTTTAAAACTCTTCTGCCCTTTTGGTGTATTTAGATGAGTATTTAATTTTTTCACCTCTCTCTATGGGAAATTTCTCATTAAAACATTCATGTGTTACTATTCTGTTATGCCTATATGTGTACGCCACACAAATTGTTCTGCAATAAGTGCCCCCTTTCCATCTTCCCACAAACGGTTTCTTCTCCATTTGATCAGATGTGATGTTGCTAGTGTTAGGGCTTCATCTGTTAATTTTTTGCTGACATATTTACTCTCTTCACTCTTCTTTTTTATTTTTTTTATTGTTTGGATGAATAAATCATATATCTTCCATTATCTATTACAGGTCCTTTGGCTCTAGCAGGCTTCAAGGGCTTAACATTTAAAGAGTCTGATTGCTATGGTGCTCAATAGTGTTAAGAGATTTGGTATTACGTCGATGTTGTAAATTCCATCAGCAACTCAGCTTTGGAGATGTTGAAACAACCAAAATTCCATTTACAGAACTCCCGGGGCTTAGAAGTTTGCCTGTCAAAATGATCATGTGTTTCTTTTGGCATTTACAATAAATTTCCAATTTCAACCTGAATATTTCATTTCGTAAAGGATCGAGGGTTCATTTACCAGAGGATACACAGGTCTCCATGCTAACAGAGAGCATGCTTGGAATTTTTGCTTTGGGTAATGCCCCACCTGAAGGTTGCTGATGCACTTGGTGTGTTGACAATCTGTCTTGTTAGCGTTCTGTTTCTTTTTGGACTCTTTTGCGTATTGTATTCTTTCTACTTCCGGAATAAAATCCGCAGCCAAGGGAAGGTCCAACTTTGTTATTTCAACGGTCCGTGGATTATCCGAATTGCATTCATCCTGTTTGCAATATTCTGGGGGTTTGGTGAGATTCTTCGGCTGAGTCTTTGGAGACGTAGTGGAAGACTACTAAATGCTATTAACTGGAAATGGCAGGAAAATATCTGCAAATGTCACATTGTTTCAAACCTGGGGTTCATGGAACCATGCCTATTTCTCACAGTTGTATTTCTCCTACATGCATCATTGCAGAACTCAGGGACCTTGAGTCAAAAGTGGAATATCAAAACATGCTGCTATATTCTTCTTCTCTCTCTGCCCATCTTCTTTCTTCAGCTTGTTGTGATATTACTCGGGCCAAAATTTAACAAGGATGGTTACAAGGAGAGATTGCCCCTCTATTTTACAAGTGTGGCTGTTTCACCTAAGACTAAAGGCGATGATGACTATATTGCCCTCCTCTGTGCTTACCCTCTACTAAGTATCATCTGCACTGGTCTTTTCTCTATCATCATTGCATGTTATTTGTCCTGGCTCGGAAGACAAGTCACCCATTTGGTCATAAATAAGGGTTTGCGAAGGAGGGTCTACACATTAATTGTTTCTTTTTCTGGTTTCTTCCCAATAAGGTTTGTATTTCTTGGTCTTTCTGTTCTATCTGCCCCAGGAGAAGCTGTCTTCGAAACTCTCACTTTCTTGGGTTTCATATCCTTCCTCTTATCTGCTGGTGTGGGCATCTGCGTGCTGGTTTACCTTCCTGTCTCAGACGCTCTGGCTTTGAGGAACCTACACAGAGACACAGAAGATAGCAGAAGAATAAGTGGCGGTGGTGAACTTAACGACACAATCTCTCAAATCACTAACAGAAGTCATCTGGGATCAAGTGTAGCAAACAGTCATTGTACAAACTCAGGAAGACCGAGGTCAGTTTCTTTTCGGTCTGGGGAGGAGGGCACTCCTTCGGAGGGGTATGTGGAGCTGAGCGTCTTCTCTCAATCAGCCCTTCCAGATTCACCACCTCCACTTCTTGGCTGGCCTGTGCTCTCGCTGGCATGATTTTTATTTGATTTTTTTTATGCTATATATGATCAAATACATTTTTCTGCTGTAAATTTTTTTACTATGTAAATTCTAAAGTTCTAAACAAGACCCCTTTCAGCTTTTATTCTGTGATATGGAGTACTTCGTAATATGTTTGGGAGGAGAAAGACTAAAGTAGGATTAAAACATTTAAAATATACCAAAATAGGATTCCCATATTTTTATTCCCGAAATAAGATTTAAAATATATTTACATTACCAAACATGGTCATGTACATTACCAAAAAATATAATAATGTGCAGACATACAGTGTTATATTACCACAGTGCGAAGTCTTATTTCGGGAATAAAAACATTAAAATCTTACTCAGTATGTTTTAATCCTATTCAGGGCGATCTCTATAATATGTTTTCGTTGGCTACATACTCTCCCTACCCCCTTTTTAAGTTCGACTTGTTTTGGGTGTTGTAATTTTAAAATTTAGGGAGGGGTCATCTTAAATAAAAAATCTTTAAATAGCATATTTCAAAAAGTAATTTTAGAGTCACAAACAAAGCAATCACAAATAGGGGTGGGTTTGGTTTTCACCCAAAAGTCAAAACCAAAGACAACAAAAGGTAAGTTGGCGGTTTAGTTTTACACCAAAAATATGTAAACCGTTGGTTATACTCAATTTGGTTTTATGCGGTTTTTATTTTGGATTTTTTTTTTCTTTTGACGGTTTTTTAAAAATTAAAGTTTATAGGCATTAAAAAAGTTTTAACAACACAATCTCGATGAAGCAATTAAAATATGTAGGATTGGGTTCGATTTTAATTTACCCAAACCAAAAAACCGAACAGGTTAGAGTTCGATTCCGTTCATTTTTACATAAAAAATATGTGTCGAGTGCCCAACAAACATCTAAGAGATTCCAAGTACTTCCAAAGCTTTTGTATATAAATATCAATTACCGAGAATTTACCTTTTTAGGTATAATAGTTTCATTTTCATTTTAAAATATGTTTCATTTACAATTATTTGTATCAATTTTTAATACTAATATAACTTCGTATTAGGATTAGTTATTAGTGTTTAAATTTCTAAGTTTTTTAAAGTTTATGGTTTAAAATGTTTAATAGTTAAGAAAAAATAACTATAATAGACTAATCAGTTATTTGCATTTATATTTCTATGATTTTTTTTTTTGCATATTACATATACTCATAGACATAAAGAGAATTACCTTAAAAAGTTAAATTTTTTGGTTCGGTTCAATTCGGTTTTTCAAAACGAAAACCAAACAATAACGGTTCAGTTCGGTTTTTACATTTGGTTTCGATTTTTTCGGTTCGGTTTTTTTCTAGCTCGTTTTGATCGAATTCGGTTCGCTTTGTAGTTTGCGGTTTTCCCAACCCAGCACTAATGACAAATGCACTGAAGAATGAATATTTTCGATGATTAAACGTGTAGGAGTACAACCGTATATATAGACAGGACGGGACTCCTAATACGAGTAGGAACCCTATACAAAAGGTAACTACCAATAATACAATGATACAATAATAAATACATTAAATATACTTAACATAAATATATATGGTAAATATATTTAACATGCTCCCGGCTACGTCGGCTGTGGTGGAGGACGAATCCCTAGGCTTGTGCGAAAATCCAGGAAGAGGAGGATGGAACATGAAGTACTCGGATATGCCCTAGTGCGACCTTATCCCGAACAAAGTGAATATCTACCTCAACGTGTTTGGTGCGCTGGTGCTGAACTGGATTGGTGGAGAGGTAGACAGCACTGACATTGTCGCAAAAGACAAGAGTGGCACGCTGCAAGGGATGTCGCAGCTCAAGTAGTAGGTTCCGAATCCAACTGGCCTCGGAGACTGCGTTGGCGACAGCACGATACTCAGCTTCGGCACTGGAACGGGAGGTGGTGGCTTGTCGCTTGGAGGACCAGGAGACTAGATTATCACCGAGGAAGACACAGTAACCGGATGTGGAGCGTCTGGTATCTGGGCAGCCAGCCCAATCTGCATCTGAATAGGCCTGTAGTATGTCCGTCCAAGAGGGGGTGAGTGAGATGCCCATAGTGGCGGTGCCACGGAGGTAGCGGAGAACCCGCTTCATAGCTGTCAGGTGCGCCTCTCTTGGAGCATGAAGATGGAGGCAAAGCTGCTGCACTGCATAAGTGATATCTGGCCGTGTGAATGTGAGGTACTGCAGAGCCCCAACAATGGAGCGGTAGAGAGAAGGATCAGAGGCAGCTGGCCCAGCAGTGGCGGAGAGTTTTGACTTAGTATCAACCGGG
>OOIL02003702.1:671368-705120 GCA_900332095.2 Cuscuta campestris
CTCAATCGAGTGGGAGCGTTGACGTTCAAGGAGCAATAACGCCGATCGGACTTGGAGAAAAGTGGGTTGGGGCTGTTGAAATTGCATCCAAGATGTTTGGGCTTAGAGATCATCCGGTAAACCCCGTAAAAGTTGGAGCACCAGCTGTGATTCGGAGACCGGGGCGTCGACGTCATCTAGCCAATCAGCGATGTTCCGGAGAGTTTGACAATATGTGGCCATGGACATAGTTCCTTTGACCGTAGTGCGGAATTGGTGTTCCAATTGCATAGCTCGAGCCGGTTTGTTGTCGTGGAAGAGAGCATGAATCATGTGCCAAAGTTCGGAGGCCGTTGAAGTGGAGGAGATGACCAAGTCGGAGACCTCATCGGTCACCGTGGAGAGAATCCAACCTTGAAGCACGGCATCAAGTTGAAACCATTCGTCGTCGTCGGCGGAAGAAGGGATCTTAGAGCTGGAGAGAAACCCGTGGAGATTAAACCGTCGAACAAGGAGCAAGAAAAGACGGCTCCATTTTTTGTAATTAGGTTGAGAAAAACTCAACTGTATGGGGACGTGAAGCTTGGCGTTAGATATAGCCGTGAACGCCAAGTGGGGAGAATTTGAGGAGGTGGTGGAGGGAGATTTGTCCGTCGTCTTGTCGGAGTCCATGAGGAGAGAGAGAGAGAGAGACGACGGAGGAGGAGGGTGGGGGTGCTGCGGCAGTAAGGCCGAGAGAGGGAGAGAGCAGCGCCGAGGGAGAGAGCCGGGAGAGAATTAGAGTTTGGGAATTAGGATTTTTGGCTCCGATACCATGAAGAATGAATATTTTCGATGATTAAACGTGTAGGAGTACAACCGTATATATAGACAGGACGGGAGTCCTAATACGAGTAAGAACCCTATACAAAAGGTAACTACCAATAATACAATGATACAATAATAAATACATTAAATATACTTAACATAAATATATATGGTAAATATATTTAACATGCACAAACTCATCAATGTTGTGGCAAGGGATGCTGATTCCAAATTCATTATATAGTTGAATCAAGTAGGCCACAAATCTTCAATCAACTCAAAAAAAAAAACAGCCACGAAAGAGTAATGCTAAAGTCACAAATAAACATTTTGATGACACATGAGTTACAATTGTTTTCAACGCATCTAAAAATACATTTAGTAGGACATATTTGAGATTAACGTTTTCCTTTTAAAATGCTTTCTCACCCCCTACGGAATGGAGGATGAAATTGCTTGCGTGAAAAACTTAACTTTGGGCGTAGCTCTTTGGTTAAAAGTTAAAACATACGAGTAAGCAATGGGACGAAATCTATTGTATCACTTCATTTATTCATAGTTTTATTCCATTACTTATTTAAGAATTATTTTTGGCGGGGAGATAGAAGGTTGGTTGTTGGAGATAAATATTTTTCCATGGTGTTTCCATTCTGCCAAAATGTGTGCAAGCACTATCATTTGTTATTTTAGCAACATATGAAGGGAAATTTATATTTATTGGGCCCTCTAAAAATTTTAAAAAAAATTTATTGTCAGTATATAAAAAATAAATAAAAGGAATCATATTTCACATGCAAATCTTAAGACCACCACCTTTATTGGATTTGTCGAAGATATGTTGCTGGATTCTATGGAAATTGAGGCTCAGTGCATATGTTTGCAAAGCCAATTCTAAAAGTAAACTATGTTCGTGTTGAAAGGAATTATAGAATTGTGATTGTTTTAAAATGTGTTTTTGTTTAATTTCATCTTTATAAAGATTGTTATAGAGAAGATGATGTCTGGATATAAATAAGTTGGCAGGTTTTTAAATTATTTTATTTACTCTCTCCCTCCAAATTTAAATCGTCCGTTCCGGTTTACGAAATTTGAATGAAATTATTTTGAATATAATTTATTTAGAATTGGAGCATAATTTAAATATAAAATTTACACATTAAAAAACTACATTAAAAGCCTTGCAGAACAAGAAGTGACCAGACTGTTATATTTTCGCCATAACACATTGATAATAGCTAGAAGCAAGTCCACCTGGATGGAAGATGGAATGAGATTTAATATGACTTTAATATTTTTCTATTTAGAATCAAGATTTGAGTTTTGATTTTTTTTGAAATAATTTTGTAAGATTTTGAATGACTCATTTTCTAAAGTTACAAGTTTTTGGGAGTTAGGTTTTAAAAAAGCAATAGTTTTTTTAGAAGAAAAAAAGAATTTGAACCGCGGCGGTCAAGCGGGTCTACGTAGGGTCAATGAAAAATAGAGGGCTCTTTCTCGTTTTGTTCCGTAAAGCCATAAATATTCGTGAATCGTGACTGTCGCCAAAAAGTCTCTTTTCTTTCTACTGGCGAACAACAAGGGATTGCATTACATTCTTGGCCTGGTTTTAGCTTGTGAGGTTCACTCTTGATGTTATCATCATTCCCCAGAAATTTACGAGTCAAGTTTTGTAGAAAATTTCACCAATGGCGTCTTTTATTTTTTCGTTTTTTTGATAATTTGTTCACTTGCCGTGTGTTCGTTTGCTTTGCCGCAGATATAGATTACTTTTTGCTCAATTTGGTTAAGACCCGAGTTTGATTTTCCAAGATTTTTACTCCCATTGTCCAGTTTTTGAGTTTCTTGATTTCTGTGTTTCAGAGCCATGCGGAAGAGCAACAGAGATGAGGGCAAAGAGTTGGCCGCTGAGGACTGGTGTTTCACATGCAAGGATGGCGGCGAGCTTATTATCTGTGACAACAGGCATTCCCCTCTCTCTCTCTCTCTGTCTCGTTTGTATATGCTACATTAGTATGTGGCCTTTTGGAGGAGGAGAACATTTATGCATGTATCAAAATGACATTCTTGTTTATTCTGCAAAATCACTTGGGGGTTTTATGCACGTATCAATTACTTTTCAGTAGATGATTTTGGTAGCACTTTTAGTCATGCCATACATGTGGGGGGAAAGTGATTAATTGAAGGAACCTGGAATGATTCACCCCCCTCTCCCCAAATCATGGATCTGTTTGAAGAACACTTGGTATTTATTAAAAAAGTAATATTCAATTCGATAACCAAGGTTCCAATCAATCTTTTTGCCCCAGCATTCTCGGTTATATATTTTTGAGCTAGAGATTCCGTAGCAATTTGGTTGTGTAATGAACTAACCAAGCCACTCAGTACATAATGTTTATATAGGGAATCTAGATCATTTTGTGTTACATCTGTCATGATTTGAAGCTTTAACATCAAATCCAAAGTTGCGAGATAGGACACTATTGCTTGCAGTCATACATTGAAGTTTCATCCAAGAAACTTATTTGGAGCCTCTATTGATTCGGTGTCATTTCTTTTCGTTACATCTTGTGCATCACTAGTAGCGATTATCACTATAATAATTTGTTTTAAGATTGTTGAGAAAATTGGGTGATATCTGATTAGTAGCATACGGAGGCGGGGGGGGATCACATGCATGGGCTACTCATTTATATGTAAACTTGAATCCATTTGTAGAAATTGTTCATTTAAAGAAAGAAACAAAAATTTGAATTCCTTCAATACAAAGTCCTATACAATGACTTTTGCAAAAGCAAAATCCGAAATGAATTAGGATACAATCTACATACTACAACAACTACTAGAATACCATCTGAACTATTAGATGCCAATAAACTGAATTAGTTATGTGTTCAGATGGCTATCCTTGCTAGGCTCATGCATTGCCTAATGTGGCGCTTCCTTCCCTGAACATATCACTCTGGTCTTTTTATTCACTGAAAAACATCTCTAAAGCTCTTTTAAAGGGGTGTTTGGAAACCTAGAGTGCTTCCATTGCGATGTGGGACTACGTACAGTGTGTATACTATTTTTGTTAGATTATAAAAGTATCCACTAATTGAATTAAATTCTCCACTTATTTATATGGAAAGTTGACAATTCAGTGTGTTTTTTTCCTTACAGGCAGTGTATTAAAGCTTACCATCCAGAGTGTGTAGGGAAAGATGATTCAGCCTTGAAAAGTAATCAACGCTGGACATGTAGTAAGATACTCCCTCAGTCTCACTATTTATTTTAATCTTTCCATTTCAGAGTGTCCCAAAAGTTAAGTCTCATATCATATTTGGTATGATTTTTCTGGCTCGTCAATTCATACTTTACCAGTTCAATATCAACAAACAATTCCATTTTTCCTAAATTTGTGTGACACCTTCCCTATATCCCATAAATAGTGGGACGGAGGGCGTACTAAATTTATCTCTTATTCTGCTAAATCAGCTTCTCATCATGGATGTATATTGTATTCTTTTCTCATGATGTTTCTTTTTCTAATCTTTTATTTAAAGGAGTCAATAATAAATTTGCACACACTTCCTCAATTTTATTTACATGTGCGAAATGAGATTGTTTGCCTTTGAGTGAGAGAAGGCTAGTTATTTGCACAATCTTTTGTCAGAATCAAGCGCTAATGAAAGCTTATGGATAGAATACCTCTTATGGTTGCAGTATTAGTGCTACACCACTACGTTTATATTACATTAGTTCAATAGTAGACAATCTTTTAAGAGTAAATTCCCAAAATAGTCCTTTGTAATAAGATGTTTTCCCAAATTAGTCCTCAATAAGTTTTAATTACCTGTGTGGTCCTCTATAATTAAGATTTATTCCCAAGATAGTCCTTCATAAATAATGTTACTCAAATGATGATTAATTAAGGGTATTTTGGTATTTTTATCCGCTAAATTTAGAATTAATTTTTAAAATGATCATTTATAATGAAGTCCTTTCCCAAAATAGTTTTTTCTAATTAAATATGTGTATATGATTTGAAATTTAAAAGATTTTTTTATAAGTTTTAAATAATTCATGAATTATTTATAGTCAATGTATTTTTTAAATTTTACATTTAGTTGTGCAGAAATGATTGTTTTGAGAATATACTTTAAATTTGGATGATCAAAATTCCAAAATATCTCCCAAATAATCATCATTTGGGTAACATTATTTACGAAGGACTATCTTGGAAATAAATCTCAATTATAGAAGACCACGTAGGTAATTAAAAATTATTAAGGACTGAATTGGGAAAACACCTTTTTTACAAAGGACCATTTTGGGAATTTACTCATCTTTTAAAAGCAACTAATACTTTCATATGTGTGTGCATTTAAACCTCTATTTTTTTAGGAGAAAGTTCTATTTATATCGTACTGTTATAATTCTATTTCGTTCCCAGAATGGCACTCCTGCTTGATATGCCGCAGATCTTCAATCCTCCGTTGTTACTGCTGTCCAAATGCAGTATGTCGTCGGTGTCTAAAGAACGCAAAATTTGTGCGTGTTAAAGACAAATATGGGTTCTGCAACGATTGTGTAAGGCTAGCAGTACTTGTGGAGGAAAATAGAGATGTTGATTCTGAAGGGGTATGCTCAAGGATTGTTTTTGAAATTATCAGTCTTGTGTTTTTGACAGTGATTGCTAGGAATACTTTTCTTTTCCTTTTTCTTTTTTTTGAAAAGAATAGCTTGGACTTCCTTCCATTGCCAATGGAGCTATCATTTTTTACAATGTTTTAGTTTTGGGTACGTAGCGGACGTGAATCAAACTGGCACATTGAACTTCCTTTGCTTCTTACTTTCTATGAACTTTTGGGTAGTATTGCATCATTGCATCTACGGTCTAATGCAATACTGGGTACATCTTGACCCCCTCCTCGGGACCTAATGGAGTTGGGTTTATACTAGGTTGTTGTTGTTGCTACTGTCGTAGAACACGGTAAATAAAATGCAAATTCAACTATGCATCAATACTAACGAATTCTTTACATGAGGAGCATAAAGAACCGTAGTAGTAGAGTGCAATGCAACAACAAAGCCTAGTATAATAGCCACTTGGTTGGGTGGCAGTGTCAAGATGTAGGCCTGTGTATTCCTGTTATAAAACAGAAATGCTGTTTATGTTAAGCAATATAGAGTGCAATACATTTTAAAATGGAATGTTATGTAATGCTCCCTCTGGCCCATAAAACGAATCAGGGTTTGATTGGACAAGATTATTAAGAAACTGAATTTGGGTGGTTGAGATTTTATGCATAAGAGAGCAATTATCTGAACCTAACAATTTTTTGTTTTAAAAAATATGAACCTTATTTAGAGCTAGAGTAAAAAGGTGTGTAGAAACTATTAACATTCTTTTAGGTAACACCACATTGTCATGAATCATGCCGAGAATTTGAGATTGTTGTGGGAGTTTATTATTTTCTTTTTGCTTCTCAGGAAAGTGTAGACTTAAAAGACCGGGAAACCTACGAGGGGCTGTTCAGAGAGTATTATGAGATTATCAAGGAAAAGGAAGGACTGAATGCAGATACTGTTCATGCAGCTAAAAGGCGACTAGACCTGGACAAAAGTGATCAATCTTCATCAGACTGTGATGAGCCTGCTGATGAAGGTGAAGATGAAGAAGATCAATTCCTTTCTGATGATGATGATGATGAACACCCATATGATTGGGGAGGAAAGAATACTGGACAAAAGAAGAAGAAATCAAAAACACAAAAGGCTGTTTTCCGAGAAAAAGGGAGATCTAAAAAAATGGTATTTGTTGGTTGGGGTTCTGAAACTCTTATACGGTTTCTGAAATCAATTGGTGAGGATACTACAGAAGAGAGATCACCGGACGATGTGGAAAGGATGATCCTTCAATATGTAAAGGAAAACAAGCTCAGTAATCCCTCTAAGAAAAGGAAGATAATTTGCGACTCTAAACTGCAATCCTTCTTCAGAAAGAAGGAGATCAATAAAAATAGAATACCTAAGCTCCTTGAATGTCACTTTGCTAAGAACCAGGATGAGTGTGAGGATGATGAGATGTCCAATGAAATTGAAGATGATGATGAGAAAGACACACTAACACCTGAAGTGGAAAGAAAGGAAGAATCAGACGCTAAAAAGCAAAAATCAGACAATGGTATTCTCAAAAAGGAAGGAGTAAAAGCCGATGTACCCCAGGCCAAGAGTAAATATGCTGCCATAATTCCAGAAAATATTAAACTTGTTTACTTGAAGAAGAGTTTGGTGCATGAGTTATGCAAACAACCTGATGCATTTGAAAAAAAGGTGATCGGGAGTTTTGTTCGGTTCAAGTCCAATCCAATTGGTTGTCACTATCGGAACTCGTTTCAACTTGAGCAAGTTACAGGTTGACTTTATAACCATCTGCTAATGAATTATTCTGAACGAAATATTTGTATAGCATAATCTATTTGATTTACATCCTATCTTGAGTTTCTAAAGGCATCACGAGTAAATCTGTGGGTGAAGAAAATTGTGAGGCTATGCTTCGTGTCTCAAACATGCCGAATGATATTAGCTTAAGCATGCTCTCTGATGCTGATTTTTCTGAGGTAACATAGTTCCTTGTTTATTTTACGTTTTGATTTTATTGTGTTTTTCTTTCTACTCTGTATGATGTTTGTCTAGGCTACCAAACTGTTTACACACAAACTGATCTATAGTTTCCAAGTATTTTTCCCTCTACCTTGTAGCAGTATCACTTCCCCCCTTCACCTTTTCTTCTCCCTTTGGTGTCAAATTATTCTGCTCATTTCGATCTCAAGTTATTTTGCATTTCCATTCCACATTTTGGTACTAGTACAATTCTTAACATCTATGTGCTTGAAGAAATGGAAAACATTTACATATGTAACATTTTCTTATGGAAGAGCCTTTGTTTTGTATATTGTTTTGAACACATGTAAGCACTTGTACTTATATCTAGGAGGAATGCGGAGAGTTACTAAAGAAGGTGAAAGCTGGACTGATAAAGAAACCTATTTTGGTAAGTGTTTGGTTGCCTATAGTTTTCTATTATGTCTTATTTTGAAAGTATTGAACTAATTTTATTAACATAAAAATGCAGGTTGAACTGCAAGAGAAAGCAAGAATTCTCCACGAGGATATAACCAAGCATGTAGGGACCAAACTTTGTGTGTTTTTTATGTTTAACATTTGTGGTAGTAGCTTATTGTTAAAAAAAAGTGTTCTGTTTCTTGGTTCAGATTCTAATTAGTGTGTAAACTTTCAACTTCAAACGTTGAACAAGTGCTCCATTATGGACTACACGGTTTTGTATTCAAGAGATTGTTTTAACCAAATGAATTTCTAACGGGGTTTCCTTTTCTGAATATCAGTGGCTTCCTAGGGAGCTGAAAAGATTGCAGAACCTCATCAATATTGCAAATGAGAAAGGATGGAGGCGCGAATATCCTTTATGAGATGTCATTAATATTTATACATTATATGCATAAATGTGTGTGGGTGTGTGTGTGTCATAAATATCTGTTGGTAGTTGGTACAACAACAATAAGTCAACAACAAAACCATGTATAGTCAACTGGGGCCAAGGTGTGTGCAGCCTTATTTCTAAAAAAACAGAGGCTCCATTAGACCCTTGATGCATTTGCTACATTTACAACCCAAAACCTTGTTAAAAGTAAGAAGGGAAGTTTGATGTGTTATGTTTATTTAGCCCATTATTTAGCAAAGTTCAAACATCGTCAATAATGACTTTTTTTTTTGCTTCATTGGCAATGGACAAAAGGTTTGTGATATGCGCCATAAAAACATAGTTTACCTTGACTATTTCCATTACACTGTTTGAGTACTTGCAGAAGAAACAGAAGCTACAAAATCCAGGAGAAGTGTCTCGACTATTACAAGTACTCCCTGTGGTGATTCCAGATACAGGTGATCTTGACGGTCCAACTGAGGAAAGTAACAGTGTCAAAAAAGAAAATGGAGCCCTGTCAGAAAGAATACCTGAGTTTGCCAAAGGTAAGGGTTGACACTTTGATCGATTCCATTCTTGTGTTCACCCAACGTTGCTTGCAACTCTTGTCTAGTTTTAGCCCAGGAAAATGTCCATTTTGGCATTCTTGACTTTCATTTTTATTTCAAGCTCATTTTGCAACATTTTCCAGGAGGTTCTTTTTTTTTTTTTGCAAAAGATGTTCTGTCTTTTGGGGTCTGTTTGGATGGGGGTTTTGGAAGGTTTTGGAGGTCAAGGCTTTGCATTTTTTTTACAAAAGATATGCTGTCAATCGGGGTCTGTTTGGAGGGGGTTTTGGAGGGGAAGCTTTGCAGGTGTAGTCTATATCTTGATAATTAGTGTTTCTAAAAGCAAATAACCAATGAATGAAAGGTTACATGAACATGTTATTAGGTTATTGTTTCTAATTTAAAAATCTCAAATATAAATATATACTCCGTAGATTTTTTGGGCGCATAGCCCTCCAAAAAACACCAAGTCTTCATCCCAACTGGCCGTTTGTGGTACCTGTGCTTCATAAATAAGTTATGTTGGCAGCATGATGGTGAATCTGCTCTTTTACCATAAATTATTGCTTTAGTTATGGAAGACTTTTTGTTGTACTGAAACATCTCTTTTTTTTTTTTTTGAAGAATCACCCGTGATCACTGCTGAAGAAAAAGAGCTTAGCAGAACTGAACAGCCTCTCCAGACAACAGCAAATCAAGAACGAATGGTCATGTTAAGTTCACGCCAACATGAAGAGCTCCAAAAACACACAAATATCCCTTCCTTGGATCATCATCTTGAAGAAGGGGCTTTGCCTGGCAACAAACCACCAAACCAGCAGATGCACAAATCTCCCAAAGATGAAAAAAGGCAAATGCAGCAGACAGATGATGATTTCAGTGTGGCCACTGAAAAACCCCACAAATCTAATGGTGTTGCTGAAAAGCCCAGTGAGTGTGATGGCAAAAACAAAGATGAGGAGACGAATAATGTCACACAGGCTAAAGAAGAAACAGCTGACATGGCTAAAGAAGAAGAAGAAGATGATGATGAAGATGGTGATGAAAAGGCAGAGGAGGAGAAGGTTGGAAGTGAGGACCCTGAGGCACTGGTATGGCACATCTGTGGGATGAACAAGAAGAACGAGACGTACAACCTGTCATTTCTGAGAAGCTGGAGCAACACAAATGGGGAGGCGTCCAAGTTCAAGGTCTGGAAGGAAGGAGACAAGGAAGAAGATGCAATCCCATTGAGGGAGGCCGTGAAGCTCGCGTTCCCAAGGAAAACTGGGAAGGTAGTTAAAAAGCGTAAAACATCGTAGGTTGTACTAGTGAAAGGAAGTTGTATCTACCCATCTTCTATATCTACACATATATGCACATATTATTTGGTTTTTCGGCATGTGCTATGGGGGTGTCGATTTTGACTTTGGGTTAACCCTTTCAATCCAATGCAAAATAATGGTTGTTCTCTTTATTGTGTTTGGCTTTGCCAAAAAAACGCTTTGAAATATATTTCCCAGTGCCAAATAAGTTCTCAAGTGATTGAAAGTTGACACTACTCAGGTCAAGATATCGTTGAGCCTAATGTGAGACTTTTTAATGAGACCAGAGTATTTTTTTAACGTCCAAAATTAACCGATAAAAAGAATGAAAAAACAAGTTAAAAGCTACTTGTTGAAAAATGGATTTTTCAAAGGGAAAATATAAATAAATTAAAATAAAAAACAAGGCTGGGGATTGAACCTGGGTCATCGTGTGAGAAGTGGAAACGCTCACCGTGGCATTAAGTCAACTTATTGAAAACCTAATAAAAGCTTAATTATTTTTTAACGCTACTTGGAGCAAATAAAAAATCGCCGTTGCCGGGGATCGAACCCGGGTCACCCGCGTGACAGGCGGGAATACTTACCACTATACTACAACGACATCTTGTTAGGATATGACATTTTTTTTAATATATATGTCCTCAAGTTAATGAGTAGTCCATTTTCGTTTATCTCACTGTGATCTTTTACGAGTACTTAAAAATTCAAAATTTTGGTACAGTTCATTATGTATTTCATGTATATTAAGTATTACTTTTTATTTTTTTAAAATTAGTGTACATATTTTTGAAATATATTGTACAATACATTTAAGATTGGTTGTAAATTGTTCTAAAAATTGAAATGCATAACTATTTTATTTTTGTCATATTAAGTGTTTTAAAATTGGAAATCATTTTATTTTCAGAATTATTTTATTTTGTCAGAATATTATTTTCTTCTAAAATAAACACACTTATTTATTTTGTAAGGAATTGTTTTCATATGAAATAAACACACTTTAGTTCCAATTGGAGTACCAAACATATTTAATTATAAAAATGCTAGTGTACCCCATTTATACTCCAACATATTCTTCACAATATATTTTTTGATCTCGATATGAAGAGAGAGAAATGAATAAGAAATGTATGATGAAAATATTGGTGGTGTAAAATAAGAAATACTTGTGATACATCTCTAGTGCTATAATCTGGTTATGTTGTTTCTTTTTTCTGATTGTTGATTGTGGAAATAAATTTGTGTGTTGTGTTTCAAAAAAATGTATGGTCTAAAATCTTTTTTTTTCCTATTCAAATTTTAACTAGGGAAATTTATTTAAATAGCACTACAAATAATGATTTTTCCTTAAATAGCATTATGTGTTTTTTGCTAATGTAACACTTTTAGTCATTATATTCAAGTAAATGTTCACCCTCACTTGGACAGTATTCCTTCTTCTGGACATTATTAAGTGCTATTTAGAAAATAAAACAGTTTAAGTGCTATTTAGGAAAATGACTTAAGTTTTAATACTATTTAGTACAAATATTTCTTTTAACTACTCACTTTTTTTATTATATGTATTTTAAAATTTCATAAACACCAATTGAGACCAGTAATAGTTCAACATGGATGGATGAGTGCTATCACTTAAATAGGCACACAACAGAAAAAAGGCACTCGTGCGTCATACAAACCATTCTCAGTAACTAAATACCTAACCCCTGCGTCACCTAGTTGGTCGACTTGTGTGGTTCATAACATGCCGTTTAAGATTTGGATCTATAAATTCATAACATGTTTCTCCTTTTTTTCTCCCACAAGTCCACAACTTAGGAGATAAAAACAATAACATTTGGTATTTTGATGAAATTTTGGTACTCGTATTTTGATATTTTAGAAATCACCGTAAGTACGAGTAAAATGTAATACTCCTCCCGTCCCCAATTTGATTACAAATTTCGGATTACGAAGTAAAATTTCTTACTTTTTGAAATCATTTTATTTACAAATTGGTATATCAATAAGATATAAAAATTATATATTAAAAAACTACGTTAAAAGTTCTACAAAACAAGAGGTGACAATAATATTTTATTTTATCAAATACTTAATGAAATCGCGTAAACAACCAAAAGTTATCGAGAAGATAGAGAAAAAAAATTGTAATCTATTTAAGGACGGAGGAAGTATATATATATTCTTCGTATTATTACATTATTTATTTTCAAAATAAGAGTTTTATGTTTTTATATTTAAAAATATGTGTTCACATTTTGACATGTGACACTGTATAGTGGTATCTCAGTATCCCACTTATTTTATGGTACTACATATTAGCCCAGGGCCGGCCCTGAAAAATGGAAAAATAAAATTGGCCCGGTCCAAAATTTACATTTTGTGCCCTATTTTATATTTTTAGAATACTTTTGCTTTAAATTTATTAACAAATTTAAAAATATGGTGCCCTAAATTTTAATGGGCCATGTGCGGTTGGCACTTTGCACACCCTCCGGGTCACCCATATTATTAGCATTATTGGTATTGTATTCCTTTATTAGAGATAAAAAATATGAAAATCCTATTTTAATTATTCGTATTTTTTATATTTTACTTCTACCTTAGTTTTATCCTTTATATTTTTAGGACATTTTTTCTAGGTACGCTTCTTTAACCTTAATTCACTTGCTTCTCCAATCAACCGTACTCGAGGTATCACATGAAATTGTACCAAAGTGTACACTAAAACTATACACTAATATTTCGATTGTCCACACTAACACACTATATTAGTGATGATGGTGTGTAAATTATCACTCGGGTGAACTACTCTAGAACTGGGTCTAAGATAACTTGCTAAGTTAATAAAGCAAGAGACATAAAAAACGATAGGTGATCGGTAGAAGTGTATGTGGAAACACATGTAGCCCGATTGTTATTTAATCTATAAGTTGCATATTACAAAGCCAACTCTAGATAGATTGAAAATTCGGATTCCATGCACTGAGGGTTTACATCAGTATTTACAGTACGGCTAAGGGACATGACAAAGGGTGCCCACGTCGGACCACGTGCCTGGACGGCGCGAGGTGACTTCCTTTTATCCCGTAGCATTTGTCTCATTCCCTTGTCGGCTTGTGCTGACGGCAATTCCCTTGGCGCATAGTGTATGGATGGGAATGTCAGAATATTATGGGCAATTTTTCGTGGGATTTAGCTGCTACCGTTCAACCATTCTTGAAGCTATTCGTGACGACGTTTTTACACCCAGATGACCCACCTGGTAGGTTTACTCGACACGCGTCTCATCCTAATAGGAGGCGATTAGAACAAGTCACGCGATCCCACCGGTAGAGTTATGAAACTCTACCGGTCAATATTTTGTCAAACTGACACAGTCACACAGATGTACATTCATCCAAAACTCTCATCTCGATGTATTCTGTTTGACCGGTCAAGTACCATGGGCCCGGATCTGGGCTGGGTCTTGGGTGGAATACACCCATCAAGTGCGATTAAAAAATTTTGTACTACGATTTTGTGTTTGTGTGAACCATTACCCTAGTATTACACTGGCTCAAAAGGAATATGCAAATCTCCGGTGTACAATTTGGGGTATAATTTTTGGATAGAATTAGGTTAATTTTTCGAATTAAACTATTTGTACCCTTAAAATTATATCCCATTCAGTACCACGAAGACATGCACCAAGATTTTGTGCTAGTGTAATGCTTGTGATAGTTTACACTGACACAAATGCCGGTGTAAATTTCCCTTGATTGAACTATGATTCTGTGACGTTTTTGGGACACATTTTTTGGTGTATTCTTCTTCAATTTGCCATTTTCTTACCAGAAACCCCCAATTTGACAGAGAATATTTTTTGAGGATTCGATGCAGTTCAATGTATGAGGTCTCCTTCATAAACACGACGACCACGTAACTCTTTCCTTTCAAATCATCATCATCATCTTCATCATCATCATCATGGGTTGACAACACATATAAATACACCCCCCTTGTGATTCACGGGAGGAAATCATCTCATCATCTCTGGAGCATTGATTTGAAGCCTCCCAGGAGTCCTAGGTCCCGGGACACATTAATTTCACACACAGTACACAGTTTTGCATCTATGGAAAATAATGAAGTTGACATAGAAAATTCCACGGTGGCCAATTCGGAGACAGACGATGGCCGGACGGAGGATTACGACGACGACGACGCCGCCGCGGCAGGGATTCTCCGAGAACCCCTGCTTCATTCCAAGAGCAGAGTCAACAACACCTCGCAGATTGCCATTATCGGAGCCAACATTTGCCCAATCGAAAGTCTCGATTACGAGTATGTGCGCCTTTTTTTTTGCAGTCACTACTTCATTTGTTTCGCCGCATTTCTCAGTTTTCAGTAAAAGACAGTCATGATTACTTATTAGTTCAGATCTATGATCTGATTGTTGTTGTGGTGGTGGTGGTGGGAGGTATTTTTATACTACATCGTATAAGCAATGTAACTCCTGTCCAAATATGCAATCACATAGCAGTAGGATATCAATTAGTTGAATTCCAATTACAGTTCATCCTTATTCAATGTGCAGGATTCTTGAAAATGACCTGATTAAGCAGGATTGGAGGTCAAGGAAGAAGGTTCAGATATTCCAATACATATTTCTCAAATGGACACTTGCATTTCTCATTGGATTGCTCACAGGGCTTGTTGCCTTCTTCAACAACCTCGCGGTGGAGAATATTGCTGGTTTCAAACTTGTGCTTAGTAACGACTTAATGCTCAAGGGGAAGTAAGATTAGCTGCATTTGATCTTATTTTATGAAGTTATTTTTTATCGTTTCATTTGCAAGAAGCCAACAAGAGTTAAGCATTTAGAGCCTGTCCATTGTATGTGGTTGATATTACTTCGAAGATGCTTTATGAGCAGATTTAAAACGTTCATCATGGTAATATGTGAGTGAGATGCCAGTTTTTTTCCCAGGAGAAGTGGATCATGGATGAGGGGGAGTGATTATTTGGTGAGATTGTTTTGTATAGCAATAATGAATAATCTTGTAGCTGGTTTTTAATGTAGATCATTTGAGAAAGTGATAATGGGCAGTTTCCCACAAAAGAAATCATTTTTTTTAGATGACTTAGAGAGAGATTGTGGGGTATGAAATTATTAAGGATTCTTTTCTGGAAGAATGTGGTAGTGGGGGACCACATAAAATTATATTATTTTGAGATCATAGATGTGGATGCCCTAAGGATCTCTGAACTAGTTCTTTTTACCCGCCACACCATATTTGGTAGTAATTTTCTAGCTGTGAGAATAAATCGTAAAAAGAGGAAACACATGGTTTCATTTACTAGTACATTTTCCCAGAAGTACCTGAGCTCATAAAAAGTTTTATTGGCTATTTTATTCAGTTGGTTCAAAAGAATACTGGAACGGCATAATAAGATCCAGTTATCTCTTTTTCCCCTCTCATATTTTAAAGTATTTAGAGAATGATTCTATTAGTGCAGGTATTTTTGGGCTTTTGCTACATTATCTGGTTGCAATCTTGTTCTAGCTGTTTGTGCTGGAGCCCTATGTGCATTTGTTTCACCTGCAGCTGCTGGATCCGGTATTCCTGAAGTTAAAGCATACCTCAATGGTGTGGATGCTCATTCCATTTTGGCTCCAAGTACTCTTTTTGTCAAGGTTTGTAGTAGGTTAGGTTCATTATTCTAAATGCATTGTTTCACGAATACGAACCGTGAAAGCCAAAATTTCCATTTTTATTTCCATCATCTCCGATGGAGCCAAAATTTCACCATTTTTTGGCTTTGGGGTGTGATGGAATAAATCAAAATGGATCTCTAAACTATCTGCACTTCTTTAATTAATGAAGTAGCAGTTAGTCAAGCAATGCAACTTTCGACGTTGAGCCGGGGGTCTCTTTGGAAACAGCCTCTCTACTTTCGAGTAGGGGCAAGGTCTGCGTACACACACCCTCCCCAGACCCTACTCTTTTGGGATTTAACTGGGTTGTTNATTTCCATTTTTATTTCCATCATCTCCGATGGAGCCAAAATTTCACCATTTTTTGGCTTTGGGGTGTGATGGAATAAATCAAAATGGATCTCTAAACTATCTGCACTTCTTTAATTAATGAAGTAGCAGTTAGTCAAGCAATGCAACTTTCGACGTTGAGCCGGGGGTCTCTTTGGAAACAGCCTCTCTACTTTCGAGTAGGGGCAAGGTCTGCGTACACACACCCTCCCCAGACCCTACTCTTTTGGGATTTAACTGGGTTGTTGTTGTTGTTGTTGCATTGTTTTAAAACTTAAAAACAGTCATAGCAATTCAATATTATGCTATATGATTATAATAAAGCAATTGATGACTCTGGGGATGTGTTAGTTACTTAGCTTGTGAAACAAATACCTTTTAGAGCTAAGGAAAAATGATCAACAATGGAGCTTTGTCTCATTAAACTTGAGTGAGTGAACAGTTGCTTCTGGTTCAGAGTCTACACTCCCTGAATAAGTTTCACTTATATGTTTTTACGAGTATTTTATTCATCTTTAGCACCCCACTTTCTTCAAAACTAGTGTGTTCTACCATGCCAATATTGTCAGGTTCCCCATAAGTTGCGCTGCGATGTGTACAGTGCAACCTTTACGAGTCATGCAGTTCTTTCTTTAGATTCAATATTTGCTGCTTTTTTGTGGAACCACTTTTTCCATGCTGATATGGTAGTCTTTTATTTTTTTCGATTTCATAGTTTAGAAGACAAATAAATCATTGCACTACATTGAAATTGGCAGATTTTTGGCTCCATATTTGGGGTTGCTGCTGGATTTGTTGTGGGAAAAGAAGGGCCCATGGTTCACACAGGTGCTTGCATTGCAAACTTGCTTGGACAGGGAGGTTCTCGTAAGTATCACTTGACATGGAAATGGTTGAGACTCTTCAAAAATGACCGAGATCGTAGGGATTTGATCACCTGTGGAGCTGCTGCTGGTGTGGCAGGTGCCTTCCGTGCCCCAGTTGGAGGTGTCCTTTTTGCCCTTGAAGAAGCTGCCTCATGGTCTCTCTTTCTCCCTCCCTCACACACACGTACACATCTATGGAAATATTGTACTTTTGTCATATGAGAAAAAATTACCAAGAAAATTGAGTAAATATATTCAAGCATCTAGTCTGATGAAAGTGGTGCTAAACAAAAATCCAGTTACAAAATACAATTGCAAATTAGAGGTTATTTTTTAATAAGATAGAGTGAGCTTGTGGCATGTATCCTCAGTAGTCACACCCTCTCAGTTTTGATAGTTCAAAAATTTTCAAATTTAGGTGGCGGAGCGCACTTCTTTGGAGGACTTTCTTCACAACTGCTGTGGTGGCTGTTGTTCTCAGATCTTTTATGCAATTTTGCCGGTCTGGGAAATGTGGACTATTTGGGCAAGGAGGTCTGATCATGTTCGATACTAACTCAACAGTGCCTAACTATAACACAGCAGATCTTCTGGCAGTTATATTAATTGGAGTCCTGGGTGGTATTTTGGGGAGTCTATACAACTATCTTGTTGACAAGGTTCTTCGAGTATACAGCATCATCAATGAGTAGGCCTTTTAGTCCTCTTCTCAGATGTTTCTGTATATTATATACATAGACTTCCTTGCTTTTAAAGTTGGATTTTCAATTTAATGAGTCTTGGCCCCTTTATTTATGTATTTTCTGATGTTGATTTTTCTCTTTAATATCTTACAGAAGAGGTCCAAGCTTCAAAATATTGCTTGTCATGACGATTTCAATCTTGACTTCTTGTTGCTCCTTTGGACTTCCTTGGTTGGCATGGTGCATACCTTGTCCTCCAGGTTCAGAGGGGGAATGCCCTACCAAAGGTCGATCTGGGAACTACAAGAATTTTCAGTGTCCAGCTGGACACTACAATGACCTGGCTTCCCTCTTTCTCAACACCAATGATGATGCCATACGCAATTTGTTCAGTCCGCGTGACGAGGGTGAATTTCTCATCTCAACTCTTTTTGTATTTTTTGCCGGGGTTTACTTCCTCGGTATAGTCACTTATGGGATTGCCGTTCCATCTGGACTCTTCATTCCTGTCATTCTAGCTGGGGCCTCATACGGCCGTCTTGTTGGGACCTTCTTAAGTTCTGTCTCCAACCTTGGTGCCAGTCTCTTTGCACTCCTTGGTTCTGCCTCCTTTCTTGGTGGGACCATGAGGATGACGGTGTCACTGTGTGTCATCCTCCTTGAACTCACAAATGATCTCCTAATGCTCCCACTCATGATGCTCGTTCTGCTCATATCAAAGACAGTGGCAGATTGCTTCAACAAAGGTGTCTATGACCAAATCGTCAAGATGAAGGGTCTTCCTTTCATGGAAGCCCATGCTGAGCCCTACATGAAACACTTGGTTGCAGGGGATGTTTGCTCCGGACCCTTAATCACCTTTTCTGGTGTCGAGAAAGTGGGAAACATCTTACATGCTTTGACGCTGACTAGGCACAACGGTTTTCCCGTGATCGACGAGCCACCATTCTCAGAAACACCAGAACTTTGCGGGCTTGTTTTGAGGTCACATCTGCTAGTTTTGCTGAACGGTAAGAAGTTCTCCAAGCGGCAGGTGTTGATGGGATCCCAAATTTTGAAGAGGTTTCATGTGTTTGATTATGCAAAGCCAGGGTTAGGAAAGGGGCTTAGACTCGAGGATTTGGATATCGCGGAGGAGGAGTTGGAGATGTACGTTGATCTCCATCCTATAACGAATACGTCTCCGTACACTGTAGTGGAGACGATGTCTCTCGCCAAAGCTGCAATACTCTTCCGGGAGCTCGGTCTTAGACACTTATGCGTCGTCCCAAAGCGACTCGGGGTATGTGGAGATAGAATAATAAGGCCATGTTTGGTAGACACATTCAACTTATTATGCTTATGGCTCAATTAACAGAATAATAAGTTAAATCTTTATTAGTTTCTTCGGCTGAAAATGATTTTACCACACGGGCCCTAATAGAACTCATGCTCGTAGTAAAGAAGAATATCTCCCATTCCTCTGTAGCTAGCTAACTTGTTTAATTTGCTTTGTTTATACTCTGCAGAGACCACCGATTGTTGGAATCTTGACGCGCCATGATTTCATGCGGGAACATATATTGGCACTCTACCCTCACATCGATCCACACCAGTGACTCTCACACTCAGCTAATATGAGTCTCCTGCATTACCAAAGATACCCTCATACATTAAAGCTTCAAACATATTCTCTCATCTCAAACTTTTTTCTAAATCCATTATTTGGTTATTTATTTATTTATATAACATTGTGTTCGCGTTTGCACGGAACATAATGAGTCTATCCATGGGGTTCTGGATGCAATTTGGGGACACCATGTCCTCCAAGTAGCGCTCAATCCAGCGTTCGAAAAACCAAATCCGATCTCATGGTCCGACATTTGAATAGTGATTTCTCCCCAGGCAACATCATATCTATCTATATACATCATACATGTCCGGATTTCAGTGAAAAAGAACACAGGGGTTATTCGTTTGAGCTGTTTGTAGACTGTAGTATTAGTTTTCTGTTGTTGGAACAGCTCTTGAATTCTTTTTTGGTATTTGGGTGTTCATTTGAACTGTTTCTACTGTGATGTACTACGTAATGCGGAGTATTACTTACTGTATAAGTGTAGAAAAAATAAGTGTTGTTTTTAGAAATATTAGTGAATTTTGTGTGTTTTTCTTTGTTTGGTTTGTGATCCTTGCATTTCTCATAAAAGAGCCACTCTTATCTGTGCACCTTGGTCTATGATTTCACGTACCCACACTCTATTTAGGAGCATTTCTAACATGAATATCACAAAACAAAAACAAAGTTATTTACCGAGTACTAATTTTATTATTGATAACCATAGCCTCAATTTTTATACTCCGGGGTACAAATCATACCGCAGAACATTTAAAATAATAGGCTGAGGGAAAGGACCTTGCTAATGACCACCATTGCCGAACAATGACCATTGACTCTGCCGCTAATGACCTCCATTATCATTGCCACTATCACTCACCCACCACCAATGCGTCGCCGGCCAACCACCATCACCGCATGCCACATGCCACCGCTGGCGGTGACCCATTACTGACTTACCACCACTATCAACAATGGTGGTGGATCAAATAATTGTATCCGAGATATCAAACCACATGTCATTCTGGTTTTACATTGAACAATCATTTTCTATTTGATTATATCTCAAATTTTTTGACAAGAAATCTTAGTTATTGATAACATAACTCACTTCATAACATTGTTTCACTAATCAAACGAGTTCTAAAATCTAGGATAATGAATTATATCTATATATCACTTGCAAATATATAAACGTAAAAAATAGAATAAAAAGGATACATTATGGAGTATAAAACAGAGAAGTGAAGGTCGTGGGCTCGAGCGGGACACACCACCGTCCTATAACAGGAAGAAGGGCGTTTGTGAAATGTTGGGGTGGGGCATGATTTATGACGGTTTAACGTTTTAATAAAACTCGTATTATATTATTTCTATTCAAGCAGTTTAGTGCTCCGTATGATTTAATTTTAGCTTCTTTATCCGAATCTTATTTCTGGACTATTTAAAATTGAAAAAATATATATTAATCCCACCTTTGACCCAAATGTTTTCATAGACATTACAGACACGAAACGGTGTTCTGTATCTGCAATGTCTCTCAAGGTATTTAGAGTCAAAGGTATGTCTCTCAAGAAGGCATTTGAGATCAAAAATGGGATTAATGTGGAGTTAATATAACATGACTCTTAAAAATTTATATCTCTATTCAATATCGAGTCATGTCGGCCCAATTTGATAAACCATCAAATTTTGTTGGATCCTACTTGCGGGATTACATCATCATTCATAAGATTATGGATGTGCCCATGCACTTCCCTTTTTCCCTTTCTTCCAATCAACTTCACGTCAGCTTTTACTTTCCCTTTCCTTTTTTTCCCCTTCCATGGAAATGTTTCCTCTTTTTCCCTTCAATTTTTAATATTATTTTTAAATATTTTTTTAATTCGAATAAATAAACAATAAACATTAAAATTATAAAACAATTGAACATTTTAAGAAACATAAAACTGAACATTTCGTGAAAATATAAAATTTAAATAATTGGTTCTGAAAATAATTGGTTCTGGAAGTGCTGCAACTACATTTTTTGTCATTCATGAAATTGTTACATTTGGAAAGAAGTCGGTCCTTGAGAGTAAGCCGCAAATAAAGGAAATAGACAGACGGAGGAAGATGCCGGTGGTCGGAATGGATCCATGACACTCAAATATATAAAAATTCTTTAACAAAAATAGCATTGTAACTCAAAAAAATGGATGGAAAGTGTGTAAAAAATATAAGCTAAGTGTTGTTCTTAAATAATGAGAATTTGAAAATTTTTGAATTTATTTAAAGCCCCAATGGCTAATTTTCAAAAAAAAAAAAAAACTAGACCATTGCCCACTAGAAAAACTTGGAGGGAACCCCGCCCTTTCCCCGCAGGGGGCGCTGTTCCCGTCCCAATCCCGCCTTCCCCTTCCTTTCCCGCTCAGCACACCCCATGGCCTAAGCTGTGTTTCGTTGAATTTCCCTCGCGTAATTCACTATTTCTCAGCTGTGTTTGGTTGCCGCCGGTAGTTTCTCCGGCGATCTGGTTCGGCGTCAAGAAGCTTGGAGTTTGGTGTCTTGGTGATACCCTAGCTTATTTGAGCAACCTTCCTCATCACTGTTCGCCGAAAGGACTAATGTGCCGTGGAAAAACAGAACGTGGGCTCATTTTTGACGTCCCCGCCTATAGAGTGGACCCGCTGCGGCGGAGGGAGATGTTGACGGTGGAGAAGGTTTCTGGGATGGTTCCCGCTGGCGCTACGTTGTCGGACTCATCCTGCTGTAGTAGCCAATCAGCCGTTCCGGCGTCGGAGTTCTGTCCCTATTCCACAGTAAGATTGAAAACCCTAGCTGTTCAATCGGAGAGAATTCCGTTGCTACTTGGTCGGAGCTTTCAGGCAGCGGCCGGGGGTACTATATTTGGAGCTCTGGGAATTTCTTTGCGGGATCAAGTATGGATCCAGGTATGCCCTTCGTTCTGATTAGCATTGAATATGAAAGCTTTAAGTTGGATAAGCCAATAGTGTAACATGATAGACTGTTACAAATCTCCATTTATATTCTAAATCAGTAATGCTTCAAATGTGTGATCAGCTTCTGGCTTTTATGGAAACAGATAAGATGATAATTGTTACAAATCTCCACTTGAAGAAACCAATATAATGTTTTTACCTAAATAAACCTCTTCTTCTATAAAAGCCAAAATAATGTTTTTACCAGCACAATTTCCTTACCAAGAACATGAAAAAAAGTTTGTTTTACTTTAGTTATATGGTTCATATTTAATTTGCATATAACTTTTAGAGTTATACAAATATACATCCTAAACACGGGAACTTCTACCATAGTGATAAGGCGGTCCAAAAATAAGTAGAGGAGGTTATTGTGACTCTTGCTAAGCTGGAGTGTAACTTAACGATGTGAATGCTGAAAAAAGTGATAACATTTTCATAAATATAGTGGATGTTTCTCTACATTATAATCTGTGTAAGTATACACACATGAAGGCTTATGGTGAGCACGGTTGATTATGAAGGGGGTTTGACCCTACTTATACATTAAAATATAGAAAGTAGTACTCCGTATTTGTAATGGCTATATCTCATCTTAAAAACATACCAAATTCTCTTTCCAGCCTTTTCCACTCTGCCCAATAAGTTCCTCTTACAGCCCTACCTATCAGAGTAATTATCTCCATATGGAATATTGCTAACAAAAGAATGTTAGTTGTGGTTACAGTTCTAGGCTTCCGCTTATGGTTTATTGACCTGAGTAGTTTACTGATATATTGAATAGTTTCCCTTTTCTGGATTCCCATCATTTTTTCAAATGTCATTTATTGTAATTATTGAAAGTTGCCAATTTTTCAGATTCACTTTATGTTTATACATTAAGGATAGACCAAATTTTCCATATAGTGTTGTAGGTAGGGAAAGTAGTCGTAAATTGTTAAAACCTTTCTCTGAGAAATGTAGCTAGATTCATTAAAACAAGTATATATTGGTCTGAAACGGCGGTGTAGTAAGTTTACAGAGAATGGAGAATGCAGAGTCATTAATAATTAGCAGGTGTGTTTGCATGTTTTTCACTTTGCTCATTTTCCTTTCATGATTTGTGTTTCACATTTCCCTTCGTTTATGTGGTTTTTGTTTGTAATGGAGGTGTTCAAATGGTTTATGTGTGAATGACAATTTAAAAGGTACATAATTCTTGATTGTTGAATAAGTTCTGCATATGCGAGAGGTTAGGAATGGGTCCATCCGTCTGTGTGTATATATTCAACACTAACCTTGGCTGGCCATTTGACCTTTCGTGCATACACGACAGAAAAAGGTGGTATATGTGATTATATGCACAAATAGAGAATCAATTATACGGGGAATTGCTGGATTATTGAACTCCATCAATGTTGTATTAGTACTTATTTTAGCTTAGGAAGTATGATTAGCCCAAGTGATTATATGATGTACATCCATGATTATATTCTTTGATTCTCTTGAGTGTATGCATGTCACTGTATCTATATATTTGTTAGTTTTATCAGAAAAAAAGGTCATTGTTGTGGTCATATATTATAGGAGTTCTCAATATGCTCTAAGATGTCTTCCCTATTTGCATTTTGTTCAAGCCGACACTATATATAATTTTGCTTTCCTGGTTTATGTATTTTCTTAGTCATAAATTTTCAGATTTTGCAAAAATATATTTTTATTGCTCTCAGTATGCAAAAGGTCCTTTGTTTTTGGCGCACATTATTGTTTCAATTTGATTCTTAAACCAAAGCTAAAGTTTGTTGGATCCAGTTTTTTATTCATCTGAAATTTTCATTGTACCAAGACTATATCTGCAGACTACCTAGGTACAAATGCATCATTTTGTAATCTTGATACGTGCTTCAATTATTCATCGGTTTGCTTTCCAAGTACTTTTTTAAACTAAACTTTATAGTCTTTTTAGTTACTACGGAGTTTCAATTTTACTTCCCGAGCTAATATTTATTAATTACTTGTATATTTCTGATGTCCAAACTTTCTTTTAAGTTCTGTTTTTTAAAACGTTTATCCTGCCAGTTATTTAAGCATTACTTCTCATTTGTTAACAGGAAAAGGTTAAGGACTCCAAGTGCTAAGGTTTTCGAAGCTGTTGCATCATATATTGATGTTAAAGAAAACAGAAAAAGAAGGCAAAGCCAATCCAATAAGTTCGCAAAAAGTGAAAATATAACTGCTTGCCAAAAAGTGTCAAAGAGGGCATTGTCTAAGAAGGAGCAACAACACCATACTAATCAAAATCAGAAAAAGGAACATAGCTTGGAAAGGGGAACAGATATCAGTCATAAAAGAAATTCAGTGACAACTACAAGATTGATAAACAGAATCTGGGGAGAGTACTACTCGAATTATGTATCCAGGGAGTCAACTAAGGAGAACAGACCTACTTCAAGAAAAAGGAAGGCTACCGGAGATAATACGGAGGATGAAAAGAAGGATATCAAAAGATCAAAGCAGAATAAATATTGTCCTGATGATTTGTGGATGCCTTATTGTCCATCTCGTAAAAAAAGGTCAGGCTGTAAAAGGAAGATTAAATGGGATGGAGAAGCAATTGGGATGACTTTTTATGACAATTCTCTCTATGAAGGAGTTGTCATCAGTGGGACTTTAGTTTCAATAGGTTGTGTTGTGCTAGTGGAAAAATCTCATTTAAATCGCGACTATTGCATCTGTTTTGTGGAATACATGTTTGAAGCTTCTGATGAGAGGAAGATTCTCCATGGAAGAGTAATGATTGGAGGATTTGAAACAGTCCTTGGGAACAGTGCTGACAAGAGAGAGTTGTGCCTTACAAATGACTGTATTGAGTTTGAAGCTTCTGAAGTGATAGAACTGTTAGTTCTGAAAATCAAACAGACACCATGGGGCTATCTAAGCCGCAAGGATAATGAGGATAATGAGAGAGCCGATAGAGAAAGAGCAGAAGAGAGGAAAATGAAGGGTTTGACCACAGAATATTTCTGCAGAAGTTTGTACTGTCCTGAAAAAGGTGCATTTTTCAGCCTGCAAACTGGTTTAATGGGCCTTGGAAGTGGGTATTGCCACTCTTGTAATGCAAGGAAATCCCATGAAAAGAATGACTTCACGGTATGCACATCGATGAAAAGCTTTACATATAGGGGAATTCAGTACAATATTCAAGACTTTCTCTATTTTAGTTCTCAATATGTTATGGAGAATCATGAGGGAAAGAAATCCGTTGTAAATAGCCTGCACCATAAGCCCGAAGCATTTGTAGTATGCCGACTTTTGGAAGTGGAAGTCTCTTGTTCACTTAAACAATCTAACCCTGAATCAGTAAGGATCAAGGTTCAAAGGTTTTTCAGACCTGAAGACATATCTGCACAGAATGCATATGTCTCTGACATCCAAGAGGTAAGTAATCACAAGCTTTTTGTGTATTATTTGCTGGTTTAATGCATGGGTGAAATAGTATCTAATTTATTAGCTTAATATCTAAGCTTTTTGTATGTTGATTCCAGCACTTTTAGCATGGGTTGATTTTTCTAAATATTTTAAATATATGTAAACTTTCTTAAAGAAGGCAAATCTGAACATTGTATAGCACCTTGATTTGATTTCGTATGTAACTTGTTATGTTTTTTTTTCAAAAACGTGAATATTTTCATAACTAAAGATTGCTGAAAACCTATTACAATATAATTTACACGAAATTACTTGCTTACCAACAATCCCATATAAAACACAACTAGTTTCTACTTCGTGTTTTGCATGGCCTTGTTTACTTTTCCATAAAAAATATATCTATTAATTTGATATTCTATAAAAAAAGGTGAAGTAAAAAATGAATAAGTACGTGAGATGTATTAAAGTTATTGCATTACATCATCAATTTTTGGGAAATGTAAATTTTATACATGCACGTAGACATAGAGGGGAATTTATTGAAGTAATCCTAGGTGGATCTCTTGGATTTCTCATTTCACATAGGTTTGTATATAGTTTGAACTTGTAAGTTTTGTATATGAATACTTTATATACTCGGTACATTTTGCAATTTTATCGTTTTAGCTTACATAGAGGGTGTTTCTCTATGTTGGTGCTTATTGGTTTATTGGTGACAAACAGGTTTTAACTTATAAGCTGCTTATAAGTTAAATATTCTTTCGTGGAAGTAAAATGACTTTATATGAGAGGAAGATAATTTAGCATAAAAATGGGAAAACGATGGGATGTAGTGGACTAATGGTGTTAACATGGGGTGCATTGGGAAGGAAATACAATTTTTTTTGTTTTCTTATTGTGTGTGTGTGTATGTATATGTATATGTATATATGTGTGTGTGTATATATATATAAATATAAATATAAATAAATAAATAAATATATATATATATATATATATAGAGAGAGAGAGAGAGAGAGATTCCTTGGACTCCTTACTTTCTGGCATTGTGCCGGAGCTGAGCTCTAGTGACAGGCTCTAGGAAAGACATAAATGGACTCATCCCAACACAACTTTCATGTTTGCACCAACATCTAATTCCATAGTTTAGATAATGAAAAGTTAGTCCAAAATTTGAAAAAAAATTAGAAAAAACTATGTATGAAATGGACATTTTTGCAAACTTTGGACTAATTTTTCTATATCTAAACTACGAAATCGGAGTTGGTCCAAGCATTAAAATTGTAGAGGATGTTCTGATGAATCCAATCATGTAAGATCCGGCGGCAATTGCCAGACCTCGGCTCCAACACGATGCCTAAAAGTGTGAAGTCCAAGAGGAATCACTGGAGGGGAGTCATTTGATACTTGTGTGTGTGAGTTTTGGGGGGGGGGGGCACCTGTGTGTGTATAGATGAGGTTTGCATATTTATGATTCTCTTGAAATTTCCTTTTTATTTTATCATGCTCTTAAAATTTGAATTTCAGGTATACTACAGCAAAAGTATAGAAACAATACCTGTCATGGCGGTGAAAGGAAAATGTGAAGTTAGGAAAAAGGAAGATTTTGAATTTATGGATTCCCCTTACATATATGAGCATGCCTTCTTTTGTCAGTTTGTATATGACCCTGAAAATCAATCCTTAGAACTGGTAATTATGGCTTTGTTGAGATTTTTAAGAAAATATTTTTTGGTCATGTAATTGTTATTCCTCACACGTCATTTTATTGCTAAAGTTACCATCCCACATCAAGTTGAGCCCTTCCAAAGGATGTTTAGAACAAAAGGCTGCTAGCAGAAAGATAAAAAAGAAACAAACGAACAGGAAAGGTGACTCAGGCAAAACTTCTAATGGTGATAACGGAAAAGTTGCAATAAATTCTTTGGCCACTCTCGACATATTTGCAGGCTGTGGCGGTCTATCAGAAGGTTTAGAAAAGTCAGGTAATGACCAGTGTATGCTTCCCTGCAAATGTTATATCCTTGAGCACTATCTTCATAATCTTTCCTATCGTTGCAGGTGCAGCAGTCACAAAATGGGCAATAGAGTCTGAAGAAACTGCTGCTGAAGCTTTTAAGCTCAATCATCCAGATGCCTTTACAGTTGTTAAAGATTGCAACATGGTTCTTAGGTTGGAACTTGCTTTATAATGAACTTTTCATTTCCTTATTCAGATTCTGAAGTACACACACACACACACAACTGTTCAGTTTGACAACACTCTCCTAATGGTGCAGGGATATCATGATGGCAAATGGGGATGCTAGTGACTGTATACCAACATCTGAGGCAAATGCGTTAGCATCACATCTTGACAGCAGCACAATCAACAGTTTGCCCAGACAAGGTGAAGTGGATTTCATCATCGCTGGCCCTCCTTGTCAGGTATGATTTATATTCCTTTTCCATTGATAGTATTATAGTAAAGTTCATTGTTTAATTGCTATGGAGCAATAATTTAAAAAAATCCATCTGAGCTTCTCTTTGTCTGCAGGGGTTTTCTTTATTGAACAGGCACAATAAGAGTTCAACGAGTGATGTTCGACGCATAATGATCTTGTCGCTTTTATCCTTTGTTGATTACTTCAGGCCCAAGTTTCTGCTCATTGAAAATGTCAGGAATCTCGTTTCATTTGATAATATGAAGCCATTTCAGCTAACTATAGCTTCACTTCTTGAAATGGGTTATCAGGTATATAGATATAATCATATAATGTACTCTTGTCATAAAAAGAGATTCCAGTGTCAAAGTGTCTTTGTCCAGAAAATAAAGTATCGAACTACTTTTTAGTGTAATATGTCCTTAAAAAAAGAGTCACAGACACGTCACATACTAATTTTTATTTCAAAAACATGTGTAGGATTCATGATCTACATAAACAGCCTGTTTTTTTCCTTCAAAAGATATACTCATTTACCTGTGTTGTTAAGTATTAATCATACAAACTTATAAAGCATCAGAGTGCTTTTCCCATAGAAAAAGGTGTGGGTGTGTATCGTGTGCGTGCATATCTGGACTCTGGTGTAATGTCAACCTTACTAGGGTTCCTTTTCTTTTTCCTTATTTGCGGGCAGGTGAGATTTGGAGTCCTGGAAGCGGGATTCTATGGTGTAGCACAATCGCGGAGACGTGTTTTCATATGGGCGGCCTCACCCAAAGAGACCCTTCCAGAATGGCCCGAGCCTATGCATGCTTTTCCAGGTCCAGACTTGAGGATCAAGTTAGATTTAAATGGAGATTCCCATTATACAGCTGTTGGCAGCACTAAAGCCGGTGCCCCTTTTCGTTGTCTCACGGTAAGAGACACTATCGGAGATCTACCGGCTTTGACAAATGGGGACTCTGCGACAACCATGGAGGTGCGTAGAGTTCCGGATTCACAAACAATATTTGCAAAACAATACCCTTTTTTTGCACACTCCCTCTGTCCCAAAATATTGTTATACTTCACCCATCTCGCTGCAAAATTCCCACTTGTAGTGCAATTTGCAATGTAATTATATTTTTGTTTGTCCCAAAAAGGAGTTCTGTGTTTCATTAGACGAATTTAATATTTCATACTAAGTTAGTTTGATGTAGTTGGTTACACAAACAATTAATTTTTATAAATCTGTTTATGATTTCATGACTTTTAATGGTTGTACATTGCTAATACATAAATAAAAACTGTACTTTGATTAATCTGATTCTTTTGAGGAAAGGCAGTGGGGCCGGGATTGGGGGATGGGGGAGCAATATGTATTTGATCCCTCACAGTATATATGTGTTTCTTAAGTTGCTGCACCTGCTATTTTGTCCAGTACAAAGGCAATCCTGTTTCGTGGTTCCAAAAAAGAGTTAGAAGAAACATGACCGTGCTAACAGATCACGTTCCCAGGAAACTGAGCGAATTAAATCTGATTCACTGCCAATACCTCTCTACTGGTGCTGATTGGAGAGACCTTCCAAAAAAGAAGGTAATTTTCAAGGTTTTAAGTTATACACAGGAATGACAGTCTCACCTTGTTTTCATGTTTTTCCAGGTTCAGTTGGCAAGTGGGAAGTTTGTTGACTTGAAACCCCAATGGTTGATTAAGATGCAAAGTAAAGGTAGCCAATCAAAGGGTGTACTAGGAAGGTTAGAATGGGAAAAAAACTTCCCAACTGCTATTACCTGTCCTCAACCAAGAGGAAAGGTTGGGAGATGGTTTCATCCTCAACAGGATAGGCTGATCTCAGTCCGCGAATATGCTCGAGCTCAGGTATATGCACATCTAATAACTTTCCCATATAAATTAAATTAGTTTGCACCTGTTTATTTTCCATCATATTTGTACAAACCTAGTTTAAACTTCACTCACTTTCCAAAATGACATGTGGGACGCTGGGAAAGTGAATTAAATTTTATTTTGACCAATTTTTAGGGGACATACTAAACACCTAAATGCTAAATGCAAGAATTTGATGCATGCCCTCAAATGGTTGCTAAACACACGTGATGCTGTGCGACTTGTACTCATTTGAGTGTGTATTGTGTAATAACAGTAATGTTCCCCAAATTCAGAAAATGTGCATCCTTAATGTTGAATAAGTCTGCGACATAAAAGGCCAACCCGTGTACAACTTTGTCTCTATGCTTTCTAATTGAATGGTGTTGTAAATAGTCTTAGACATTGAATTGATATTGTACAATACATTCCGTTACCAAATCTGTTTACCCCCAGCATACTTGGGATTACAATGCTAATGATGATGATTAAGACATTGTGTTGTAAATCTTGCGTGCAGGGATTTCCAGACTCGTATAAATTTGCGGGGAATGTTAGGAATAAGTACCAACAAGTAGGCAATGCTGTGCCTCCACCTCTGGCATTTGCACTGGGGAGAAAGCTCAGAGAGGCAATAGAAACTCCTTGAATGGTGAATTAGCACAAACCATCACTTGTTTAATACGGAGTATAACTTTTTAAGGTACTAATCGAGAGTCTTATGGAAGGAGAGTTTTGTCTCACCAGTTTGATCGAGTCATGGAAGGAGCCTCTTGCAAAAATGCAACGCGTTGTGCATTGGGTTGTTTTTCACCCTTCGGTTTAGAGTCTTAATAGTTCATAAAACATTAACTTATTCTATGGAAGAAGCATAACCCATTTGGCATGGGAAGTTTTGTAAAAGAAATTCTATGTTTTGGAACAGTTACTACACTTGGTGAGTCATAGACCTCTACATTTTAATTGAAAATGAAAACATACTCAGATTCTAATGAAGGATCGTTTTTTATGTTGTTAGAGTATAAAACCTTCTTGATAATGATGTCAAAGAATCGATTCAACCATAAGTTACTCATGATTGTAGGTCTAGAAAATGCTTCATACTATAACATGTTCCTTCATGTCCATGCCAGTTTTGTTTTAACTTGAACTTTATATGCGAATATTGATTTTTTAGAGTTGGGTGACGCCGTGGCGGTGATATTTGAATTTGTTTATTGTTGTGCCAAAAACAATTTTCTAGTCAAAGTTTGCTCGATTACATGCACTACAAGGGTAATGCAACTTGTTCACACATATACTCGGTATTCTTTTGAGTGAAAAAAAAAAGATCTATACTCTATAGTGCATACTTACAATCTCTTTCCTAGGATAAAAGGACTGATAAGAGATTCATAGTATATAATGTATATTTGATTTGAGGATATTTTTAGAGATGATCGAGAACATTGGGATAACAAGGTCGATGAATGATATAGGACAATTGAAACACTAGGAAATGGTGGACAATGTTCATCCGATAGATGGCTTCATTAGAGACGACGGGCACCAGTGGTGGTGATTGCCCATTGTAATAGGCAACGATGGGTTGCAATAGGTGATGGGTTATGAATTAGGCTTTGAATTCTAAAAATATATTTTGGTACGTTTATGTTAAAAACACATGAACCTATTTAGGAAAAGTAATTACATTTTACTCTTATTTATGGATTTTCTCAAGAACTATTAGACATTAGACGAGCTAAAATTTTATTTTAAAATACTCTGTAAAAAATATAGCAAATAAATTTAAACTTCACAAGTTCAATACATATTTTCCGGATATGATTCAAAGCAATGATTATATTCTAAATAAGGCAAATTGTTTCATTTTACAATTATTAATATAATTAAATTAAAAAAAGAGAAATCCGTGATTCTATAAAAATGTAATCCGTTTTTCAAAGGGTAAAAGTGTAATACTTGCTTGAGTCCATTCTAAATTACTCCATAGTAAATACAATTTCATGAGTTCAATTTATTTTCAACTTGTACTATAATATACGTAGTATGGAATAAGGTATTTATGCCAAGATTGATAATGATGATTCTAATGGTGGTGCAAACAAATATTAAAAAATGGATTAATGGGACATGATTTGATACTTGAAGATATCTTCATGGACTTGAGAAGTTCTCATATAGTGAGCCTAATTGCATTCTCATATTGTCAACCTAATTGTGAGTGATGTTTACAAGACCACATGATTTAATTGTTAGTATTAGTAATATTTTTTTAACACTTATTTATGGAAGAAGCACAACCCATTTGGCATGGGAAAGTGTAAAACTTTTTCTTAAATTTCTTCACATTTCGTGGGATTTTGGAAGGTTTTTTTGTTGTTGCATTCTAATTAAGGTCCATTTCAATGTGGTGCCAAAAAAGTCACCTCAAGGCAAAAACATCTTTTTTCATGGAAATTGGAAAACAAGCATGCCAATTTACACCAATCAGTTTTCTTTGCTAATTAGGTAGTTCCAGGAGAGTGAGTCTCAAAGAGCTAATGGCTACTGATGCAATAAGATTCAAACAAACTGAGGGTGCACTTAATATTCAATTTCCAAGTTTGCCCTCACAAAATAATGCTCCTCCTACACACACACAAAAGTTTACCAGCAGTAAAAATGAGAATTACATACTCCGGTTACACACAGATCACCCTGAAGGGCCTAAAGTGTAAGGGGTAACTCTCGGACTACAATAGCGTCCATTCCTAAACAGTGTGTTGCAAAAGCACGACTTTCAAACAGTAAGAGACATTCCATTGTCAGCCACCGTAAGGTTAAGTATCATCGTTGCTGCTTTTGGAGCCCTGTGAAACATATCATTTTTTTCAAAGGCAGGACAAATATTTACTCGTATATATAAAATATTTACTCGTAATAACAAACGGTTTATTAATTATCATAATCCCTCCGTCCCACAAAAAAGTTCACACTTTCTTTTTGTGATGTCCCCAAAAAAACTCACTTTTAGTTTTTTCCTTTTAAGGATTTATATACGTGGCTCATGGCATCTCTCTCTTCCAAACAAATTCTGACTACCCACTTTACTTAAACTACGTGAAGTCAAATAGATAACTTCTTTATGGGACAGAGGGATTATATACTCTTAGAAAGAAAGAAAATAAGGAAAACAACTGAAGTAGTGGAGAGTATGAGAAAAAAATTGAAGGTGTACCAGGCTTCGGGTGTCTGGTAGAGTGAGGCAGAAGTGCCAAAGCATGATTGAAGCATGTCGGTGTTCACAACGCCGGGGCTAAGAGCGACAATGGCAAGTCCAGTTGGCAACTCCTTTGCTACCGATCTTGTCAGACCCTCAATAGCCCATTTTGAAGCACAATATGGGGCCACCTAGCAAGACAAAGCTGCTATGGTTTTAACCAACCATTAAGCGAATAGGGGATGCCTTGTTTGGCAATCCCTTAAACCACATGTAATTTGTTTCTTAAGATCACAACAAATAAAACAATCAAAAATGTCACTTCCATGTTTTCTTTTCCAAGTTGAGACCCAACATTTCCCAACCCAAATCGTCTATAGCATTCCCCTCAATACCCCTCCAAAACCCATCAGCTAAATATACCATAAAGAACAGGTCTGGATGAAGGGTTTCAGAGCGGAAGATTTTGGGAGGCTGGATGCACACACACACACATACACACACACACACGTACACACACGCAGATATATATATGTGTGTGTGTGTGGGGGGGGGGGGGGGATTTTA
>OOIL02003702.1:705205-752276 GCA_900332095.2 Cuscuta campestris
AGCATTCCCCTCAATACCCCTCCAAAACCCATCAGCTAAATATACCATAAAGAACAGGTCTGGATGAAGGGTTTCAGAGCGGAAGATTTTGGGAGGCTGGATGCACACACACACACATACACACACACACACGTACACACACGCAGATATATATATGTGTGTGTGTGTGGGGGGGGGGGGGGGATTTTATATTAAAGATAAAGGACTAACACTAACAACTATAAGTCATCAAATTCCCCTACATAACCCTTCATTCAAACAGGTAAACTGGAGCAAAAGAGTTTAACCTGTCCAGCAGCCGATCTTCCCCATCCCGAAGACAAATTAACAATAACACCTTGCTGCTTCCTGTCAAGCATAAGTGGAATGAAGTGACGCATCATATTTGCTACTCCTTTCACATTTGTATCGATCACATTATCAAAGTCTTCCACTGGTACCTCCCATAGCCTATTGTTCCTATTAATGGTTCCTGCGTTGTTAACTACCAAAGAACACTTTCTATATCAACAACCAGTAGCTATCTAATTGAAGAAAAATGTTAAATATATGGAAGAAAAACTTTAAAGCCATACACGGCCTACGCCAAGCAACACACTAATGAGTAACTAACGCACAGAAAGACAAATAAATTCTGACAGAAGGATTGTTATAGTGTACATACCTAAAATATCCGGAATGCTTTTCTTTTCCCTAACCGCATGTGCCAGTTCTTCAACGCTGCTGTTTGACCTCTAGGAAGCAATCATAAAGCAATTTCAATTATCATCTAACAATTTGTATATAATGTCCAATTGCAGGTTGAGTCAAGCAAACTGCACGCATCTAATGGAAGGAGGGATATAGAGGTCAGGATGTAAAAAAAAATTATTAGAAGTAAGATTAATGAATTATCATTAATTCCTCATTATCAAATAGTGTTATCTGAAGAAATTAGTTGAAAAATCATTGTTTTACTTTCCTATCAATCCAAAAGAATCAACACACAAGTAAAACTGTATAAGTTTGCAGACTTTGTTATTGCATCCATCCTTAGTTCTCAATTTTCTAACACCATTCTCTGTTACTAATTATAGACATGTCAAGTTGAATTCAAGCTTTGAAAGTACAAATCAGTGTTTTCTGCGTGATCTGTGAGTGATATACACATGTATGTGTGCCTGTGATGTTAAAGGACTCTGGGGGAGGATGCCGAGATAGTAACTGTACCACATCAACATTCATGATTAGATGTTTGCCTTGAGAAGACGATGATGATGATGTGGAGGCAGATGTGAGCTCGTCTTCAAGAGAACTGAGCTTATCCTGAGAACGGGAGCAGCCGACAATGGTGTGACCTCGCTTTGCCAACTCTAAGGCGAGTGCTCTACCAAGCCCCCTGCTCACCCCGGTTATCAAAACAGTTTTGTGAAGTCCAGTTCCCGGCATTGACAATCCTTCTAACTTTTCAGTCCTAGGGGTTGGAGGTGCTGGCATCATCTTCCCTGAGTTCAGATGTGAAAGACAAGCCCAAGGTTGGGCATTCTGTATAATACTGTCATTTTTAGCAAATTTTTCCTGCCAAATCCAAATGCTGCAATAACATCACTTCTAATTGTGGAATTAATATCTGGCCATGCATGCAAATTTTTATCCATTGCTTTCAGGACATATCAAATTTCTAGTGTAAATCGCTACAATCGTGGAGCATTGATTAATAGTGGACCATGCATGCAAAAAAAGCCATCCATAACTTCACAGAATATCAATTTGTTACAGTAATGAATCAAGGTGAGGAGTGCAGGCAGAAAGTTGTCCGTAATATGGGCTTTATATTTTGAATAAGACACCTTTCTTAATTAAAATGCACCATCAAAGGCAACTGAAATAATTTACGAACTTTGTGAAGGGAACATAAAGAGTACATTCAATAATGTATGTAATTCTTATATAAAAACTTAGAGACAAAGTGTGGCAGATTTGCCTGTGTTTTATACTTTGTATTTCTTTATTTGTGAGATTCTTTTAAAACAATGTACCAATAAATTCTGAAGAGCAAGCAGAAGATCTAAAGAATGACTCATCCTTTAGATAAGTATGTGTAAACCATTGAGAGATTTTATGATTTTATCAATCTCTCATTCGCTTCCGGTAACGGAATGAATAGATTAATCACGCAACTGATTACGATAATACATCCTCAGTAATAAAAATGTTTAGCCTATGTGTTAAATCATATTCCAGAAAATGAGTTTAAAATGACAAATAGGTCCTTCAAATATGTTTGTGAGTTTGTCATGTCA
The DNA here is from genome assembly GCA_900332095.2 of Cuscuta campestris. Classification (NCBI taxonomy): domain Eukaryota; kingdom Viridiplantae; phylum Streptophyta; class Magnoliopsida; order Solanales; family Convolvulaceae; genus Cuscuta; species Cuscuta campestris. The sequence goes on from OOIL02003702.1 coordinate 707,488, forward strand.
ACAATGCTCATACACAATCTGTAAGATATTTTAGACGATTCATCATTATTATTTTTTTTTCAAGTATGAAGAGTGAACAAATATTTCATTACAACCATAAACAAGAAAGTGGACAACTAAATCCACACAGAGGGAGTAGTTCCCAATAGCAAAATTAAATCTTTTTGAAATTATCCACAAGCAGCTCGTGGCTTAGCTAAACAAACTGAACTGAAAATGCTCACTTGTTTTAAGACAAGCATTACACTATCTCTGCATAAAACCTTCTTTTGCCTGAGAAAAGCGAGTTAAAAATCTGATAAAAAATATGATAACTCCACTTGTTCCTACTTAATTTGCACACTTCCTTTATTGGAAATTCTCTCCCTTTCAAATCAACTTTTTGCTTCACTTCTCCATCAATTGAGCCTATTTCTTGATCCTACTTAAATCGCTTTACACAAATATACAATCTAATTTTATTCTTAATCTGAAGAAATCAAAGCGTATATAATATAATATATATACCTGAGGGACTGAGGTTGGGTGGTGATAAAAGAAGAAAATCCCGCCGGCGATTGTCCGGTGGACGGAGAGAGGCGGCCAGATCCGAATGGGAGGCGAAGCTCCATCTAAAACTGTTCTAGTCCAAAACTGCAGAAACGAATTGGGCTTCAGTCCAAGTTTAGTGAGGCAATTGGTTTGACTGGCCCATCAATAATCAAATATTCTGAAGATCTCGAACCGAACAAGTAACTGAGTTAAGAGTTAATCGGTCTGAGATTCGAATTAATGCACCGGTTCAACGACCTTAACATTGGCCTTGTTTGGACACTGGCAGTTGGCAGTTGGCAGTTGGCTGTTTATGTTAGCTGGTTTGAATGGCTGATTGAGTTAGCTGTTTTGACCGGCTGTTTCTGTTAGCAGTTAAATTTTAAGTGTTTGGCAAGTTTAGCTGCTTATAGTTAGCTGTTTGTAAGAAAAATTATATAAAAAGACATCCCTCCATTTATGGTATATTTTATTTTATAATTTTTTTTAAATATCATATCATAATTTTTTTTAAAAAATTTAAAAAATTATATATATACACACACACACGATATTTATTTTTCATTTTTTTACATGAAAAAATTAAATATTTACTATATGGAGTATTAAATTTTAATTTCATTTAATTCATAATAAATTATAAATATAAATTTTTTAATGAATTATAAATATAAAATTTTTTTAAATTTCATTTTATTTTTTTCGTATTTAATTTTTTTAACCTTTATTTTTATTTTTTACATATATTATAAAATATCTTTCAACAAAAATGATTTTAAAAAAATTATTTTTCCTAACCGCCAAGTCTAAATGCTACTCCCCTTGGCATTTCAGATTTTGGCTTTTCGGATCAAAATGCCAAGTGAAAAAGCCAGTAGCCAAACAATGGTTTTGGCGGTTCACTANCATAATTTTTTTTAAAAAATTTAAAAAATTATATATATACACACACACACGATATTTATTTTTCATTTTTTTACATGAAAAAATTAAATATTTACTATATGGAGTATTAAATTTTAATTTCATTTAATTCATAATAAATTATAAATATAAATTTTTTAATGAATTATAAATATAAAATTTTTTTAAATTTCATTTTATTTTTTTCGTATTTAATTTTTTTAACCTTTATTTTTATTTTTTACATATATTATAAAATATCTTTCAACAAAAATGATTTTAAAAAAATTATTTTTCCTAACCGCCAAGTCTAAATGCTACTCCCCTTGGCATTTCAGATTTTGGCTTTTCGGATCAAAATGCCAAGTGAAAAAGCCAGTAGCCAAACAATGGTTTTGGCGGTTCACTAGGTCAAAAAAGCCAAAGTCAATCAAAGATGCCAAAAGCTATCTCAAATGCTGTTTTTCAAACACGGCCATTGTACAAGTAATATGTATCAATAATGACCGATGACCGATCTATATTCCTAATATTTAGTGTGTTATTATACACTATATGACATTTCATAAATAAGAATTATATAAATTAATTGTAATATACTCGTATTTAATTTTTTTAAAAAAAATATTACACAATTTCACCAAAAATTCAAATTGTGATAACTTTTTTGAGTTTGATCAAGAATTATTAAAAAAATATATTTTGTTATAATGTAAGTTTAGTAAAATTAGATTTGTTTAGAATATAATTTTAAAATATCAATTTTTTATACTCGGTAATATTTAATTATTTTTAAACAAATCAAATGTGTGGGGACTAAAAACTAAAAACGTCGTTAGCATAAAGACCTAAGACCTAAGGTTTGAAGACACTCCGTGCAAAGCTTCCTTATTTCCTAAATATCAGCATAGTCGAAAACACTCCGTCGCGGCTACGCCTTGCCGCCGCTAACTCTGCCAGAGTCTGCGCACCGTCGCGGCTACGCCTTGCCGCCACTAACTCCGCCATCAACCTAACTGCCATTCCAACTTCTACAGGTATCTATACTTTGATAGAGTTGAAATTTTAAATGTTTAATGTTTTAACTCTTTAATAGATTAATTTATCATTGTTTCCAACTAATAATTGATGAAAATTTCATATTTTTAATTGGTCTTTCATCTTTGGATTCTTGTTTTGAATGCTTTTTATGTGTTCAATTAAGAGAAAGTTTTTCTCAATTTTTAAAAAATAGAAAAAAGGAAATGATTTTTGTACGACTAATAGAGTAATTTTGTATAGTCGTAGCCAAATGGATATAGCAAGGGCTGAATTCTCTAGTATCCCTGATTTCTTGATTCACCTATGCATGAGAATACTCTGCATTCTATATTACATGGTATCAGCATAGAAAAATTTCTCCTTTCAATACAATAAAAGAATATAGCAATGCTTGATTTTCTACATTCTTTAAACGTAATGCTAGATTTACAAACAAAACACTCACAAAATGCACAAACTTGCTATTTGTGTATTTAAGTTTTTATTTTTTACGGTAATTATTGAGACCATTATTTAAAACCATTACTTTATATATTGGGTAAGTTTGTGCATTTTGTGAATATTTGGTTTGTGACTCTAGCATTACTCATTCTTTAATATTAAAAATTCATTTCTTGTTTATATGGATAAGGACATGTCAAACACATAGAATGCATAAGTGTGATTCAAATCTTTAACCCAATTTTTGAGCAGTTATTATCTCAAATTCCTTACATTGTTCTGTTAGTTTAATAATTGAGAAGATTAAAGGAATTACATGAAAACCAAAAAAAAAAGAACCGTACAGTACCTTTACTAGATTGTGGATTCGGACATTTGGCTCCAATACTATTTCAAGATTTAGTACACTTAAACACAGTATTCTCTCTTTACTACTCTCCAATTTAGCAATAACATCACATAACCCTTGTACACAAAAACCAAATCAATTGTGTTTTATTTGGCTCATACAATGTTTACCCGGTTGTTCCAACGAAAGTAAACAATTTTTTGCTGAATACTCATCGCTACATTCACATCCAATAGTAACTTTTCTCAACAAAGCAACATACAGTTCTTTGCTACTCATAACTCACTGATTGATATCCATTTAGGACACAGTATGCTCCAGTAATTTTGGAAAATGGACATCTACCTTAAAGTGAGACACTTTATATAATGGAATGTAAGAGGTAATTCTATACATGACTTTAATTTGTTGACACGGTGCTGAAATGTTTATATACTTGTGTAATGCTTTGTATAAGAAGTGGGAGTATCTGACATATATAAATGGGATTTAAATATCTAAATTACCAATTTTAACTCCAAAAATCAGGATTATAGGGCGTGCACATAACACAACAGCATCTTTGTTCTGTCTTGATCATCATATTCATAAATTTAAAAACCCCTGACACTTTCAGTTTAACCTGTCAATTTCAGAATTCAAAATGTATTGACCCGAAATATGGGACAATAGACCATACACACTGTCGACCTGAGCTCCTAACTTCTTCAAATACACATTCGATCCAATCTACATATATTTTAATTTCAAAACATAAGTCTGTCTAAAACATTCAATATAAGATTAGACAATTATTTCCATTTCATCAAACTCAGCATCATTGTCCAAGTCATTGCATATTTTATTTGAAGCATGTTACTCCCTAGGAGAATCATACATTGCTAGTGTGTGTGTATATCCCTCGTAAAAGACAAAACACCTTATGACTTAGGTCCCTTGTACAAATCAGCATCAACATTCTGCTTCACAGATACTTTGAACAGTCCTCTAATACCAACCGGTTTCCAAATTTCCTTTGGAAATGATTTAGGATTACCAGTCCGCTGTAAGAAATATTAGGAAAAGTTTATTGTTTTATCAAATGTTTTACACAAACCAAACGAATGTTCAACTGTACATACTACATACCTTGGATACTACCTCCCTCAATCTGGCAGCTGGCATACCCAACAAGACAAAAGTGAAGAATGTTCAACTGTACATAAAAACAATAAATGTGCCGTGAATATTGGTGTTCAATCCCAATGAATAATAGCAAATCACAACCCTTTATCCGGCATACAAAGAAATGAACGGATCAGATTTTTTTGATTTTTTTGGACGGAAAACAATGTCAGATTTCTTTTCCTTTTGAATAGAGTATAGATGACAGAAAAAACTAGGGGAAAAAACAATTTTTATTTGATTCTTTGACCTCAATGAGCTGGGCTGGGATAGTGGATAGGTTGGCGATAATGTTATTGATTTGTTTGGCTGAAATGGGGTTTTACCCAATGCTTTTCCTGTTAGGAAACTCAGATTTAGCCAGTTCAGCCTTATAACCCTCACGGAACAGGCATTTGATTGTTTTAGAACGAGAATTTCAATTTGTATTGCTTTGTTTCCCAGGCAATCTTAGGCAAAGATGGGTTCGTTGAAGAGGAAATCAATAGAAGATCCGACTGATACAAGTGAAATATCAAGACCTGAAAAGCAGCAGCGAGAGAGTGGTGTACTGGGTTTGGATGAGCCAGTGGCTTGTCTTCATGATGTGTCATATCCGGAAGGTTATGTCCCTCGCGATTCAAGTTTGGCCAAGGCTGAAGGAGACTCAAAACCTGCCAAGGAGTTCAGTTTTACGCTGGACCCTTTCCAGTCTGAAGCAATTAAATGCCTTAACATTGGTGAATCTGTCATGGTAACATTTTCTTTGATCACAATGCTTAGCACCATTACTGTGTAAATTTTATATGTAATTTATTTATTATGAGAGCTCGAATCCAACCTATTATTATAGTATTTATTTCTTGGATCTTGTTTTAAAATTTGTGTTAGGTGTCAGCACATACATCAGCCGGTAAGACAGTTGTGGCTCTTTACGCTATTGCCATGTCATTGAAGAATAATCAACGTGTGATATACACTTCACCAATCAAAGCTCTTAGTAATCAAAAGTACAGAGAGTTTAAGGAAGAGTTTTCTGACGTGGGGTTGATGACTGGAGATGTGACCATTGAGCCCAATGCTTCTTGTCTGGTATGTTTTGATGCTGAAGTGATGTGTGTCTGTAATGTATTTTTCAGCCTGCGTGGCTAATATGTGTTTAAATTTTAGGTTATGACCACAGAAATCTGGCGTAGCATGCAGTACAAGGGATCAGAGGTTGTTAGGGAGGTGGCCTGGATTATTTTTGATGAAGTACACTATATGCGTGATTTGGAACGAGGTGTAGTTTGGGAGGAGAGCATTGTGATGGCTCCAAAGAATTCTCGTTTTGTATTTCTCTCAGCAACGGTGCCAAATGCTAAGGAGTTTGCAGATTGGGTTGCAAAGGTGATTGTGGCTTGTAAAATTCATCTTAAGGGCAAAAAGATTCAATTTTGATGACATGTGATTTGGCACATACCTTAAGGGTCCAACGGAAACCTCTCTGTTTTTTTCCAGGGGTAAGGTTGAGTGCATCTTGACCCCCAGACCCCAACGTAGTTAGGATTATTGGGTTGTTATTGTTGCAATTTACCATTGTCAAGTATTTCACTGTTTATTAAGGTAGATAGTGGTACCAATTTTGGTTATCAAAATGCAGGTCCACCAGCAACCATGCCATATTGTTTATACAGACTATCGACCTACACCTCTTCAGCATTACATATTTCCTTCTGGTGGTGAAGGTCTGTACTTGGTGGTTGATGAAAAAGGAAAACTTCGCGAAGATAGCTTTCAGAAAGCTTTAAATGCTCTTGTTCCTTCTAGTGAGGGGAATCAGAAAAGGGAAAATGGAAAACGGGAGAAGGGTATAGTTGCTGGTAAAGTGGGGGAGGACAGTGATATATTTAAAATGGTGAAAATGCTTATTCAACGTCAGTATGATCCTGTAATATGTTTCAGTTTCAGTAAAAGAGAATGTGAATTTCTTGCAATGCAGGTTTGTCTTTTCTGTTTTACGATTTTTGTTTTTGTCTAAGTGGGTGGATGTGCTTCTATATACTCTCTTTGGAAATGCACTAAACACAATACATTTCGGAATACTCTAGATGGCTAAAATGGATTTAAACAATGACGACGAGAAGGTGAACATTGAAACTATCTTTTGGAGTGCTATGGACATGTTGTCTGATGATGATAGAAAATTGCCACAAGTAAGATTCTTAGCCTCTATGGCATTTCAAAAATAAAATATAACATGATTGCTTATAATCATACTCTGCTTTTAGTTTGTTTCTTTTTATTTAACTGTGTTTTAGCTTATTACTCCGTATTATTATTATTATTATTATTATTATTATTATTATTTGGGGGGTGGGGGTACATCTGACTGTTTAAGGTAGGCATATAAGTGCAGCCTCTTCACCTATTAATGTGTGTATCTGTCATTTTTACAAATGTGAATGGGATGTAAGTGATGATACCATATACCTATTGTTGTTTCTCAGGTTTCAAACATGCTACCCTTGTTGAAACGTGGAATTGGTGTGCATCATTCTGGGTTGCTTCCTATATTGAAAGAAGTGATTGAAATTCTATTTCAGGAAGGGTTTATTAAGGTTGGTGCAACTAACTGCTAAAATAAAGACAGATTGTATAGTATGTTCTCGTCCTTTTCTATCTGTATCTACACTAGGTTGAGATGTGAATGACATATGTCTTTATTTCCTTCTGCTTTTATGCTGGATTACAAAGCTTGTTTATGCCCATTTAAGAAGACATCAATTTTAGGTAAGTTGGTTATTTTGGTCTATTCTTTGAATCTTTGGAGGTTGGAATATTGAGCACAATATTTATTGATAAATATTCAGGCAAATGTACTTGTGGGGAATAAGTGTATTGGTAATTGGCATATCAGCATATGTAGTTATTTGGGTTTTGGAGCACGGACTATTCATGCATCCATGACAAGGTTGTTAATACTACGTGTTGGGTCCTAGTATCTTATGTATTTACCCATTAGGAGCATGGGACCATTTGGATCGGGTCTTTAATCGCAAGCTGCTAAAATTAGCTGAGATTGTTGAGCTAGCACATAAGATCACCAGATTTTCCAGCTAGCACACAAGATTTCCAGATTGAAAGTCCATCCAATCTTCGAACACACTAACTAGGTCAGGCCGTCGGCATAGAAGAAACTCAAGAAAGGGCAAAAGGCACACTGTTTCCAGCATTCAAACTCTTCTTATGCGCCAAATTCTTACACATTGAAGTTTTTCAATCTCCTCTCCCCTCTGCTATAATTTTCTGCCTTTTTCCATCTACTTGTCACAATCATTGGCTTCAGTTATCTGGCATTTATAGTTAAGGCATATTTGCCTCTATTGCCACTTTGCATTTTCTTGAATCCCGCTATCCGGCGTATCCTCACATTCCTGCTATTAATTACTTCCATTTTATTCTTAAAATTCTCGGTCTTGCTTTAATAAATGTTTGGGTAAAAGTTCATTGCTATGATTATGACTATGTTTTAGTTTCAGCCACATAGTGGACTAAATCAAAATGAAATATTTAACTTCCCTTGCTTCTTACCTTTTGTGATGTTCTGGGCAGTAAATGCAGCAACGCATTTATAATGTAACATAAATGGTTTTTGTTTTTACAGGGATAAGATTGCTTACATCTTGACCCCCCGACCCCAATAGAGTTGGGATTATAGTGGGTTGTTGTTGTTGTTGTTTATTTATGCCTTATGATTATGAGATGACTTTATTTTATATTTGATTTCTTATATTCATGTACATGTACATGGTATAAATTATACATATTAGCCACAATTCTAAGATCTTATGATCCCCTATTTATGATCTTCCACGCCCCCTCCGATCCTACCTAAGATTTGGAGTTTAACAACCTTGATTAGTGAACATTGCAATGTAGGGCAATGGTATACTCATGTTTGAGGGAGACGTTGTAGAATCCTACTTCATTTCTTTTTAATGCTCTATTTGATAGTTCGATTCTCTACTGCTTTGCCAAATATTTATTTATCCCTCTTACCTATCTTTCCATACTTATATGCATATATTGATAAAAGTTTTCTTTAGTGTTTGTTTGCTACAGAGACCTTCAGCATAGGGTTGAATATGCCTGCAAGAACGGTTGTCTTCACAAATGTGCGCAAATTTGATGGAGACAAGTTTAGATGGATATCCAGTGGTGAATATATACAAATGAGTGGACGTGCTGGTCGTCGTGGAATTGATGACCGCGGTATTTGCATCCTGATGGTTGATGAGAAGCTTGAACCTTCTACTGTTAAATTGATGCTAAAAGGAAGTGCTGATCCATTGAATAGGTAACAACCCATCTTTATAAATTGCATCAATGGTCAATCTTAACATCTCCAGTGCGTAGTGCTTTTTATTTGTCTATTTTTTCCTAATATGCTGCCGTCTTTGAATTTGTATTGCTACTTTTTTGTGTTGGGAAAAGAGTACTAAATGGAATAACATATATTCTCTGGGGGGGTGATATTAACTGGGGTTGTTAATTGTTATAGAAGCAGTTAAGCAGCTATAATTACTTTGTGTGCATGAATGTGTTATAGTCATGTGTATATCCAAGTATCCAACTGACTGCCATTGCATTTTTTGCAGTGCTTTCCATCTTAGCTACAACATGCTCTTGAATCAGATAAGATGTGAAGATGGTGATCCTGAAAATTTGCTTAGGAATTCATTTTATCAATTTCAAGCAGACCGAGCAATTCCTGATCTTGAGGTTAGTTGAGTACTTAAGTGGTAGTAATTGATCATTAATCTTTAGTACTACTTCCCAACCATTCTTTTGAAAAACCTTCCTGCAGAAGCAAGTAAGGTTACTTGCAGAAGAGAGAGATTCAATTGTTCTTGAGGAAGAAGATAGTTTAGAGGATTATTATTCTCTGTTACAGCAGTACAAGAGCCTGAAGAGGGATGTGCATGACATAGTCCTCTCTCCGAAGTATTGCTTACCTTTTCTGCAGCCTGGAAGGATTGCCAGCCTGTACTACACAAATACAAGCGAGGATATTCCATCCTTTTCAATCAATGAAAACGTGACATGGGGAGTCATACTAAACTTTGAGAGGGTAAAATGCCATTCTGAAGGTGCGAGTTCAGTTTTCTATCATCCTTTGAATTTCATTTGCTTCTTGAGTATGTATGCAGCTCTTAAATAGTTAAATGTTTTTTCAGATGATGTAGATAAGAAGCCAGAGGACGCCGACTACACAGTAGATATTCTCACACGATGTGTGGTGCATAAAGATGATCTTGGTAAAAGATCAACTAAAGTTGTTCCCTTAAAGTCTCCTGGGGAAGCTGCTGTTGTTTCTGTTCCATTATCCAAGGTAAGCTTTTTGTGACTATTATGCTATAGTGGATTTCCTTCCACGGAATCACGATTGAAGCATGCACTTCAATGGCTCTTCTATTGCCCTTTTTAAATATTTGTGCATGTTATTTATATTCATTTTTAAATATTTTTTGCTTTTTTTTAGTATCAGTAATTGGTTGGGCAATAATGTTACCTTTGCTGCTCCTTCAGCATTCGATGAACCATTTTGATAATGACAATTGTGGATATGATCTCTGCTGAGTAGTTTATTTTATCATCATCGCCACTTAATGCTAAGTTTTTTTAATCATCACCATCATCACCGTCACTTAATGCTAAGTAGTTTTATCATCATCGCCACTTAATGCTAAGTTTTTTTAATCATCACCATCATCACCGTCACTTAATGCTAAGTAGTTGGAATCAGTGGCATTAAATATATACCACCAACTAATCAAGCTTGAGAACTTGGACTCTTGGAGCACATTCATTTCTTTCTTTTTCTTCCTTCATTTTGGTGGTTTGTTCATTTTCTGCTTTGAAATAGTTGTACAAACAGTACGCTAGAAATAATGTGTAGTCCTGATGTATGTCTCAACAGATCGAAAGTTTGTCTAACCGTCGTCTGACAATACCAAAGGACCTTTTACCGTCGGAAATTCGAAATAATACCTTGAAAAAGCTTTCTAATTTTATCTCTAGCCATGAAAAGGATGGGATTCTCTTAGACCCGGATACTGACATGAAGGTATACAAAGCTTATTATCTGTTTTAACTCTTCTAGGTGAGCATTCAACTAACACCTGTTCTGTTCTTCAGGTCAAAAATAGTTCATACGTCAAGGCTGCGCGCAGAATAGAGGCATTGGAGAGACAAATTGAAAAGCATGGCATAGCAAAATCACCCATAATTGAGGAAAAGCTTAAAGTTTTGCACAAAAAGAAAGAGCTTACTGCCAGAATAAAATCAATCAAGAAGCTAATGCGTTCATCCACGGTCTTAGCTTTCAAAGATGAGCTTAAAGCCAGAAAAAGAGTCTTAAGGAGACTTGGGTAACAAAATCACCTCCCCATATATGCACGCTAAAATCTTCTCCTCTTGGTTTGTTTAATACTCATATTTTCAAGTAAACATGGTATCTTTTGTTCAAAATTAAATAAAAAACTTGCTAGTATGCCATCCTCCCCATTTGTCTTGTCATCACATTTTCTTCTTAAAATATAGGATCCCTACAATGTTTTTTTGTTTGTTTTTGTGAACGTACAGATATATCAGCAGGGATGATGTTGTGGAGTTAAAGGGGAAAGTAGCTTGTGAGATCAGCAGTGCAGATGAGTTGACCCTGACTGAGCTTATGTTTAACGGTATTTTCAAAGAAGTCAAAGTAGAGGAAATGGTTTCTCTGCTTTCTTGTTTTGTATGGCGAGAGAAACTTAACGATGCTCAGAAGCCCCGTGATGAACTTGCGTTACTGGTCACACAGTTACAAGAAACAGCCCGCAGGGTTGCCAAAGTTCAGCTAGAGTGCAAGGTATTTCGTTTTTTGATCCTCACCATTGCCATTTTGGGTTTTTTTTCGTTGAGGATTTTAGAGGGGAAGATTGCTTTTTGTTCTAATTTATCTGTTTTCATTACTCATATTCTAGAAATAACTCCTTTCTCCCTCTAAAGTATGTTTCACCAAACTGCAACATTAAATTTTCATAAGGTAGAACTGTTAGAAATAATCAAATCTAGCTATGTTTTAAACTTTATGTGTTGGTTTAACTAAATTTTACAGAGTATATGCTTAGCTTGTTGTGAACACTTTTTTAGGAATGCATTAAGTATACTGGAAACTAGGCTCGTTGTTCAGTTATGTCTTTTTTAGGGACAGATGGATTGCATGTCCATTAGTTTGCAAGTTGGTTTTACAATATCAGCCTTGTAATGAAACATGACAATAACAAGGCTAAAATTGCATTTCAGCACCTGAATTTTGACATTTAACTTATGGAAGGACCAATAATCAAAAGCTGCTTTTAAAGACTTAAACTTCACGTTTTGTTGCCCATAGAAGGGATTTTTAACAGATTTTATTGGAATGGACTGTTACAGTTAACGGTGCGACTCAAAATCAATAGATATACAATAATACTGTACTAATTTTTTAAAATAATTTTAAACTCGTCCGCGGCCTGTCTCATGCTTTTTAGAACATGAAGTCCAAGCCTCTTGACAATTTGAATATTCTATCGGAGCCCATGTAAACGGTCCCACCTACTTGGACCTTGCACCTGGAAAATCTAAGGGAAGTAGTCCTAAAAAATCAAATCCATGACCCTCTATTTGAAATGAAACATAATTTATATTAACGCAACATGATTAGGTGATTTTATAAGGCTCATTCTCTGTAGTTGTCATGTCAATGGCATTATAAGTTTTTTTTTGCTGTTATGCTTGTTACAGGTTGAAATAGATGTGGAAAAATTTGTGAGTTCTTTCCGACCTGATATCATGGAAGCTATTTATGCTTGGGCCAAGGGATCAAAGTTTTATGACATCATGGAATTCACTCACGTCTTTGAAGGGAGTTTAATTAGGGCTATTAGGAGATTGGAGGAAGTTCTTCAACAGCTTATACAGGCCGCACAATCTATTGGGGAAACTGAACTTGAAGCCAAATTCGAAGATGCTGTTAGCAAGATCAAGAGGGACATCGTCTTCGCTGCTTCACTTTACCTGTAAATGAAGTTGGTGCTTGTTTGGCAAATGTCGAACTACAATGGCATACATACCCTGGGTGGATTCTTCTCTAAAGGGAAGAGAGTCATGGAGACACCCGGTAAGTTTAAGATGTACTGCACTTTTTATGGTATCTCTCTTTCATAGATTACCCACTTTTTTTAGGAAAGATGACACGTTAGGCTTCCATTTTTGTCATGTATGGTGGTATGAAAAACACTAGTGACTAGACTAATTTAAACTGATTGGCTATCTGATTAGTTAAAGCTTAACAATTTCATTGGATGGGTTTGGTTAAATTTTGATATTAAGTTCAGGCACAATCCCTATCCCCCGGCCAGCCCGCTTCGGTCAAATTTAGAGCAAAGTTACTGAGTAATGAGACAATCAGTTTGTCTCTGTTTAAGGTTTTGAAGTGTTACAATAACCCGTTTGGTTGAATCTGTTTTAATAATGAATGATTTACTCCGATTATGGTCACCTATGAAATGTTATCTCGCATGATTCACATCACCTTTTGTATTACATCCAAATAGTACAGGTATAAGAACATATATAGAATTTCAAAATGAGTGACATAAGGTTCAAATCCCTTGCGTGAATGGATGTGTCAAATTCTGGTATAAGAGTACTTTTTGTTTTAATGTTACATTATAATTATGTGGGACATTGTGATTTTACAAAATCATAGAAACAATGAACCCAACAAAAGTGGAGCAATAAGTTATCATTGCAGAAGCTGCTGTTGTCACATCTCTTAACTTGGTTGAGCAGCTGCTAGCTGAATTTGAATCAATGCCTGAAAAAGCATAAAGAAATCTGTTCTGGCCTTTTTGGGAAATTAAATTTGGATTTCAATTTCAAATTTGACCCAAGTTACATGTTTAGAAATCCAAAAAAAAGGGTATGGATTGGGGTCCAAGAATTCAAATGAATTACTAGTTTCCAAATACTACCTTAAGTCATTTCATAATGAACAAATATGAAGTTACGAACCAACATAGAGGTCTTTGAATAGCTATTTTTGTTAGGTTGATTTTTTAGGGTGTAGCTATAAGTTTTAAATGACCATCTCTTAGCACAAGCTATTAGGAGCTATAAGTTTTTTGTTTGGATAGGAGGGACCAAATTTAATAAAGTGAAGAGAGAGAGAGAGAGAGTATTGTAGAGGAGTGGATGGTATGGTGTTTGGATTGAAAATTTTGAGGGATGGAATAATAAAGGATGAGGAATAAGTTTTGTTTGGATTGAATGGAAAATGAATGGAGGGGGTATATTTTTAATGTAAAATTAGTTTATAAGGAGGAATTAGTATCCTATCCCTCCATTTTACTCCAATTTGGAGGGAATAGAATACATTGGAGAGTAAAGGAAAGGTAATACCCTCCTAATCCTCTCCCCTCCAAACACACTTCCATTGCAATCAAAGAATGAAATGCCTCCCTCCTTTCGTTTACCTCCCATTCCCTTCAATCCAAACACACCCGGACGGAAGGGCATGTGATGGAAGGGTTAAAGAAATGAATGATTTTGTTTTTGGTTCAAAAGAGGAGGGGAGGGGATTGGGGGGTGATTTTGGATTCCTTTCCCTCCAGAATCTTTAGACCAAACAAGGGAAGATGCTGATTTTCCTCCCTTTCCCTCAAACCAAACAGACCCATAGGGGGGTTGGGGAGAAGGGTCCCTTTTAATTCATTTCATCTCATTTCATTAAAGTTTAATGCCAGTATCATTTGAACCGTGCCCAAGTTACGCCTGAGCAACAAAAAGAACAGTTGTGTGCATCGCGTGCATCATATACATAATACCCCGGAGTATATATATACGATGTTATACCGGGAACACATCCAAAGTAGTTGAAAAGGAGTCCACATCTAGCAGGCAACATTTGAGCTTCATTGATATCAATCCCAGCCTTCTCTGCTTCATTGCTGCCTCTGATGCTGACCATTTGGCACAAACATGCCGGCATGTTCTCTATCATCTCTTTCAGGGGATCGCAGCAGCTGCTAGGCGGGCCCTGGCTTCCGTTCAGGTAATTCAAACAGGGCACCAGCTTGTTCAAGCACTCGTTCTGGTTCGCGTTTCGAGTCTGATTCGTATCTCCTGCTGCTTCAAAACATGATGATGACCAAAGCATTGTCATGCCAACAAAAATGGCCCCTAATACACGTCTCGCGTTTCTCATCTTCTGGTATCTCATCTGCTGGCTGGTTTGATTCTCTATATTTAGTTCTGCTTTGGTGTCTTTATATATATATAGGGCTGCTTTTTTTATAGCTTCTTTTTATAGTTTTGTTTGGTTTTTATGATTGAGAGTTGGCGATCAAACACTGCTCTCCCTTCTGGATTATGGCTCTATGGCAGTAACATAGACAGTTGAGCTACATCAAATTTATCTATATATCACAATGAAGCCAATGTCCATATGGTGTTGGATGAGTTGAAAATCAAACAAAAAAGTAGAATTTATTTTGAATGATCCAGCAATTTTAACCCAAACCTAAACATGGTAGTATTACTTTTTTAGTTTATTTTTGATAAATGATTTGATTTAACCATAACTGATCTTTGATGCTCCTCTCGGTCTAAAAAAGACTTTAGTTTTACGCCCCAAAAAGACTCCTCTTTCCTTTTATGGAAAACTTAAAACTTACGTGATTCATAATCTTTTTCTCTTCGGTTTACTTTCCTTAAATTTTGTGTCAAGTAAATCAAGAGTCTTTTTTTCGAAAAAGAGGAATTTACTTGTTACTATCATCGTTATTGTGCATCTGTATTGTCGATGTCAATATTGATGATCTTATTTACGGCGGGTGGGAGTGATTATCTTACAAAAAAGTTTCAATTTTTTTTAATAAAATGCAATATAATTATTACTACCTTCGTCTCAGTGTATTTGTCTCGATTTTTAAACTCCAATTACTCTCAATTTGAATAGCATATTAGTACAATGAAATAAAATTATAAAAGTTATCATCAAAGTAACTCTAATAAAATCATTCTTTTATATGGATATACATAATGGTTTTATTTAATTAAAGCTTAAAGGTTATTCAATTTGACTCAGATATACACTATGATGGAGGGTGTATTTAATTGGCAATCATATTTTTTACAAGATCAAATTTTATTTACTTTCTATATCTATTTTTGTTAATTATTTGATAAATTATATAATCATATCACTACTTATTTTTTAGAGCTTATATAATTTTTTTCTAAAATTTCACTTTAGTTTTCTTATAAATTGAATGAAAAATAAATTCAAACTAAAACATGCCGCATCAAAGGGGTGATGAAAAATGTTAGAGCTTCCAAATTGGTCAGTCAAATCAAATTTGGGTTTGGATTACTTCAGACTCGAATACATTCAACTCCTGACTAGAAACTGTATGTTCATGATTTGGGCTCAGTTCGAATTGGTGATTGGGGGTTTGAAGTAACCTAACATTTTAGTTTTATATTAAAAATAAAAAGTATCAAAATATACATTAAAGCTAGTGTACATTTTACTTTTATTTTTAAGTACATTTTTCATATATACCACAATGTTACAAATAAAACTCGTATAAAAAATTAAACACATAATTTTTTTGAAAAAGAAATATAAAAATAAAATATAACTAAAAACTCATTAAAAAAATAAATTTATGCATAAAAAACGTAACATAAAAAACATAATATTATAAAGCTACATTTATGGTCTCACACTTAAAATAAAAACGAGTAGATGGAATCAATTTTTGTGAAGTCTACAAAATCGGTTTAACCTTTTTTTGGCCTACAAATAGTAAAATGTTTTTTAATTTGTTTAAAGTCAAAGGTGTGGACTGTGGAACATGGGCAAAGAAATATTGTGAATCGGTGCATGCATCCGATTGGGGGAAAAGTCGCAATGCACACGCAGGTGTCCCCATAAAAATAATAAATAAATAGATTTTTTTTTGAAGAAATAGATAAATAGAATTAAACTCACGATAATATCAATGTTTGTAAATAAATGTAAGAAAGTGATGCCAATATTAAAGTCAAACTCTAGATACCCCTAACATGTGATTCATAAAAAAAGTTGTGCACTTTCTTCTACAAATTTTGAAATTCACATTTGATTTTAATCATCAATAAAAATTACATGATTAAAATTTGTACCAAAGAAAATTCGTACTGCCTATGCATCACTCTTTTAAAAGAAATACAAAATAAAATCTTTAAAGATTTGCATTTTTTCTACAAATTCTAGAGTTCACATTTGATTTTTATCGATGATAAAAATTACGTGATTAAAATTTGCGTGAAAGAGAAGTCGTATTCCCTATGCATCATTCCTTAAAAGGAATACAGAGTAAAAGCTTTAATGTGAAGTGTCATAAAATAGAAAGTTAAAAACTTAAATATGAGATAATAAAATATTGAAATGTCGTTTCATCCGTCTTAAAAAATCTTACAAAATATTTTTTTAGTAGCTCTCGTATTCATTGGTATAGTATCTGTTCAATCTTTATAATTTCAAAAAGGTAAAATTATGTTTTTAAAAGATATAAAAAAATGGTAAACCACAAAGTTTCAAAATATATAGCATGACAAACAGACTTTTTTGTTAGACTAGAAAAAATTGTACACAATAACTATTCACCAAACACCTCTAGCATATGTTTGGCCAACCATTAACTTAAATCATCTTTTGACAAAACAACCCCTTCTTTTCCTCTCTTATGTTTTTTCTTTGTCCCAATTCATCTTTTTCACCGTTTTTTGGGCAGACACGATGACAAAACTTTCTTTATGTCTTGTTGGTGCAAGTTAATGTACAAAAAGTATTTTTCCAATGAAGAAAAAAAAATAAGAGCACATGAAAGTGAGTCAAGATCAAAGATAAACCATAAAAGTTGCTTTAATTTTATATATATATATATATAGACACACACACACATCATTGAAAAGAAGAAGCTTTAAGATCATACCCCCTTCTTCCAAATAGTAAAAAAAGTAAAGGCTTAAATGATACTGTATGATTTTAATTCTGAGAATATATGGATGATTTATTGTTTGAGAACCCTTTCAGGTTGTTTTTATTTTTCACCTCTAAAATTTACATTGCTTTCTTTTTTTATCTCTCTCCGACTCTACATCAATCTCTGATTAATTTTTTTGTTTTAATTAAAAAAAACTGATGTGACAAGCAAAATATCAGACGTGGAAATGTCTAACATTTTGCGAGTCATGCCATTTTTTCATTAAAAAAACAGAGATTATTGGAGAGTCGGAAAGCGAGTTTTAAGAAAGGCTTAATACAAAATGTCAGGGGCCTAAAAAACAAACAAACAAAACCTTATATTTGTAGGGGAAAAACATATTTAACCCAAAACTAAATAGCAGCATTAAATAAAGAGACAATTACCCATCAAGCTTCTCAACACTGTTTCTTCTTCTACTTGGTTGTTGAAACCCATCCTTATCTTCATGTCGAGAAGAAGAACTCGCCAATTCTTATGGTACATACATTGTCCTCCAAACAGTTTTCCTTTCATGGACCTACGCTCTGTCCTTCCTCTCAAGCTATAGTCTCAATCCAAGCAAGCCTTGAGCTTGAGCTGCAGGGAGTGATGGTGGCATGTGTCAAGCTTCTTCATCTGTGCAACTTGGAGGGTCTGAAAGTGGATGGCCTGGACTGACATTATCACTTTGGGGAAGCTTCATCTTTGGTGAAAGCATCTTGGCTTCTTCGTTTGTGTATATGAAGATTTTTCTGACCATGCAGCAGAACTCGCTGTATACATGCATAGAATTCATGAGAAAGCCAAGAAAAATATCAACTTTAATCAGTAAATTCATATATTTATGCATATGTTGTAGTGTTATAGTAATAACACTGAAATAAATGCAAAAGGACTCAACTGCCAAGGATCATCTCCGACCATCATCATGTCGTCTTCATCATCTGTGTACACAACCTGCCATTTCTTGACTGACCCACACAGCTCACCTTCAATCTCAAACATTTTTTCTAATTTCTTCAGCAAATCATCATATCCATTGTACCCGGTCACGTCTACTGCTCTCCCGACTGCCTTCCCTTGCATGTGAACCTACACCACCCCCCAAAAAATAAAAATATTATACTGCAGTTAATGAATCAAAATGATTGGTTTGGTTGAGTAAAGGCTTTTCAAGACTTTAGAGAAACCAAATGAGATTATTGCAACCTAGAAATTTTATGATTTTATACTCCTGCATCATTTCTGTTAAAAAGAATGATATTAAAAAGGAGTAAAGATAATTTTTCAATTCACTTATACAAGTCATGGGCTATGTACCTTAGTGCAGCTCCTAATTTGCTTGCTTTGAGATTCATGGGTGGATCTCAAAGATGATCTCTCAGGATCAATGTCAGACCTAGTTGGGTATGATGGTTCGGAAAGTTGTTCAGATTCAGTATCAAAAGGTGGGTTTGGATGGTTCTCTTGAGGTGGTGCAGCAACCGCATGTGACGTGTCATTTGTTGAATGGCCCAGCAACTCAAACCCAAACAGTTTGCAGCCATTCCCCTGTCTCCTTTCAGTGGCTGGTGCAGCCGAGTCTGTTTTAGACTTAGTTAGACAGAGAAAGGTTTAACTGAAGGAAATGAATCATTCTTGTAGTTACCTGCTGGGTTGTTGGCATTTGACTCAAAAGAGAGTTTGAGTGATGGATATGATTCTGGATCGCATCGTGAGAGTGGTAATGGAGAATCAGCAATTGAATTCCATGTACCTATTCATTAGCAAGCATGAAGAGGCTTTTAGGTTATCAGATATAATATTGATAATATTCTCAAATAATGCAAAAGAATTTTATATACTCCATCAAAAAAATTACACCTTGTGGAAGAAATTCTTGTGCAGGTGAAGCTGAAATGGTTAGGCGTGAACGTTTGTTCCTATGGTGATGAAGTTGAGGATTTTGAGGTGGCAATGTTGCCACAAGTGGTTCAATCTCCCATGGGGATACCCTTTCAGGACGGAGAACTGATGATGGCTCGTCCCATTGAACCTGAAACAAATAAAAGCAGAAAATGGATATTTGGTTTTTACCCAAAACTTACTAAAATGACCAAAGGGGAAACAAAGAAACAAATGTAGGAAAGAGCCCCTGGTGAAACATTTCTTTAAAAGGAAGTAAAAAAACGGTTTCATTTTTTTTCGTATGTCCCAAAACTATCATAAAGGATTATGTAGGTCCTGTTATTTCTCTCATTTGAATACATCTCAACCATACAATTTCAAGATTTTTAAAAACGTATAAAAGTCAAATGAAGAGTTACATAGGGACAGAGGTAATATGAAATAATTGAAGAAACATCAGTGAAAATACAATCACCTTTAGAGCTCTCCATTTAGAATCTGCCCATCTAGATGTCGTCTCATCTCCAACGCCGATGATGGTCCCACTGAACCTGCATAAGGATGTCAATAACCCTGAGACACATTCATTTAATCGAGCTAATCTAACCAAAATTTCAGCAAAGCCAAATCCCCATAGACCTAAAAAAAACTCGGATTGTGAAAATACCTTCTTTCCAGGACTTCCTCGCCTTCAAACACCATCTTGAACCTCATTCCGACAGAAAACTTGTTATTTTGTGCTTCAAGATATTTGTTCACACTCACAACAAACTGAGATGGGCTTGTCCTGGTGGGCATCAGGCATTTAGTTGCTCAATACCAAAAACAAAAATTAATACCAATGAAACTACTTTTTCTGTACTGAGGTAGTAAAATGCGCGTGCACACAGGCACACACACACACACACACATTGAGCACAACCTTGGCTTGTAAAAAACAGAGAAAAAAGTCCCTGTTGAGATGGCATGTGAAGCAGTGGCAAGAACTCCCAGATGCATGCTGTGACTTGATATAACAGAAGATGATGTATTGTTTAGCTGTCTCATATGCCTTCTAACACCAACTCTAAGCTCCCTATTTTCACCTCTGTATTTAGAAAAAAATTGCATCTTGTGTATTATAAGACAATAATCTACTTGGTGATTGCATGAATATACTTAATAATCATCAAACTCGCCTGAGGAAGATGAAGGCATCTCCAGCTACTAATTTCTTTGCACTAACAAAAACACTCCACCCAGTCGTGAGTAAGTGACGCCTTGGTTGACCTGACATTAGGGGATGTCTTATTTTTCTTTCAAAACAACTTAAAGCTAAACACAACTAGATTGGGTTGATGCTAAATAGAGTTAGAGATGAATGGGGAATTGGGGATAGAGAGAAGCTTAACCCAAAAGCAAAGTTACCACGAAAGATGTGACGAAAATGCCACTGATTGCCATGAAGATCAGTAGAAACCAACTCCTGCCAAGGTGGCTGTTGAGACATATCCTGATACCCAAGCAATATGTAAATACAAAGTAGGAGATTTAAGTTCGAATGAAGTGCTCGAGTGAAATGCTTAATTGCTAATAATGAAGACGAAGAAAAAGAAGAAGAAGAAGAAGAAGAAGAATACCAATGGGGGCAAACATTCATCTGCATGTCTCCTGAGAACAGAAAAGCCACCATGGGTGCTTGTATCAGATGCAGTAAGTGTTTTACAAAATGAATGCATTTCAAATTGTTGAGGTTCAGGAAGAGGGGGATCGGGACTTGTTATCTCACTTTGCTGCTTCCACAGAGAAAAATGAAAATGAAACATGATGTTAAGCCAATTTTTATTTAATCAATATTGACACAAACGTTTTAAGGAGAGTTAAAACTCACATCGGTTTCAGGAATCAAAGTCAATTGGGCATACACCTCATCCGTTTCAGGTTCAGCCTACAGCACAAGCAGAGAGGTACTGAATTTAATGGAAGCACATACAGAGGCTACTCCCACACCCCAACCCCCCAAAAAAATGCATGAAGTAAACTTGCCTGAAGAAGGACATTCATTACTCTGCACAGAATTTTATCTGGTAAATTGAATGAAGGAATCTGCTGCTCTATTCCCTGATGGGTAGATGCTTCAAGCTGTAACAGATTAAAATGAAA
The DNA here is from genome assembly GCA_900332095.2 of Cuscuta campestris. Classification (NCBI taxonomy): domain Eukaryota; kingdom Viridiplantae; phylum Streptophyta; class Magnoliopsida; order Solanales; family Convolvulaceae; genus Cuscuta; species Cuscuta campestris. The sequence goes on from OOIL02003702.1 coordinate 729,007, forward strand.
GACAGGGAAAAAATGAATTCAACAGTCTCGGTGTGTGTTTGGGATAGTTAGAATGATAGATTATTTCATCAATCAATTATTATCAAACTCAGTTTCTCATTTTGGATACACGTTGTTGAAAGTGATTTGAAAATACTCCGTAATTAATTTCATTCAGATGCAACAAAAAATATCTCTTACTGTAGGTTTCCAAGCAATCTCTCCTTCTATATCAAAATCATGAAGCAGAGGAAAGAGTGAATGTTCGTGACATGAAGCCAAGAGAGTGATACCTGTTCCATGTGACCTTGTGGAAAATAGTAAACTCTTTCTCCTTCACGAGGAACTGTGACAAGTGGTCCAGCGCATGCATGCCACAGCTCCTTGTACAATGCATCACTCGAAGACCCTGTTGCAAAAGCTCATCTAATGTAAGTCGGAAAAGGCAAGTGCAAAAAAAAAAGAGTTGCAGCCAAGTAACTTGTCAATAAAAACGCATGAAATCCATGTCAACCACTTTCACATGATGGATTCTTAAGCTTTTCAACAGGAAACAATGATAAATTACACCAAATGATCACGATCAAACAAAGCAAGTTAAAGAAAACCTGATCAAGCAAAAAAATTAGAGGAAAAGTAACAACAGATTTCATAATCAATGACCAAACAGCACATGTGAAAGTGCATAGAAGAAAACAACACCAACCTGGATGATGCCCTCCAGTAAAATGATTTGTGGCAAGGTGTGCCATCATAAGACCAACGTGAACTCTTTTGTGTTTGATATTTAATCTCAATCTCACTTAGAAGAAAACCAGACGCTTGTTACCTAATACAAATGCTCCTGCTATGCCAAAAAAACAAAGAGACAGTAAGATCCAATTAATGGAAGTGGAACTAGGAAATAACCAATTAAAGAAAATAGTGAATGAACTGTAAGACATCTTAAACTCCGAATAAAAAAAGGTTAATCTTTACTTCAGAAAAACTGGTTACCCAACCCACAAACTTGTTCTAAGCATTACCCGAAGTTGCAACGCCACACTATCTCCACCTGTAATTCATGCTGAAATCTCACCTTATTCGGATTTCAATGGACCCGCTCCAGGTCACATTTTCCCAGGAAGACGGCAGTGGTTCTTTGACAATGAGACAAGTTCTGGGTCGAGCTTAAAATGAGAAACCTCGTTCGCAATGTGTAAGATGCGCTGAAAAATTGTTTGTTAATTAAGAAGAAGAAGGAGGAGGAGAAGATAAGAAACAGTATTTATTTTAAAAAAATCTGTTGAGCAAATCTGTTGCTGAGATGAAAGTAGAGCGAATCTGGAAAAGGTAAAATTTTGAGCTAACAAATCACCAAATGATAAGATCGAAGCAGGGAGAAGAGATCCATGGAGTTAAATAATTGCCATTGAAACAGGAAAAATGCTTCCACCGAAAAACAAGCACGAGAAGAAGGAATCAAAAACCTGGAACCAGACATAAATGGAAAGTTCAAGGAATCAAAACCTCACCTCAAAAAAGGAAACGAATTGAAAATATTTCAAGAATTGCAGCTGGAATCAACTGAGAGGGCAGCACCAGGAAAAGACTCGAACGGAGAAGGCAAGAGAGAAAGAGAGAGATCTGGAAAACAGTAGTTGGACACTTTCTCCTCTCTATCAATAGATGCGTGCATATCATTCCATGGATGCAATGAATCTATCCAATTCTTCTTCTTCTACTTCTTCCCCCACAGAAGAAATAAAGAAAGAAAATGAAAGATTGAATTTTTTGTTACTGGTACTATATTAAAAAAATCCCCCGGGGGGAGGGGTTTGTTTTAACTCGTTTTCTTTCTCTCTTTCTTTATTTTCTTTGCGAGTGTTGTTGAATGTTGGACTGTGTGGAGCAGTGGCGTCAAACAGGATAGACTTTGGAACGCAGCGAGACAGAGGCGTGGGGGGGTGGGGTAGAGCTACCCCCAGTGGGCCGCACACTGTAATGAATGTCCTTCCCGCATTTTCAGCGCCTTCACAGACCTTGTGTTCACTCGCCCCTCTACACCAGGCGCCCTAACCGTGCGGGAAAGAGACTCCGGCTGCTCCTCTCCGGTGCTAAGTCCGGCTCTAGGACGAACTAAGAATTGAAAATTGATCCGGCGAGAGCTGCAGGTTAGATCGAAATCTTAGGAGGTGTATTCAAGCAGCAGGATTCTGATATGGATTTTTTTGAATTTTGAAAGTGTGTAGGTATTCAATTCAGATTTTAAAAAGTCATTTAAAATCTGACTGTATTCAATTGAGATTTTAAAAAGTCCTTCTAAATGTGATAGTATTCAAAAAGTTGATAGATTTTTAAAGATTTTTAAAAATGTAGATTTTGATGGATTTTTAAGCATTGGGTATAAATATAAATCCATTCCCAAATCTCACCCAAAAACAAAAGATTTTATAAAATCTTCTGCCGTCTACTTCTTCAGTTTTCTTCGACCGTCATCTTCTTCATCGGCCTTCTTCTTCATCCTCTCCTCTGGTCGAAATCTGTTTTTGCCGATTACTCCATGGATTTGAGATGGTTGCTTCAGATTTTTGGAACTCTTGGTTTGCCTACAGCGGGGAATCTATATTAGAGGTTTTTATCGCTGATTTTGGAGTTGATTTGAAGAATTTGAAGGTCAACGCCATGTCTGACACTATTCATCGCGATTTTGTCTCAATGATTCAGCACGATCCAGACTTTTTTTATGGCTAATTGTCTGAGACTTTGAGCGATTGGTAATCCTATTTCATGTTATGAGGTTGGATTTCAATCCCATTTGATTATTCAGTCGATTCAAGAAATTTTGGGTAGCGTTCTTACTGTTCAACGCGAAACTTTGGAATACGATTTTCATCAGGATTAGGTTTGTTTGTGGCCAAATATTTATGGAATCTTGGGTGTTATTTTGAGGTGTTTGTTGATGCTTTATTCAACAACAATCCTTTGTGTTTGGGTTTCATTGTGATACTCAATTGCGTGCTGGTTTTTTGCTATAAGTTTGGCACCATACAATCTGTATTTTGCTTTTGATTTTAAGGATTGATTGGAGACATGGAACCCATGTTAGTTCTGGTTTGTGTGTTCCACTCTGTGTTTTGTGATGGTGAACTGATTTTGTAAGTGATTGGAACTATTGTTTGTTTTGTGAGTGACCTATTGCCCTGTGAACCTGCTGCTGTTTTTGTGGAAAACAATGCCTGGGAGCTGCTTGGCTGGTCTGCGTGGGTTGGGAACATAGTACTGATTTGATGAACATGTATAAATAATCTATATATTATAAACAATCAAACAGAATCTTATAAAATCTTGCTGATAAAATATATTAAAATCTATCAAAATCTGCATAGACTTAAAACAGTCCATAGATTTTGCATAATCTAAAGATTTTAAACAATCTATCGAAATCTTTCATAATCCATATTAAATACACCTCCCGTGTCAGTTCATTTTTTTCCACGTAGTATCAGTATTAAAGTCCAATTTATTTCTCTCAGCGACTTCGAGGATGAAGCTCATCTTTTTTTAAGAAGAGAGAATCGAAACATTTTAATAAATTTTTTTGTTCTTTCGCAACAGTAATAAAAGACGGTCATGAAATGAAACTGATTGGCAAGTTTCACTCTATAGTTGATGGGTTTTAATTTATTTTGTTTGCTTACAACTGATTGAATTGTTAGGGCTTTTGTGATACATCAACCACAAGAATTGAATTGATTCAAAGATGATATATGTCATTAATTATTCAATTTTTAATATATCTCAAAATCATAATGGTGATGAGTTATGTATGAATGAAGAGAGTAATATTGACTAGCGACTAGTCTATTCCTCTACCTTTCAAAAAAATAAGGTTAGATGGATTTTTCGAAAAGTCATCGGAACTAAACACGTATGAGCTCAAAATAATACTCCTTGCATGCATCTCAAAACTCTTTTGTCGGTTTGAATAAGATGTATTTATTTTATTAAAGGGAGGAGACCCCGAGCAAAGAGACTAATCACTAACAGTAACTCGTTTTAGAGAAGAAGTACTCATGAAGTCATCCTCAATGAGTTTAATTATACTGGGCAGAAGGACCACATGAATACTCTAGTTAGGCTCTTGAAGGACACCAAAGCCCGACATTCGATTCACAACTGAATTATGTTCGCAATGGATATAACATAACATGATCCCTTAAACTTGTCTTTCCACTCTGTGATCTCTTCAAGAATAATACAAGCGGAGTCCCTGAAAAGATTTGCTCATTTATCTACTTGATCACCTCAGCTCAACAACATCCACTTACACTTCAATGCCACACACACCATGATTCTAGGGCCTACTCGAGACCTTTAGCAATAGCAACACATACACAATAAACAAAGCACAGATTTACAATCAGAAGTTTATCCAATCGATGCCAACTCCACGTCGATTAGAGTCTAAATTACATCTAAAGACCTCCCAAATTCACAAAACTCCCCCAAAATCTTATCTATAAATTACCTTACTCTTACTAATTTTAAAAATCCCGCCTCACACAACTTTCTACCCACTTTAATCTTAATTCTCTTAACTTGTCTTCACCCATGTATGTTCCTACCAGTGATACTCTTTGCAGTGATAAATCCCATGCAAAGAGAAAGCACACACCATAACATAAGGCAATCAAACCCTCAAAGACAGAATTATTGAAGCAATCCTACGACATTCCACAAAAAGTCTTAGGCATGTACACAACTCAGAAGCGGATTATCATCATTCTCGGAGGAAAAGAGTGGTCATATAGAACTCTCAAATTAATACTCTCTAATACTTTATAAGTTTATATACTCCAAGCTTAATGTAATAGCCTTGTTGTTACGTCAGTAGCTTTTAGGTCGAGCTAGCAACAAAAGAATTGAGGAAAACATGTGGAGGAGATTCACATGTTGTCTCACGGTACTGAAAACAAGATTAAACACGATTGTCTGGGCCCATTCATTAGTGATAAAGAAATATATAGACTATAATGATTATTTAGAAAAATATCAATTACAATCCTACTGTAATTGCAATGTGCCAACATTAGATCTCAAATATCAACGCTAGTAGATATTGATACCACCATGTCAACTATAACTACTCATGTAAAGTCTCATTTGAAGGGATCGGATTGTTAACTATTTGATAGCCTTGTCGTATATGATTTGCCATCGAAATTATTTTACATAGTAATAACAATTAGAGCACGGATACTTCCACCTATCATTTGGTGAATTTGTGTTATATTTTAGCAATTAGTGTTGATTTTATGTTATATTTTGGTAATTAGTGTAAGAACTCATCCTACTATTAGAAACCTGGTAAAAGTTATTAGCCTAATTCAACTAATTTATACCTTCAAAGATAATAACTCAATTGAGAAATCCTAGAGTTATAAACATAACTATCACAAAAAACACAACCTTACTATTTGTGTACTTTACCAAAAGAATAAAATAACTTTATATGACTATAAAATAAAAATTTAAATATAAAATGGCAACTTTATGTGTTTTGGGATTATTATGTTTGTGGCTCTAGCAGTTCTCTACTCAATTACCTCACATCAACCAGTTGTCCAATCAAGCGTCGAAGAACTCTACATATGATGTTGATGTTTAAAAGTGTTGTATATTATTCGTAATTAAAATTAAATTTACCTAAATAGGATATTATTCTATGAAGGACATGTTGTTTGTGTTGTTTTTTTAGTCTCACATCCATCAACGTAGTATATTCCTTGCCACTATGCAACATGCTAGACATGATCTTTGTGAAATAATTTTTCTAGAAACAATGAAACATTGAAAAGATAGTTCTAAATTTAAAGTCTAAATAATTAAAGTTAAATGCCTTAATTTGGCAAGTGGCCTGTATGGGTGAATTACTGAATTTGACCTCTGGGCTGAGTACATTTTTAAAACATAATTGGGGTATGCTAAAAAATAAATTAGGGCTCGTTTCAAATGGTCTGGACAACCCCTAATTGGGCCGTTTATCAGGCCTATCCTTAGCACCAACAGACGTAGAATCAAAGCAGGAAGGAACCAGACCAGAGAAATACGAAGTAATGGGCCGCAAGAGGAAGACTGCGACTCATTTAACTTATTTTTTAAGCTTATTATTTATTTTTATTAAAATCAAATCAGACTAAATTAAATTAGATGAGATCAAAATCAATATTTTATAATATTTATAAAATAAATATTTTTAAAATATTATTTTATATAATTAATATATAATATATATTTTATTTAATTATATGTCAAAAGTTGAAAAAGTTGACTAAAAAAATTAAAATTGGACAAATACTCAGGGGCGTAGGTAGTAATTTTTATTAATGACAATAATTTTTTAGGTATTTCTTTTAATTTTTTTAGGTACAAGTATACATATTAATATTTAGATAAAAACATAAAAAAATTTATTTATTTTCTTTTTGAACTATTTTTATAAATTTATAAAATAAGTATACTAGATACTACTTATATTGCTTTATCTAAATAATTGGAAATTTTATTGAAATCAACACAATCCATATATATTCTATTGCTTGACATAATAGCAAAATGTTAATTAGTTGAAGTGGATGGTGTATCTCCTAGCATACCCGAAGGCTCAGAAAAATTCACTATATTTTAGTGTTATATATGTAAATTTTCCAATATAAAATGTTAAAAAAAATTTGGCCAGTAAAATATTGTGTCCGGTCCGGTTGGGCTGCTCAGCTTGGCCTTCCCTGGGCCGACCCTGAAGGAGTTGAATGAATATATGTAATGGACTATTGTGGATTTGAAGAGCTACGAACCTTTTGAAGAAGCTCACTATATTTGGCCAAATAAGACGGGAGGAGACCCGTATGTAGCGGAGTGGAGATATGTGGTTGATGTCTTGTACTCCCTCCGTTCCACAAAACCCTTCCTCTTTCGTTTTTTTGCTTTCCACAAAACACTTCTACTTTCTATTAAAAAACCACTTTTACCCCTACTTTTCCATACCCTACCTATCACATCATACTTTTTCACTAATAACCAAACTATCACATCTTACTTTTTTCCATCACATCAGGGGCAAAATTGAAAAGTCAACCAAAATTACATTTTCCTTATTTTTGCCAAAAGTCAAAACTGGAAGTGTTTAAAGGAACGGAGGGAGTATTAAAAATCATACTGACAGGAAAACAGTGTTGAACAACGTGTCTCACAGAATTGTTGTGTTGCGGTGCAAGATGGTGAAACATCTGAATAAATGAACCTCTGTTTTGACCTCATTTTAATCAAACCTTCTTAGATACACTAACAGACTGACATCCGGGAAAAGAGTAAGGTGAAAAGTGTGGTCAAAATTGTGGTCCCCCAATTGCGAATATAAGTCTTACTCCCTCCGTCCCAAAATATTCACAACATTTTCTTTTTCAGCAGTCGCGGGAATTTTTGTTTATTTCTAAGTTTTCAATAGTTATTTGATAAAATAAAATATTCTTGACACTTCTTATTTCGAAGAACTTTTCATGTAGTTTTTTGATATGTAAATTTTATTTTTTATTTCAATACCAATATGTAAATAAAATGAATTGAAAAAGTTTGATATTTTGTTTTGGAAATACAAATGTGACAAATATTTAGGGACGGATGTAGTAATAAACAGATAGAAAAAAATTACACCCTCGTCCATTGGTGTTTGTTTACTTGTAACTTTTTTCTGGTCAAAATTTGTAAAGTTTGACCTCAAATTAAATGAAAATGATGATAAATTTTGATACAAAAATAATTTTATTAAATTTATTATATTAAATATTTTCAAAATACTATGTTATTTAATTAATATATAAGATATTTTTTATTTAATTATAGATCAAATGTTAAAAATAGTTGACTAAAAAAAATCAAAACTGGATAAATATTGAGGAGGGAGGTAGTAAGTCGGTAGGAAAAGAGGAGACTAGTGCACCACCACCACCCACTTGCCTTAGTAATATATTTGAGCAGAGAATATACTCTCTTATTTATACACTCCGTACCAAATGTGTGAATGGAGAATTTAGTTTTAAAGAAAGATCTCCACGAACACTTCTAATAATCTGCCTATATCTTTAATTTTTCTTTCTTTCTTTAACTTTACAAAAAAAAGAGAGAAGAAAATAGAAAAAGAATCATTAAATAAATATAATTCATCAGTTAAGTCGTCGCTGGTCGTTGGGGATCGGATGGATGAAGAGAGATCGTCAGGAAGAAGAAGGGAAGCAGGGAACATGCAGGGAGGAGGGGCTTGTGGAGAGGCGGCGCCGCCGGCGACCGTTGACTGGAGGGGCAGACCGGCGGATCCCCGCAAGCACGGCGGAATGACCGCCGCTGCCTTTGTTCTTGGTAATAACACAACTACTCCATCTCTGATCTTTACATAATCCTCCCATGCCCGGCCGCCATTCTTCTTTCTTTGTGTTTTTTTTTCTTTTTTCTTTTGTTAATATATCCTCATCAACATTCAAGCACGAACGCCACAAAGACAAATACACAATATTATATTATTGATCATTTTATCGAATTAATATAAAATAATACCCACTCCATCTCATAATTTTCTTCATTTTTGTTTTTTCATGATCTCTAATGCACTACTTTGATTAATTAATTTTTGTATTTATATATAATTGCATGCTGTAAAAATATAATATTTTTAAACTTTATTTTAAAATGAATCTATTTATATTAATTTTATATCATAACTAAATATAAATTTTTCATGTTTTATAATCAAAGTTAGGTCAGAAAATTTTGACAAAAATAAATAAGGAGGAAGATAATTTTGGAACGAAGAAAGTATAATAATAACATGTCTGATCTTATTTTTTAGATCGATGTTCTGACATTGTTTTTAATTATTTATGATGACAAATAAAGATTTAATTTCAATTGATCAATAGAGGCAAATTCGTTGTAAAAGAGTCAACTTTGTAATGTAATACTTGTAGTAGTGTAAAAATGTTATCCAGGGTGGACGTGACACCTCCAATAACCAATAATTAATGTGTGATTTACAAAACGTGTCGCATGACGTAGGAATTGAAATGTTTGGTGTTCACAATAGAATTGTCGACTGATGATGTGATTAATTAAATTTAATTAATGTTTGTACAATAGAATTGTCGACTGATGATGTGATTAATTAATAAATCTAATTAATTAATGTTTGTTCCCGCAATTTAACAAAAAAAAAAGGGCTGCAAGGAATGGAGATAACGGCGATAGCAGCCGTGGGGAACAACCTGATAACGTACGCGATGAATGAGATGCACTTTTCGCTGTCCAGATCAGCAAACGCCGTCACGAACTTCGTTGGGACACTGTTCATCTCCGCACTCCTCGGGGGCTACCTGTCTGATGCTTATCTTGGTTCCTTCTGGACCATTCTTTTCTTTGGCTGCATTGAACTCTCTGTACGTATATATTCTTTACGTCTCTCTCCTCCCTCTCCTTTTTCAGTCTCCTCTAACAAAACAAAAAACTTTAATCATCTCTTTAATTTTGCAAAATTAAAAGAAATATTGAAAATATTTGAAGGACCTCAAGCATTAACCAATAACCATTACACATCAAAGTCACCAAGTATATGATAAAGTAAACACAGACACTCAACGTTTGTACATGCACAAATATTATCTGGACATAGGCAGATACTGATGTGTGCAATGTTTGGGGTCCTACTAACACCATGGTTTGCAATTTGTAGACTTGAGATTGGCAATGGAAAAAATGAATTGAAATTAGGCCCCGTTTGGTATACAGAATTCAAACTATGGAATTGAAATTGAAGACTTCAATTCCAATTCTGGTGTTTGGTAGCACAAAAATTATAGTATGAATTTAGAATTGATAGTGCAAAAAATGAATTGAAATTGGTATATTCAATTCTATGGAATTGAATCCCATGGAATTTTAATTCTAATTCAATTCCATATACCAAACAGACTAGAGAATTCGATGGAATTCAATTTCATAGAACTTGAATTCTAATTCTGTCAATTTCGTATATACCAAACAGTGAAATGGTTTATGTTTTAATATTTTATTACAGGGTTTTATATTATTAGCCATACAAGCCCATTTGCCCCAGCTAAAACCAGCAAAATGCAACATGTTTGGGGGAGATGGGGTTGTGTGTGAGGAGGCAAAAGGGTCTAAGGCTTTGATATTCTTTTTGGCGCTGTATTTGGTGGCGCTGGGGAGTGGGTGTGTGAAACCGAACATGATTTCCCTGGGAGCCGACCAGTTCGACGCCCAAACGCAGCCCAAGCTTGTTGCCACCTACTTCAACGCCGCCTACTTCGCCTTCTCCGCCGGCGAGCTCGTCGCTCTCACGCTCCTTGTTTGGCTCCAGACTCACTCCGGGATGGAGGTTGGCTTTGCCGCCTCCGCCTCCGCCATGGCGATGGGTTTGATCAGCCTCGTCGCCGGCGTCCGCCTCTACCGGAATAAGCCCCCGAGAGGACGCATTCTCACTCCCATTGCTCAAGTAAGTATGTTTTGGGATGGAGTACTTCCTCTCTTTCCACCCTTTTTGAATCTTTTCAGTTGATTTTTCATTATTGTTTTTAATTTAATACTTTGATCATCAATATCTATACTTGTAAATGAAAATTTATTATAAAAATATATAATATTTAAAAATTATGATTCAAAATAAATTTATTGTCATATTAATATTACGTGACAATTTAATGTATTTTTTGTAACTTATAGTTAATGTTTAAAAAAGTTAACAACATTGAAGTGAGAAGATTGAAAAGGAGAAAAAAAGTACTCTCTCCGTCCCATAAAGATAGAAACGGTTTGATTAAAGTTGTAGAATAAGAAGGGTTAGTTTTGTGTTGACTTTCCAAAAATACTCTTGATGTAATGGGTAAAAGTAAGATGTGATGTGTAGATTATTAGAAAAAAGATATGATGTGATAGGTAGGATATGAAAAAGTAAAGGGGTAAAAACGGTTTTTTGATAAAAATAGGAATGACTTTAAGGGACGCAATTTTTTTGAAACTGGAATGACTTTAGGAAACCGAGGGAGTATAAATATAGTACTCCCTCCGTCCCGCTATATTCGTCCACTTTTGACTTTTGGAACTGTTCATCTAAGTACTTTGACTCATCAAATTCTCTCAATGTGTAAGCCTAAATATAGTCATGTGTGATCTTGTTTGATTTGTCTTAACATATAGATTATTAATATATACTCCCTCCGTCCCCCTAAGATGTTCTCATTTTGACTTTTGGTGGTTTTTAAGAAGAGTTGAAAAAAGGTGAAAGTTTACCATAATATCCTTAATGAAAATGGGTGAAGTGTATTAAATGAGGTGGGTGAGGTGTAATAAATAAAATAAATGGAGGTAGTTGTGGTATTTTAATTGTTAAAAAATGAAATGAGAAGATCTATTGTGGACAAAGAAAAAGGGCTATTGGAAAGATCTATGGGGAACGGAGCGAGTAATTTCTATGATTTTTTAATATACAAATTACAAGATAAAATGGATTAAAGAAGTATATTGGATAGTGTATAAAAATAAAAGTGGATAAATACTCTGGGACGGAGGGAGTAATACATAAAATTCGCATTTGGCTTTCTTACTTTTTTGAGAATAAACTAAAGGAGACACTTTCTATTAACTGCTAGGTACGTATGGGTATGGTGTGTCCATGCCATCATCATTATAGGGACTAAAATAAATACTCCTTTAATTTGCATCTATCTTTATTTCACTATCTACTTTTGACCCATAGATTCCGTTGGATCTTGAAAATTTTCAATTAGCTTACTTTGAAAAGGCAAAAACTAAATAATGTAATCAAATTGTGTTTTTCAAGGGTGATGCTAACATTATCATCAGCTTGACATTTAAAATGCATTGTGGTTTTCTCACATTTTTAATGCATTACATGCATTTTTTTTTAGAAAAACTCACTTCTTTTATGCTATAAATGCATTAAGATCTATGAAATGAACATGAAATATACTACCTCCGTCCCAGAGTATTTGTCCACTTTTATTTTTACACATCATCCAATGCACTTCTTTAATCCATTTTATCTTGTAATTTGTATATTAAAAAATTATAGAAATTATATATATTAATAATCTACTCCCTCCGTCCCAAAAAGAATGGGACGGTTTGACTTTTTGAGAAATTAAGGGAAAGATATTTTGGTATTGATTTTCCAAAAATACTCTTGATGTGATGGGTAAAAGTAGGATGTGTGATGGGTAGATTATTAGGAAAAAGGTATGATGTGATAGGTAGGGTATGAAAAAGTAAGGGGTAAAAGTGGTTTTTTAATAGAAATGTAACAGACTTTACGGGACGCAGTTTTTTTTAAACGTAACAAACTTTTTGGGACGGAGGGAGTATATGTTAAGACAAATCAAACAAAATCACACATGACTATATTTAGGCTTACACATTGAGAGAATTTGATGAGTCAAAGTGCTTAAATGAATAGTTCTAAAAGTCAAAACTAGACGAATACTCCGGGACGGAGGGAGTATATAACTTATATTATGACCATTTGTGTGAGATTACTAATAATTAAACATATAATTTTGGGAACAGGTTTTAGTGGTAGCGTTTATAAAAAGGAAAAATGCACTAGTCCCATCTGACCCCATTCCTAACTCCACCACTGCGTTCAGGTAACATGCATTTTTGTCTCTTTCACAATTTTGATTAATTATTTATATTAATACTCCTATTGTTTTTAGATGCAAATTTCATATGTATAAAATGCTACTTCCTCCGTCCCCCTGTATTTGTCCACATTTGACTTTTGGAACTGTTCATCTAAGCACTTTGACTTATCAAATTCTCTCAATGTGTAAGCCTAAATATAGTCATGTGTGATCTTGTTTGATTTGTCTTAACATATAGATTATTAATATATAATTTTTATAATTTTTTAATATACAAATTACAAGATGAAATGGATTAAAGAAGTGCATTGGATGGCGTGTAAAAATGAAAGTGGACAATATAGGGGGACGGAGGGAGTACTAAAATTAAAAAAACAGTAAATTATGAATATTTGTTAGGAAAATAAATATTTTACACAAAACTGACTTACTAAAATTTATGTTGTTAAAGAATGGAGTACAATAGTACATGTACATCCCATTTATAAGAAATTGACAATTTTACCTTTCATTTATTTCATTTTCTTTTTAAACATTAAGGGTAACTTTGTCCGTCCATTTCATATAAAAAGGGATGGATATAGTTAAATGAATAGTGGATTTAGCAATAACAATAAGAGAATTATATCAAATATTTACTCTTAGAATGGAATCTCTTTCACTATTTACATAATTACATTACCAGACTATATGTCTCCTTCTCAAATTGATATAAAATATTTTTTTAAGTAAAATATACTCCGTCTACCTCCAAATAATAATTTCACTCTTATTAGCTTTTTTACCGCCCCAAAGCAAACTTTTTAATTCTTTTTTTTCAAAATGAATGATTACTTAATTAATAATTAAATATTCTATAGTCAAAACAAAATCAATTCCATACATACATTTTTGACTTATCAACAACTTTCATAAACTTCGTCAAACTAGGCTCGTTAGGGAAGGAGGGAGATCGAATTACATATTTTTATTAATCGTTTAATAAAATAAAATAGTCAAATCAAGGACCACTTTCGTAATACTTTCTCCGTTGTGATTTAATCTTCTCATTTTGACTTTTCTTGATCAAATCTTGTAAACTTTGTCATGATATGCAGAAAAAACATTGTGTTTCAATATATATTGGCGTATGTGAACAATAAATTAATTAAAAGTTTCAAGTGATTTACTATATATAGCTTGTGCAATTTGTTAAGGTGGCTAAACAAGGCTTGTATAAAAGAGAACCAAGAAGGGTCAAATAAGGAGAATCCATGGAGGGTTTGCAGTGTGAGCCAAGTGGAACAAGTGAAGACACTCATCTCTATCATTCCAATATTTGCATGCACCATTGTGTTCAACACCATTCTTGCACAGCTCCAGACATTCTCAGTCCAACAAGCCACAACCATGGACACCAAGCTCACCATCATAAACAGATCCTTCCACATCCCTCCAGCCTCCCTGCAGGCCATCCCGTACGTCCTCCTCATCGTCCTCGTCCCCCTCTATGACGCCGTCCTCGTCCCCCTGGCCCGCAGGATCAAGGGCGACCAGGACGGCGTCACGCCCCTGCAGCGCATCGGCATCGGCCTCCTCTTCGCCACCCTCTCCATGGCCTCCGCCGCCCTGGCGGAGGCCAAGAGGAGGAGCGCGGCGGCACACCACCGCAGCGGCGGCGTCTCCATGTTCTGGCTGGCCCCGCAGTACGTGGTCTTCGGGGTGTCGGAGATGTTCGCCGCGGTGGGGCTGATCGAGTTCTTCTACAAGCAGCCGCTGAAGGGCATGCAGGCGTGCGCCACCGCCATAACCTACTGCTCCTACTCCTTCGGCTTCTATCTCAGCTCGGTGCTCGTCTCTCTCGTGAACAAGATCACCGCTCGCCGGTCTTCCTCCGGCGGCGGCGGCGGCGGTTGGCTCGCCGACAATGACCTGAACAAGGACAGGCTAGATCTCTTCTACTGGTTACTAGCGGCGTTAAGCCTCTTCAACTTCCTCAACTATCTGTTCTGGTCAAGGTGGTACTCTCGGTTGCGGTTGCTGCCGCCGCCGCCGCCTTCCTCGGCCTCACATCACCACGAGTTGAACACAAATAAGAAGATTGCTGTGTGGAATTGAAGTGATGTAAATACTACTCCATATGATTATATTCATCTAAAGTATAATTAACTTCGTATGCATGGCGTGTGTGTGTGTGAGCGAGAGAGATAATAATGACATAGGGAGTATTTATGTATATAATACAAAAGCATTAACGCACATCTTACATATAGCTTGTAAAAAGAAATTGTGTGTGTCTATATGTGTGTGTGCTTATTTGCAGATGAGAGATTATTTGTGACTCTAGCATTACTCTAGCTAACATAAATATGCGCTCATTCCCTAACACAAAATATACATTTATATCGTGTACATCCACATGTATTTATTATACTCCCTCCGTCTGAAATATTTAACCTTTATATTTGATTTTCATTGGTCAAAGCTTTTAAGAGTATGACTGGCTAAACTTCTCTCTTTTAAACTAATTATCTTACTCACACTTTTTTATTTTTCAAGAATTTGTTCGACCTTCTTAAAATCAAACAAATTCTTTAGGGAATTCTCCTTTGGCGCAATCAAACAATCTTTTTTTTCTAAAGAAATAACCAATGAAAATATGTGTAAAGGTTGATGAAAGAGATTAGGGTCAAGTGCAAAAGGCCCATTTCAAGAGATAAATGTGCAAAATATCGACAACTAGTAGTAGAACGTTGTTGAGTTCACAAGTGGGGAAACACAGAGTAAGGATACATATATATATGAGAATACAAACAAGCCACATACAAGATTACCAGACCAGATAAATTACTTAAAACTATGGAAGCTCACTGTGTTCCAGTGCCGCGATTTCTTTCATAACCTGAGCTTTGTCTGCCTCAAACTGTTCATCCTCTGCGATAGGGAAAAACACACAAAAATGGGCACGCGCAGAACGCTATTATATAATTAGAACGTGAGTGTGTTTGTTTGTTAGTGTTAGATGTTCGTTTCCATACCTTTATCGGTCTTGAAATCTGCAAAAAGGCGTAAAAGCTTGCTTCTGTTTGCAACCAGGATGTTAATGATGTCTGGAGGCTTGTGTTGATTGGCAGCAAACAACTTCAAAATTTGGAATGTGCCCATTAGAGAGTGAGAGAAAGAGAGAATTTTGGTGTCTATAGTTCGAAACCCGTACCTTAAAAACATGAAATGCTTCAATTTGGATGCTCTTGCTGGACTCCTGCAGAAAGAGTAATATGGAGAATGTGAGATCAGCAATTTGATACAACAGAGGGGACAAAGAAAGAAACTAAGGCAATACATACATACCCTAAGGAGGTTCATCAGAATCCTCAAGTTATCTCTTGAGCTAACATAGCGTGTCATCACCGCAGAATTTGATCGGTCCAGAAGCATGTCCCCCAACAACTGCAGAAAACATTGTGACCTTTTAGAGACAAATTGTTAAACTCAAAATATGAAGCCGCGTATTGTTTGGAGTGCCTAGAACAGACCGTTAAAAGAGGTCAAAAAAAGATGAATTGGCATAGAAGAGCGGGTAAAAGCACTTCAAATAAAGGCACAAAATTTTTAGGTTCTTATGTTCTTATGACTATACATACGAGGCTTGCCCTATCTTTAGTGCTTGCAATAAAATTTACTCATCGCTGAAAAATCTCCCAAGAAAAGAAGAGGCAAAGTTTGAAAATCATGGACTTACCTTTATAGCTTGCCTTCGTGTAATGTAGTTGGGAGACTCAAGCAGCTGTGAATTATAATCAGCAAAAAACTAGAACCAAAGATATTGCAAGAAGCATAATCAGGCAGTCACTATATGAATATGTTGGTAAATAAATTTAACGAAATCAGGAGGTTACAAAGAGGCCACTTTTGATATCTTGTGTTATGGATGATAAAGAAGTTCCCCAGTTACATAACACATATGTATACAACTTAAAGAGGAAAAATTACTCACCCAGTCATAGTTCTTGGAGAGAAATTCAGCTACTGTGGATTTATGTCTTGTCAAGAGTTCCTATAAAAAACAGGCAGACAAAAATCAATCTTTTGTCTTGGCAGAGATGAACCAATAAAGGCCGAGTGAAGAGAATTGAAAAAAGAGCCTCCAAATATTAGCTGCCTAATAATCAAACTGAATTGGTGTTTTTTTCTTTTTAATCATTCGATCAACACTTTTTTTTGTTTTCGAGTTCTTATCAATTAAAAAGAAAAAAAAACCAACACAAGTGCACTCGCTATGATCACACACACACAGAGGTCGGGTAGAAGTTTGGCACTTGGCATCCCAAGTGATATTTCTCAATGCTATAAATTCAACTTTAGTAAAAAAAAAGTTATTCAACCTTAAAAGTTGCAGCAGCATCGGCAGCAAGGTCAAAATTTGGCAGTTGTATATAGGTAAAGAACTTCTTCATGTGCTGTGAATTCAGGACATACCTGAACCAGAGCAAACCATTCAGAAGTTCAAAAAATAATGCACCTTCCGTAGCAACAATTAACACCAGAAGAGTGAGACACATAAAATCTCACACTGTAGCTGCTTACCTAGCAACACTTTGGTGCCGGATGCAATCCCTCAGCATAGCACCATAATGCAATGCAATGTCTGCTTTCTCATAACTGAGTAACACCAAAAGTTTCACACTTATTGCCATTAGACAACCAATAGAAGCATTCGTCTAGGGAAAGGTTAGCTAAGAAATGTTTTCTGTATATTAGATTGTGAGGTACTCCATAGTAAATAGTACGCGTAATAAAATAACTTTAAGCCAACGTACTACAGAAATACTCATGGAGTACTTAAGGTTAATCACGGAGCACTGGAATAAACTGCATAGCAGCCATAACATTACGCTTCTATAGTAGAGAAAATTTCAATCCAAAGATGTGATTACCAATCACCCAAAATTCCTACAGACTTAATCTACACAAACTAAAAGTTGAATAAGCTGAGTGGTCATGGTTATGGACTTGTGTCTAAAAAATAAGCCTCCATCCTGAAAAAGAGGCATGTTTCAAGGGACCGGAATTTAGGACTTTAAATGGTTTTACCTTCTCATAATTAAAAAGTTACGCATTGACAAAAAATGAGTCTTTTGTTTTGGGACGGATGGAGTAATATATTAAGAATGCAACATAAAAACCTTTGGGTACATCAAAACTACATAGTCTGATATTCTGGACGTTAATCAAGGAAATACTTTATCCACTTACTCTAAGAAATGTACAATTAGAACTAAAAAAATGTAGTCATGCATCTCTTATGGACTTGTAGAATGACTCTTTTTTTTTTTTCTTTCAACTAAGTGAAGCAGAAGCTGTTAAACCTTATTTAACCATTCTAAATTGGATACCAAAATTTACAAATGTGCATAATTGAAAAATTAAAATTTTTAAATTAAAAAAAAGGTTCCAAAATGAATTGAGAAGTATCGATATTCAGACCACTACGATTTTCCAATTCAATCATCCAAAAGAGAGCCTTACCCTAATATTAGAATATCCATGAGATCCAAATTGGCTTCCAAGTAATCACATGCAACCAGCCTTGACTGAACCTGCTGCCTTTGCAGATTTGCAACTACTTGAGTAGCATCTTTACGCGTCTACAAAAGCACGTGCTTTAGTGAAACAAACATAGGCAATGGAACTAGTTGATGATAGTGCCTTTGAACTAAGCAATTGTGGAACAAACAAAGTACAAAATCCGCACCAACAATACCTCTAAATTCAACTTGGGAAGACAGTTAATTAGGAGGCGCAACGTGTTTTCTCTAAAGAACTCTTGTGTCAGCTGCGTACATGCCTCCGCAACCGGTTCAGCTTCGCTGTTCCCGTAAAGAATTAACTTCATTTCCCGGATAAGTTTGCTCAGCTCACCCATCTGAAAACCCAGCAGAGTATAAACAAAAAACAGCAAATTCATAAATATATACACCAGAAGAAATTACTATCTACAAAAGCCATATCATTACATCAGTCCAGGCACAGCATCCACATGATTCAAGCTCAATTTCATTCAATTTCTACTAGCATCTCACCATAAAGTCTTTTTAATTAGGAGGGAAATATATATTATTCGACAAAGCACAAGAATTAGAGCTTGACAGAGAGTAATTAGCGACTAAAGACAAAAAAGAAACAAAACCCTACTGACCTTTTCTTCTCGCTTGCTCTCACGGGAATCGGAAGCGGACCCAGTTTCGACATAGACGAGGAGATCGCGAGCCTGACGAACAACGTCAACAGGGGTCCTAGGCTTGGACTTGAACAAACCCTTCATCTCGCCGGAGGCAAAGTTTTCCGGCAGCGGGAATGGAGGCGATGGAGCTAGAAGCTCGGGTCCAACCGGATAACCCAACCGAAAGATTGCTCTTTTTTTAATTTCTCCCCCACCCACTCACCCAGAAAGCTCTCCCTCTTCAGTGCGCTCGTCTGGGTTGAGTAATTAGGTTCTGTTGGTTAGGCGGCGGTTGGTGGGCTGTTTGAACGAGCGGTTTAAGCTTCTGTGGCGACGTCCCACTGTCCCACTCTACAACTCACATGAGACCTACTTATATCTTTTCATGTTTTCCAATTTTTTGTTTTGACCAGACACTTGATTCCCAATTGGTGAACACGTACCGAACCCAATCTAAAAATTAGGGGTGAGCACGGTTCGGTATTTAGCTTGTACCGATAGTCCGATACCGTACCAAATGTTTTGGTTCGGTATGGGATTTTACTCCGTACCGATCCCGATCCCGAAATATCGGTTCCGTATGTTTCAGGATGGTTCGGTATCGGTTTCGGTACAAATCGGGATGAATATACATAACAATTTTCACGTTAAAATTTAACAATGTCCCTTTATTTTTGAAAATTAAAAAGTAAATTTAAATAAAAAACATGAAAAATTAAAAAAAAAAATAAATATTTAAATGCAATAGATGTCTATCAAAACTTAGTTTATATTTCACAAACTAAAAAATAAACGACAATAAAGGAATATTTCAAATCTTTGTGAATACTTTTATGTTCATACACAAAAATTAAAACTAAAAAAAATAATTTACACATAATAGAACTTGAACCAATTTTTTTTAAAAAAAATTACCCGGAGTATTATTTAGTGAAGGAATATAAAAATATTACTCCAGGGTATTATTTTTTATAATATTTTAGTATATATGTTCGGTTCGGGATTTTTGGTATGGGACGTCTCCTCGTACCGTTCCCAAATACCGTACCGACCATTCGGTTCGGCATGGTTCGGCTCCTTCTCGGTAATTTTTCGGTTCGGTATTCTCGATTTTTTCGGAAAATTTCGGTATCGGTTTGGTACTTGCTCACCCCTACTAAAAATTATGGAAAATATAAAAAAAATATTGAACCAATAAAATACCAAAAAATTGAATCGTACTGAACTCAAGAATTAGCTCGATATTTGGTAACTGTAAGAGATAGTTTCACATAACGAAATTTCTGAACCGAATATATATACTATTATACTTTAAATACGAGTACAAAACTCTTTTTATATTCTTTTTATTAAAGAATAAGTTTGTTTAAAAAATTGGTTCAATTTTCTTGTGTGTTCGTTGTTCTTTTGTTCAAGTTTTAATTTTTTGTATACGAATTAAAAAACATTTAACAAGGATTTGAAGTACTATTTTGTTATCATTTATTTTCTTTAGTTTGTGAAATAAAAACTAACTTTCATAAGCCTTTTTTGAATTTAATTATTAATTTTTAAATTTTTTATGCTTCTCTATTTAAATGCACTTTTTATTTTTCAAAAATAAAAGTTTTGTTACATTTTGAAGTATAAATTAGGTACATATGTTTTTATACCGATTGTACCAAAATTGATATTGAACAATACCGAACTAAAATTTCGTGATCGAAATTGGTACAATGTAAAATCTCATACCGCTAGAGTAATGGTTTATACACAGGTACAAAATGTTAATGTAAAAGTTTTTGATCACATTAGCATATTGTGTCAATGTGAAACATCAAAATGTTACTGAATAACTTTGATGTACACTTTGGAATATATTTCATGGGTGCCTCTAGCATGGTTAATTAGTACTCCCTCCAATTTCTTATTTTGATTAACGTGCAAGATCTCGTAATTTTTAAATTTATTTTATTTACAAATTTGTAAAGATATAACACATAAGAAAATTATATTTAAAAACTACATCGAAAACTCTACAAAATAAGAGGTGACAAACATATTTTATTTTATCAAATGATCAATGAAACGTGCAAACAAATAAGAGTTATTGAAAGACCGTACGTAATAGTAAACAGAAAACTTTTTGGGAGAGCGAATATTTGTTTTTGATGATTACTACTCTTTCTTACCCTTGAAAACCTCATCCCAACCACTTTGTTTCCATATTTTCTTCGTGGTTGGGATAGTGTATCCCCAAAACTTGCATACATGTAAGACAAATGAAATTATTTTCAGTAATAGTGAAAAATTAAATTATTTTTTAGAGAGCACGAAAATGTGGGACTACTTTAGATAGTTGTCCCAAAAATAACATATTTGTGCCTAACATGAATGATTGTTATGTGAAACAAAATAAGCGTGCACGGAATACTCAAGTTGTTACAATTGTGCATCATTACAAGTTTGATTGCTTGTTTGAGATAATTGATAGGTTTGTCGAGGAGCTTGGAAGCAGGTTTGATGTAACAAGCACTGAATTGTTAAATTGTGCTGCATGTTTAAGCCCTTGTTCATCGTTTGAGTCTTATGACAAAGCTACATTATTAAGAATGGCTGATTTTTTATCCAAGGGAGTTCTTAAAAGTTGGCATCAAGACTTTAAAAAACCAGCTTTTAGATGTCCGAACTGATAGTAGACTCGCTGCTTTGAATGTGTTTGTTGTTTGTCTATGAAAATGGTTTCTACAAAGAAGGATATGACATATCAACATGTTTACACACTCATAAGATTAGCTTTGCTTTTACTAGTAGCAACTGCTAGTGTTAAGCGTGCTTTTTCAGCCATGAGGTTTGTGAAGAATGAGGTTCGAAATAAAATTTATGTCTAATGGTTAAATGGTTGTCTATTGACATATATTAAAAAAGATGTCTTTGTTACTATTAGCAATGATAAAATAATAAATCACTTTCAAAATATGAAAACTAGATGTTATCAATTGTAAGACGTATTTCACATTTGCAATGTAGAACTATTTTTAATTAGTATTTTCAATAATATATAAAAATTTTAATGTTATGTATTATAGAATACTGTTTATTTACTGTTAGAAGCATGATGGGTTAATTTAAATTTTCTAAATTACGACCTTATGGTTCAAATATTCTGGGTTCGCCCCTGCTTGTGGTGTCGATTACAAGCACAAGGATGCAATATATAGGAAGAGCGCATCTAGGATTTCATAACATAGGCTAGCAATAAGTCAAGGCCGAGCATCCACAAATCCAACAGTTTTCAAATATCAAATTTTTATAAAATATATATATGTATAAATATATATATATATTAATACTCGAAGTAGAACATTAGAAACCGAAAAAGTCATATAAAAGTTTCTCTAACAAATTTAATCAGACTTATCTGCGCATTTGCTAATTCAAATATCTCTAACAACCTTTACTTACTCTTTGGAGATCAAAGACAACATACAATCGAAAATCTTCACTAACTAAGACAGATTCGAAGCGCCGTCGTACGGCTTGAAGGAGGTCAGATTCCTCGCCGGCAACCAAGATTGGTCCCAGACGACAGCCTCGTACATCTTCCCGGCGGCCTTAGTGGCGATCACGAGCCTGTAATTCATCCCGGCGACGACTTGTTCCTCGCCTTTGACCACGCGTTCGAACTCCAGGGTGGTGTTCGCCGCCTTGTTGATGGCGGCTACGGCGAATCTTCCGATCTCCACCACTTAGGGGGAAGGGGGCATCGCGATGGGCCCCCATCCGCCTAGAAGGCTATCCGAGTCGCCGGGGGAGGGGAAGAGCAGGGCGGCGGAGGCCACCACGAAGAACAGGACGATGCGAGAATTTAGGGCCATATTGTTTTCAATTTCTAGGGGTTGTTTGGAGTTGGTTCTTATATATATAACCAGTTTCTGGAAAGCGGAAAGGAGGACAAATCACATGTCACAAGCAAATTATACGGTCCTACTCATAGACTCCCACTCCTCTTCAAATTAAACTTCTTTTATTCTTTTGTGAAATTTTTAAAAAATAAAAATAATTTTACTCAATTCATTTTTTATGGATTTCAAAAAGTATATATAAAAATATTATATACATCTCCTAGTATTCGTCTAATTTAATTTTTTAATCAAAATAAATAAATTTTTGATTATCAATTGAATAAAAATTATACAGAGTATTGCATATCAAAAATATATAATAATATATTAATGCGAAATGAAAATTTTATATAATTGATGATTTAAATTAATCTAACTTGATTAAAAAAATCAAGCTTGATAAATACTCTAGAACGGAAGAAATATAGTTAAAGGCTTGTTTAGATAAAAACATTGTGAATCCCGTGTTCATTTCAAAAATAATACTACCTCCGTCCCACT